>SJYX01008653.1:0-73819 GCA_006410675.1 Oreotragus oreotragus | reverse complement strand
GGCTGGAAGAAGCACAAGCTGGAATCAAGATTGCCGGGAGAAATCTCAATAACCTCAGATATGCAGATGACACCACCCTTATGGCAGAAAGTGAAGAAGAACTAAAGAGCCTCTTGATGAAAGTGCAAGAATGAAAAAGTTGGCTTAAAGCTCAACATTCAGAAAACTAACACCATGGCATCCGGTCCCATCAGTTCATGACAAATAGATAGGCAGAACAATGGAAACAGTGACAGACTTTATTTTGGGGGGCTCCAAAATCACTGCAGATGGTGACTACAGCCATGAAATCAAAAGATGCTTGCCTCTTGAAGAAAAGCTATGACCAACCTAGACAGCATATTAAAAAGCAGAGACATTACTTTGCCAACAAAGGTCTGTAGTCAAAGCTATGGTGTTTCCAGTAGTCATGTATGGATGTGAGAGTTGGACTATAAAGAAAGCTGAACGCTGAAGAATTAATGCTTTTGAATTGTGGATTTGGAAAAGACTCGAGAGTCCCTTGAACTGCAAAGAGATACAACCAGTCAATCCTACAGAAAATCAGTCCTGAATATTCACTGGAAGGACTGATGCTGAAGCTGAAACTCCAATACTTTGGCCACCTGATGTGAAGAACCGCCTCACTGAAAAAGACCCTGATTCTAGGAAAGATTGAAGGAGGGAGGAGAAGGGGACACAGAGGATGAGATGGTTGGATGGCATCACCGACGCGATGGACATGAGTTTGAGTAGGCTCCGGGATGTGGTGATGGACAGGGAAGCCTGGCGTGCTGCAGTCCATGGGGTCGCGAAGAGTCGGACACGACTGAGCGACTCAACTGAACCAAATATAAAGGGGGAGCTTCATTAGATCCCAAAGCTCTAACAGATAATTTGGAGAAAACTGGGATAACTGAAATAGTTGATACTTGATGATATGTTTTCTTAGGCTTTAAAAAAGGTCTTGTTAGGTTTAATGGTTGTTATTTTGTGTGATTACCTAAGGTAATGTCTTTATTTTATGGCAACATGCTTTCTGGATAAAGGGTCATCTATAACTTACTTCCAAATAGTTCATGCAATACACACACATTCACACACACAGACAAAGTGGAGAAAGAGGGAAAGGAAAAGTATTACACAACACTGAAATGGCTGTTACTTAGCCACTTGTTCCACCACATTATGGAAGCATCACAGGAGCTAAGGAAAAAAGACACACGTGACACTGCCCACGTCCCAAAGCACCGCCTTGCGTTTTCACTGAGGTTGGAGACCGTTTCTACTGGTTAATATATTATTGGTTGCTGACAGAATCTGAATAGATGACAGATAGATAGCCTTCTGAATTATTCTGCAAGTAAAATAATCTCACAAAGCAAAAAAATTACTGTTGAAGTAGAGATCTGGGGGAAATGTTGAGAACATTTTTATAGGTATTGTCACAAGTACATAAAAATGTGTGGTCTGTAGGGGTTTTGCTCTTTGAATAGTTGTAGAATTTCATTATTTATCTACTGAGACATCAGCCCTTCGAGTGATGCTTTCATTCTCTTATCACTCCTTTCATGGAAGTGTTTAAGTGACAGCCCTATACTTTGTGTTTGGTTTCCAGAACTACCAAAGTCCCCCAAAGTTTTCTTTACCTTTGTTCTCCTCTTTCCACTATAAACTGAGATTATTAATCTCTCTTCTCATCATAGCGTCAAAATACTCTTCAGGGGAAAAGTCAGTAAGTCTGATATGGAAAATGTTCAGTTTTACTGAGGCAACAAAACCAAAACTTTGTCTTTATTGTTTCTGACTTGAAGTGGACTTCTTTCTTTTTTCTATAGAATTTTCTATATAAAATCTATAATCAATGTAATGAGCAACTGACTAATAACCTTTGAATATTGTTGGACTCCATCTGTCTTTTTGCTCTGATTGTACACTCTGCTATGAATTAAGGTCAATCATATAAACTCCCAACAAATTGAGTTTTATATCAAAAGAAATGCTTCCTCAGGAAATCTCTGGCAGTCAGTGGTTAGGACTCTGTGCTTTCAATGCCAAGAATAGGGGTTCAACCCCTGGTTGGGGAATTCAATCCTGCAAGCCACACAGCCAAAAACAAGAGCTTGCATGATCAAAGTGTTCAGAGGAGGCCAGAAAAAACAGACCAACAGGTACAAAGGTTCATATGAAGAGTAGAAATATGGGGACACAGCTTTGTGGTAGACCCATCTAGACAGTGAGTGTCTGGGAATGTCATTCTATGGTGATTGGGAACTTATACAAGGATCAGTCTATTAATGACTTACAGCACAAAAGATGAATGTATTAAATCAGCCCAAAATATAGTTTTAAAATGAATGATTTTAAGCTGTTCTGTATTTTATGTGAGAGGGGCAAAATGAATGAAAAAAAAATACATGTATGTGTATACGTACACACACAGACACACAGACTCTGTCCTTACTATGTCTCCCAATCGTAGCAAACCAGTAAGAAAACAGGTACCATTCCCTGTTGTACCTCTTTCATTCAAACAGCAAGCCAGTGCACATGATCATTTAAGCATATTTACAGAATACAACTGAAGAAGGAAATGGCAACCCACTCCAGTATTCTTGCCTGGAGAATCCCAGGGACAGAGGAGCCTGGAGGGCTGCCGTCTACGGGGTCGCACAGAGTCGGACACGACTGATGCGACTTAGCAGCAGCAGCAGCAGCAGCAGCGTAGAACACAACAGACCAGTTTCAATGCCAGATCTGTCAAACCATTTTATTTGATGTTTTCTTTCCTTGATATTAAATGAGTTTAATATCTATCAAAACGTCTAATCATCTACGGGGTCGCACAGAGTCGGACACGACTGATGCGACTTAGCAGCAGCAGCAGCAGCAGCAGCGTAGAACACAACAGACCAGTTTCAATGCCAGATCTGTCAAACCATTTTATTTGATGTTTTCTTTCCTTGATATTAAATGAGTTTAATATCTATCAAAACGTCTAATCTGCTTTACTAACATGTTATGGCCCTCCACTTATTTATCTAAACCTTCACCAAAAAGTGTGTATTAAGGAGTCTGGTTCCACTTAAAGGAACAAGTATTACAAGTTGACTACTCAGTTTGATCAAGCTGATAAACTAAACAGTCCATCCTTGAAAAATCTCTCCAGCTCCAAGGGCATGGACTTGTTACTCTGGAATTCCTCTATGCAGAAAGCATTAGTGGCTCAGTTGTTTGTGCAATTCCATGGACTGTACCCTGCTAGGCTCCTCTGTCCATGGGATTCTCCAGGCAAGAATACTGAAGTGGGTTGCCATTCCCTTCTCCAGGGGATCGTCCTGACCCAGGGATCGAACCCAGGTCTCCTGCATTGCAGCCAGATTCTTTACCATCTGGGCCACCAGGCTTTCATTAATTTACAGATTTCANGACTGTACCCTGCTAGGCTCCTCTGTCCATGGGATTCTCCAGGCAAGAATACTGAAGTGGGTTGCCATTCCCTTCTCCAGGGGATCGTCCTGACCCAGGGATCGAACCCAGGTCTCCTGCATTGCAGCCAGATTCTTTACCATCTGGGCCACCAGGCTTTCATTAATTTACAGATTTCAGGCAAGACTACTCTTTTGCATTGGTATTTTCCACCTGCGTGGTTCTAACCCTTTTTAGCCTCAATTAAATGACCAATTTCTCTGAAGGCCACCTCCAGCTTCCTTCCAAATGCCTTTCCTTTTCTTTTTTCCCGTTACATACTCAATCCCTTTCTCCAAGTAGATAAACATCTGTGGATCACTGAGGCAGGCCCAGAAAGCCTGGGGTGAGGCTACTAGAGACACCTGACCTTCACTGGGAAATTCCCTTTCTCGGGAAGGGAATGAAGAGGGCCTCCATGACCAGGAAACCCCCTCTGTCCCTCTGGTGCGAAGTCCCTGGCTTCCTCTCTCCTCTGAGCACCAGGCCAGGTGAAGACAGGAGCTCAGCCTATGAAAATCAAAAGCCCCAGAAGGCCTTCCCTGGCCCTACCTGGTCTTTGCCTGCTCCTGGGTGCAGTGGTCCCTTCACTTCTCACCTGTAAAGGGGAAGAAAGTCTCCCAAGTGCTCCGTGTGGTAACCCAGAGTATGAGGGGAGAAGGGCTACAAGGCTGAGGGGTGCCTGGAGGGAGCTGGCCATCGGCACTCCTGTCCGGGTCCAGGAGTAAGGACGCAGCTCATTATATTATTATGTAAATAATCTTTATATAACTTCACTGGGTTTCACTTATTCTTGTTGTTGGTGTTTAATAGATAAATAGTCGTGTTTGACTCTTGTGCAATGCCATGGACTATAGCCTACCAGGCTCCGCTGTCCATGGGATTTCCCAGGCAAGAATACTTGAGGAGGTTGCCATTTCCTTCTCCAGGGGATCTTCCCAACCCAGGGATCGAACCCATGTATTCTGCATTGGTAAGCAGATTCTTTACTACTGAGCCACCTGGGAAGCTCTGACTTATACTTACTATTTGTTTATTTAAGAAAAGACTCTGTTGGTGCTAGAATACAATAAAATGACACTTAATGAAAAATATTTCTATATCACACTTTTATAGAAAAATCTTAAGGAATCAAGATAGTCATACATGTTACTTGAAAAGCAACAAGAGCACTATACATTGAATCTCAGAAAGGAATTACAGAAATCGAAAATACGACACACTACCAGAAACTCCAGAGAGGCGGGCGTTCCTAAGACTCTAGGAATCTGATGAAATTTTCACCAATCTTAAATCACCTTTAATATTTCCAAGTGAAAGTGTTGGTCGCTCAGTTGTGTCCAACTCTGTGCAACCCCATGTACGGCAGCCCACCAGGCTCCTCTGTCCATGGAACTCTCCAGGCAAGAATGCTGGAGTGGGTTGCCATGCCTCCTCCAGGGGATCTTCCTGACCCAGGAATCAAACCCCTTGTCTCCTGTGTCTCCTGCATTGGTAAGTGAATTGTTTACTGTCTGAACCACCAGGGAAGCCCCTTAGCATTTCCAACTTATAACCAGTACCAATTGTACTGGACCACCAAAGGCAAGGGAAATCATTCCCTGTTTGATTCCTGGACTGATTTTGTAGGTGGGAACAGTCTGCTAGAAAAGCCCATCCTCACTTAGATCGGGGCTTCCCTGGTGGCTCTAATGGTAAAGAATTCACCTGTAACGTGGGAGACCAAGGTTCGATCCCCAGGTCAGGCAGATCCCCTGGAGAAGGGCATGGCACCCCACTCCAGTATTCTTGCCTGGAGAATTCCCTGGACAGAGGAGCCTGATGGGCTGCAATCCATGGGGTCACAAAGTAGCCCATGGGATCACAAAGAGTAGGACACAACTAAGCGACTAACACTTTCTTTTTCCCCCCACTTCCAGGGGCAAAGGTCAGCCAGAAGCAATGGGAACTCCCAGGACTCCGTCACACTCTGCAAGTTAAGCCTTGGGAGATGAGAGATCACATTTCCTGAGGATCCACTAAATGAGTAACAGAAAATACCACACGTTACATGTTCATCTCTGACAACAGGGCTTCAGAATGGCAGCTGGAGCACTGAAAGCAGTGCCTGCTGATCCCCACACATGCACAGGTGAAGAGTTCCCTGAAAGCTCTCCTGGCTCCCTGAAAACAACTGAGCAGACAGAAGAATTCCACAAATAGCAGAGCACAAGTCAGATGACTGAATATATTATCAGCCTCCTTCAGGGACTACAATATCGCAACACCGAGTCACCCGTGCTACATGGGTTGCAAAAAATCTGCCAAACATGCATCACACAAACCACCAGCTAACAGCTTAACATGCTACGATTAAATATATGTTACAGAAATACCAGTGTTTCATCCATCCGAAACCTCTATCCCCTAAAAGGTTCTCTCCATCTCTTTTCTGCCTCTCCCCCACATTCAAGTTTTCTTAAGTATATTTTCTAAGCTTCTTATTGTGAGAAACAATATGGGACCTGAATGTGCCTTTACAAAATACACCCCCATCCCTGTCCGTTTCCCTCGTGGGGAATGACTGATCCGTGCTTTCCACAAGGACTGGATGGCACACATCCACGTGAGGCTGCAAGGAGATGTAGCTGGCCAGCTCACTCGTCAGAGAGGCGGGGCTAAAGGGCAGTGCTGGCCAGGGTTCAAATTCCTCTCCAGCACTTGGACTGTGTGACCTCTAGCTGGTCATTTGACAGCTTTGTGCCTCCACTTCCTGAACTGTGAGAGCGGAGTGACAAAGAGTGCCTCCCTCACTGCGTTCCAGTGAGAGCCAGACAGGAGTAGTAAAGGGCACCAGGTTTTAAGTGAGCACTCAGTTAAAGATTACCTGTTTTTTACTTCATCCATTTCCATTCGTATTTTTTGAAAACTAAAAGACAAGAAAGAATCCTGCAATTTAGGACCTGTTAAATACCGGGCTGATGACTAAAAAATCTGGAGACTCTCTGTAGGTCTTAAGGTAAGTACCTGGCCAGATGTAAGCCTGCCTGGAAGCAAGGGATTGGGAGAGCTACAGGTCTACAGAATTTGCAGGACTGGGTCTATTCAAACCTATTCATCCTTTTTACAAACTAAACCACCAGACTGGGAGTCTTATAAAACCCTGCAAACATTGCTTTATCAGATCCTTAATAGGAAGATGTTCTCAGACTCACCATCCCCTCTGAAATTTATAGTGCTTCCCCACTTGTTGGTCAAGGTTCATTTTTCCCCAAAGTTTTGCTCAGAGGCACAGCGACTTACTCCCCTTCAAACTTCATCTCCTGGAAAGTGAGGATAACTTCTACTTCACAGGATGTGGGCAAGAATGAAATAAGGCAGCATGCCTCAGAGAGCCCCTAGCAGGTTGCTGGCACTCGGTGAGAGATGCTATTATCGCTTCTGTTGCTGCTCTGCCAGTACAGATGTTTCGGCCAAGAGCAAGAACGAGTTACATCTAAAAAACTGACTACTGCAGCAGAATACCTGTGAAGGGCTATGCAAGGGAGATTTTCCACCCTTTAGAAAACTAGGGTGGTACGACCCAGGATATGTTACTCTTCAAAGCAGCGACAAGACACAAACAATCCACAGAAATCAGAGGTCACTGCCTGGCCTGTCACCTTTAACCAACTACAGACCGTCACGCTGACCACACACAATGATTTCAGGAAAAATAAAGCTAGTTATAAATATTCATACCTTTATTAAAGGAAATCTATTTCTTCATAAGCTAATCAGTCAAGGGGACATTTAACAATCTTTTTATAATCCTATTTTCAGGGGGAAAAAAAACCCAAACCCAAATTAAAGCAGAATTATCTGACTCTGATATATAATTAAAATTATACATTAAAATGGAGAAGGAGATGGCGATCCACTCCAGCATTCCTGCCTGGAAAATCCCATGGACAGAGGAGCCTGGTGGGCTACGATCCATCCGGCTGGAAAGAGTCGGTCGGACACGATTTAGCGAATAAACCACCAAACCAAGCAGATCCACCAAAAGAAGAGCAGATCTTTAGTTTGAAAGCAAATCGAACATCAGAATGGACATGTCCCTCTGCAGCCCCTCCCCCCCAAAAATAAAAAAATCACCCACTGTTTGTTCCCCCTTTAATCAGAGGATTCTGGCAGTGAACTACAAAGCTGGGACACTCAAAACTCATCAAATAACATGAGTAAATGAACGAAACAATGGTTAAATGAGGCAGGAATGCAATAACAAGATCTAAAAAGCCCAAAATGAGAGTGAAGTTGGCCATGGGGAACTCCATCGGAAACTCTTAATAGTTCATAATTGACTGCCTAAAAAACATAAATTCTGCCAGAGTTAACAGGCTAACTTCAACTCTTCATGTGCATCTGTCAACTGACACCCAAAGTAAAATTTTTTTTCTTTCAGAACCTTTAACTATTAATAACTATTTAATTATTGCTAATAAGGTCTACCTATAAGCAGCTCCCCTCTTTCTTCCTTAAAACTGTCTATGTCCAAAAGCAGGTAGGTCAAATACTTTCGTAGGTTACCCGCTTATTTAATACATCTCTAGAAGTTTACAAATAGGGAACCAACTGAAAACTGTCCTAGAATCAATGTTTCCACAATTGCATTACGTCATCACAGCCACTGGAAGCCAGAAATATGGTCACTGATGAACATTTCATAGGATAAGTACATAAAATCTTTGCCGTAAGAGCCAAGAGTATTATAATCTATCTGCAGACCACATAGTTATTTAATTTCAGATACCCTCATAGCACAATCTTTAAGATTTCCACTTTTCTCCATAATCACCCTTGCCTCAGTTTTATAACAGTAAGGAAAACTATACAAGTTTCTAAAGTATCCACAAAAGTCACATTCTCACTTCTGTATAGAAACTATCTAGAATCCATAAAGTATGTATTGTCTTTACGCTGTCTGAATTGAGTGCCTGTGACACTAAATCCATATTGCACGGCTTTTCCAGACATTACTTTTAATAGACTTTAAAAAGTAATATGACATAATATTCTTTCTACAGTTAGGAATTCATAAACCCTTCTGCAAGCCTGTAAAAACAAAAAAGGAAATAAACACAAATGCTAAAATTGTTTTTGTTGAGAAAACAAGGTGTTTAGAGGTAAAATTAGCTCGACATGTGAAAGTATATTAAAAAACTGAGTAAGGGGTTTGTTCTGTTTTTTCTTAACTGGTTTTCATTATTAGTTTGTAAACAGTCTGATTATTTCATTGCAGGAAAGATCCTGATTCACTGATCATTTTATGATTTACTGTAATAAAAGATCAACACCTTAAAGCAACTGACTTATACTCTCCCTCCTATTCTCTTAATTTAAAATTGATATAGCATGCAATAACATAAATGACCAAAACTATAAACACAAAATACTGAAAAATGAGTAATGACTTCAAAAGTGGTTTTGCTATAAAAATAGCAAAGCACTAATCATGCATTTAAATATAATATCAATCATGACAAATGGTCAAAATATCAAATAAAGATACACTGTGCATTTCAGAAAACTAACCTTCTAGAAAATTTGTTTAAAGAGCACCCTTTTGAAATCCAATACAACACATTTTTTTCTAAAAAATCCAAGCTGTCAATTTAATGGGTCACCTTTTCAATCGGGTGTGATATGAAACAGCTAAGGTACTGAATCCTTAAATATAGGGTATATAATCAAAGAACTGCTCATTGGTCCTTGTTTCTAAGGTGTGCACAGCTTTAATAAGATATAACTAGAGGTAGGTTCAAGACAGAGGGGACATATGTACATCTATGGCTGATTATGTTTATGTATGGCAGAAACCAACACAATGTTGTAAAGCAATTATCTGCCGATTAAAAATAAATTTACAAAAAAGATATATCTAAAGATAAAGCCAACCAAGGAGCACTGCCCCTTTACGGCCTCACACCGCAGCCCAAGTTCCCCTCTGATCCTGACATTTTAGGTTGCTCATAAAACACTCCTCTAACACGGAGCAAAAGTCATGTAAATGATATGTAACCAATGAAGGATTAAAATCAGAGCTAATCTATCTAACAAATATTAAATTTGTAATTGGTGAGCTCTTTTTCTATCCTCTGCTTCAGTATCCTAACATCTACAACTCCTCTGTTAAGACTGAAATTCCCAGGAGGAGGAAGGCTCAGCTCCAGTCTGGGAGCACACAATGGAATCACAGCTGACGACGCACATCTTTTTCTAGATGTCTCCATATGCTTGAGAGGATTTTTTTTTCCCCCTAGCCAGGCATTAGGGGACTTGCTACTCACTGCCACTAAGAATCTGAAAACAGTCTCAAGGATTATTGTGGAGAAGGAGTAAAATAATGTGCTGCTCCTGAGCATACAAAAGGTACACGTCAGAGTGGCCTTCGGGAACTAAATTAACTAATGACGGGGCGGTTTTGCATGCTGTCAAATTCTGAACGTTGTTTAATTTATAATTCTCCCTACTTCTGGCAGCTAAATGTTTTGTTTTATAGTCAGTTTTTACTATTGTATCACTAAAACAACACTTCAAGGGCTACAACAAAATGTGGTTAATTTTTGTCTTCATGAACACTTACAATTATACTGGATTGGGAATTCACATTATGAATCTGAAAACAGTCTATTACACAGAGCACATTGATAAAGTGTGGTAAACACTGTTCCCTAAAAAAAACCTAAATCCCCTAAAAAGGCCCTTAAATCTTTCTTAGTAACACCAAATTATTAAAAGCCTGAGAAAGCAGTATACATAAGTAATCATGTACATAAATGCCTCAAAAAGAAAAAAAAGTCCCAAGATTAAATTCATGGGACACTCATCACAAAATGAATAGATGCATTCTCAAGTTAACATTACTCATCTTTTGAACTCCCAAAGATTCTAAAAATTCCAGTTGGGAAAAGGAGTCTTGCTGCTGTCAGTGTGCACTAACCTCCCCAACAAAGAGTAGCACAAGCGTCTGCGCGCGCGCGCGCACACACACACACACACACACACACACACACACACATACACAAAGCATAGCAGCAGCAGCTGCTGTCTTTTTAAAAGACTGCTATTCCTGCAGAGCAACCTATGATCTTTACAAAGAACCAAAGACCTATCCTCCCATTCTGAAAAGTTAAAGAGTTGTGTAAGTCACTAGATTGCACCCATCAGTGTAAAATAACCAAAGATGTCTCCTAACCTTGCAAACACCAAAAAAGTACCCACACACTGAACCATTCACTAGTGTTTAAGCAAACTAATTTATTTTTAAGAATCTTTTGTGTGGGAGTAATCTGGCAAACTACATTTATTCACTTTTTTTCTGTAGACAAACATTCTTTGACTGGCTTGCTCCTTAAATATCAACGCTTTAGGTTGCAAACAGTGATGCTTTGGTTCCTAACTTCATGTTGTTTACTCAAGAGAAAAAAAAATGCATACCATAAACTACAACTTTTTTTTTAAATGTCATCCCAACGCCGAACTTCCAAGTGCACTTTGGAAACTGGCGCTCTAATTAATCAAGGAACCAGTGAAGCCATTACAAACAATGATGCTTAACACTCCCAATAATCAATTGACGTGAAGCTTTCCCGATGCCTTCGTTTTCAGAGCAGCCTTTCAAATTTCATTGTCTCCACACTGGAGTAGCTATGTGAAACTGAGACAGAGGTAAACAGATAACTCCTAGGATCCTTAGCACGTAAACTGAGCGATGAGGTTCGGAACGCGATCACTACAATAATATGCCATTTTAGAAACGGGCCTCGGACAGTTCCTGCCACATCCTAAGTGCCTTTAGACTTCGCTGTGTCTAAGACAACGTCTCTGGTGGTACCAAAGCAATAAAGTATCTCGTGCAATCTACGTGCCTCCCCGGGTCGGAGCCCCTATAAGTGACACTACCCCACAGATCTAGAAGTGGGTGACCAACTCAAACTTGAAAAGGATTTCACACTGACACCTGACCCAGCTGATGAGTCAGACCGAGGGAACCAGATTAACAGACTAGAGAACCCATCACCTGGAGTGGTAGCCAGAAGTTTCCCCTTTCCTCCCCAAAAGGAATCCCGACAGCTTGTCAATTTCTGAAGTTCCACAGTTAGAGAATATTTTCTCTGATGTGACTCTCTAGGACTCGTATTGCCCAAAGGTAATTTTTAAGACCGGACTCCTTCTCAAATCCAGTACTTCTCGCTTGCTCCAGCTTAGCATTTCCCTTGCTCAGAATTCAATCCGAGCTGGTTGTAAGCAGTTCTCAGGAGCAACTTAGGGGTAGGGAGTGGGCTGTTTAAAATTCAAACCTTCTACACTGAGCACACAGACACAGGAGGCACCTGCTAAGTAACCAGAGGGCCCACTTCTACGCCTTAGTTCATGCTGTGCCTTCCTTTCCAAAGTCATCTGCCCTCCCTCTCGCAGACCATCAACCCCAAATCTGTCTGTCCAGCATTTCAGGCACACAGTATGTTCCTGGGACAGACAAAAGAATCCTGGCCTGGGCCTAGGCGTCCTCATTAGCTCGCAGACAGCATTTTCTTCCCCACACTGCTCACTGTGGGTACCTCACGGTCTGATGCGTGATACAGTGATCTGTCTTCCCTAGGCTCCTCAAGTGAAGGCTTGGTGCTGGATTCATCTTAAAATCCATCCTGAGCAGAGCATAAGACAAGAATTCACATACAAGTGACTTAATAAGGGATGCTCCTAGGAAAGTAGAGGGAACCTGCTAGCTTTGCAGGTATGTTACCTGTGAGGTCATACAGGACCTGCCAATCACAAGGGTCTCGTGCCGGATGTACCACTCTGCTATCACCACCTTGAGATCCTAAATTGTTAATAATATTTTAACAAGGGGCCTTGCAAATTATGTCACTGGTCCTGGGAATAGGATGTTCATTGCTGTTCAGTTGCTAAGTTACGTCTGACTCTTTACAACCCCATAGGCTGCAGCACAACAGGCCTCTCTGTCCGTCACCATCTCTTGGCATTTGCCCAAGTTCATGCCCACTGAATCGGTGATGCCATCCAACCATCTCATCCTCTGTCGAAGAAGCCCAGCAAGGATGTAATTTCATGCTTAATGCCAGACTTAACCTGGATCCTGTGGAGAGCTTTGGAGAGTAACTTCACTTTTCTGATTTTGTCTGAACATGAGGTGATGGAGCCAGGCTAAGGGCTGCCCAGGAAGAGGCTGATTCTGGACTCTTCTCCATCTCTGTGCGTGGCAGGAAGTAACTCCAGGAGCCCACACGCAGCCTCAGAAGCAAGTCGCAGGCGCAGCCATTAGAAGCAAAGCATGTAGAAGCTGGAGGATGGGTGCCCGGAAACCATAAGGGGATGCAAGGGGGTCTGGGCAGAGAGCCAACAGTGTCCACCGCCATCAATAGTACTTGAGATGTAAAGCACACGATCTAAAGAAGAGTGAATGACTTGCCCTGGGTGACCCGACTGAAAGGGATTTCAATGAAGCGACTTCCTTCCGAAGACAGGAGCTGCGTCATCTTTCTCTCCCTGCCAGCTGCTATGCATAAACATGCCACCGTGAACTTGCTTCATTGACTCACCTCGCTGAGTCTGCCCACGTTTGGTTAACAGCATCCGAGACGGAGCAACAAATCAACGCTTAACACGACCCAGCAAAATGCATGCATCACAGAGCAGGTTTCCACCCCAGCCTCCTGCCAGCCATATCGCACAATACTGCTTCACGTAACGGAGAGTCTCACCAGGGCGACAGGGGCCCCTGATGTTTAAACTGAACCAAGTGGGATCCTGTTTTAGGAGAAAGCCTCCCTTTAGGTCAGACCTAAATCTGGGGGTGCAGCTGCTTACAAAAGTTGCCCAAACATCCAGTGATGTTCATTTCTTCATATTCGGGATGTCTGTCTTAACTAAAATTCCTGACGTGAGGGATTTTAAGCTTTCTGGAGAGACAGCATTCCTCTTTGCCTTGAGAGGAGATGTTTTAATAAAAGGAACTAAAATGGGGGATGCAACCCATGTATATCCAACTTGCTTCAGTAACTTGATAAAGCTTTCCATCTGCTTCACTCGTGTCTGCCCTGTGGGGTGGAAGCTGTCAACTTCCCTTTCAACATGGCCAACTGACCGAGCTTGTTGACAGTCTCCAGGCTCTTCCTTCCTTCTCCCAAGCCTGGCTTCTCAGGTTCATTTTCCAGCCAGTTGGTGGGTTGTGTTTCTAAACTTAGATCCCACTGGCTTGGTTGAGGATTAGCAGGATCTTTATGGTTGTAACAACTAACACTGACTGACTACTCACCACCTGCCAGGAATTGTTTTAAGCATGTAATATAAATTAGCTCATTTAAGTTTCACAACAAGCCCTGTGAAGTGGGTACTGCTATTATTCTTTATAGATAAGGCAACAGTGGCACAGAGAGGTTAAACAACTTACTCAAGGCCACACAGCTAGAGCAGGAGTCAGAATTCTAATGTGTATACCTGCCCTGTATAATCTTCTCCCCTTGACTGTAGAAAGGACCTGGGAATATGATATCAATTCTGTGATTATGTTACATCATAAGGCAAAGGGATTTTGCAGATGTTCAGGTGTGCAAATCTAAAAGGAAGTGATCCTGGATGGGCCTGATCTTATCAGGGAAGCATTCTACAGAGGGCTTAGATTTTTGCCTAAACTCAGCAAGACTCTCCTGCTGGCCTGGAAAACCCAAGCTGCTGTGATTTTTACAGCTAAGAGAAACTGGATTCTGCCAATAACCACGAGAGTTTGGAGACAGATCCAGGCCTCCCATGGCCTGTTGCCCTGGCCCACACTAGGCTGCAACCTGGTAAGACCCTGAGCACAGAGGGCCCAGCCAACACTGCCCAGACTCCTGAACCATGGAAACTGGGATAATAAACGCATGCGCTGTAAACCACTACCTTTGTGGTAAGCTGTCACACAGTAACAGGAAAACACAGCTAGCAAGAAGCAAGGCTCAGGTACACACCGGGACAGCCTAAGTCTAGAGCTCTCACCGCAGCCACTTACCCTTGTGGCTCCAGATCTGGGATTTGTGGTGGGCTGGCTGGAAGGCCCAGGTCTCACAAAGCTCGGGGTGCCCCATCCTCACCGCATCTTCCCAGTACCCACCATGTTTCAGGACCTGCACTAGCCAGAAAGCAGGCACAGAGGCAGCCAGCATGGACCTTAGCATCCAGCAGGGAAGATGGCACATTAAAAACAAAAGCAAATTAAACTAATTACAAAGGTGGCTCAGATGGTAAAGCTTTTGCCTGCAATGTAGGAGACCTGGGTTTGATCCCTGGTTGAGGAAGATCCCCTGGAGAAGGGAATGGCAACCCACTCCAGTATTCTTGCCTGGAGAATTCCATGGACAGAGGAGNGCCCCCGGCGCTGACACGGGCCGGGCCCAGCCGCCGGGCCGCGGATACCCTCTCCTCCCGACGTCTCACCCCGCCGGCCGCCCCTGACAAGGCGTTTCACCTTCACACACCCCCGAGCACTTCCCGAGTCCTGCCACCCCTCGCCCGGCTCCCACCCTGCGCTGCAGTCGCTCCGCGTTTCCATGAAAGAATGCACCTTCTCGGGCTTCACCTTCCCGTCTCTCTGCCTCGCGCCCCCCGAGGGTGCAGGAGACGCGCTCCCCGCCGACCCGCACCGGGCAGGGGCGGCGGGCGCCCGGGCTCCTCCGGCGGGGGCCGCACCCGCGCCCCCGGCCTCCGCCGCGCCTCGGCTCTCACCTCTTGGCCGGCGCCACGGGCTGCAGCCTCCGCCCGCCTCGCGCTCCGGGACTCGTCTCCCGAGCTCTCGCAAAGCGCTGGAGCGCCTCCTTTCTCTCCCAGGGACTCCGCGTCTCCCCGCCGCTTCCCGCCCTCCCCACCCCTCCCCACCCCCCAAGTCCTAACTCCCCAGCTTCACGGCGCCTCTCCCGGGTTGCAACTCCCGTTTTCCGCGCACCGGGGCAGCGGTTCCCCGCACACAAAACAGCCCTCTCGGCGGCGCGCGGCTCTGCCCGGCTCGGCGCAGGAAGGACGACCGCGGCCGGGGGGTGGGGACGCGGCGCCCCCCGCCCGTCCGCCGCCCGCCGCCCGCCGCCCGCCTCCAGCCCGCCCTCGCGGTCCCCAGGGAAGGAGCGGTTACCGGCTCCGGTCGGTCACGCCGTCAGGTGCCGGCTGCCGTCGGCGCTGACCTTCGCCGCCGAAGCCGTGGCTGAGGCTGCGGCCGCCATGTTCCCGTGTTAATAACTGCTGCCTGGTTGTTTATTTCAATGGAGATCCTCCCCCAACTCCCTCCTCCGCCTCCTCCACCTCCTCCTCCTCCTCCTCCGCGTCTCCGCACTTGCCTAGAGACACTGAGACCGCGCGAGCTCGCGATCAGGGGAGGGGGCTCGGGAGCCAGGCAGTCCCTTCCTCCGCCTCCCGGGCCGTGGCCGCAACCGAGTCCTGTCACTGGGGAAAGGACGAGGCGGAAACTTGCGTCCCGCGCCCCCGGGGAGGGGGCAAAGGTGGACGGAGGGTTCTCCCGGGAGCCGACCCTGGCCGCGGACTCTGCAGCATCTCCGTCGGCGGAGTTTCAAAAACCACCCATGATATCTGTACAAATAAATGATTCCCCATTGTATTTCCATATTACTCAATAAAACTTACTCAAGATGCCTGTTTCTACAAAAATAAACAAAAAAACCTGACAGTGTAGCATAATGAGTTCCATCTCCAGCTGCTAATCAGTTGCTTCCAACCTTGAGGAATCCTGTAACTTCTACTCTCTAGTACAGCCTCTGGGCTCCCTCAACACTTCACGCCATAGTTATAACAATATTCTGTCTTGTACTGTAATTGTTTATATATTTGTCTTTCACTAGATCGTAAGCTCTTCAGGACCCATGTCTTGTTTTTACATGCTACAGCTCCTAACTTATTTAATATTACCTGTTTATGTGAATCTATAAAATGTAAATGACATTATCTGATCAATATTCATGTTCATTTCCCCAACTCACCCTCCGATACCTTGCTCTTAAAACATATTTATGAAAAATGTTTTCAGTATTTTTGAAGAACTTAGATTTTTGTAAGACCTCAGAATAATTGTTTAGTAAAACCAGCCATAATTATTGGTGAATTATTGTGTGATAAGGTAACATGAAAAGGAAGAAAAGTAAATAAATTGACTTAGTTATTCAGTCAAAGAAAAAAATGAAAGCAAAGATATAGAAACTGGATATATTACCAACAGAGAACAACCCAATAAGGAAAAAATGTGGGTGCAAATCAGAAAGGGGAAGGAAATTATTGAAATTTAGTAGAAGCAGAAACAACACACCATGGATAGATGAGGCAAGTAGACACAGCAAAAAGAAATGTCAGCCAAATCACAAATGCAACTTAAAGTAATAAAGAAAAATGATAATTTATATAGTTAACAATATACCTAAGAAAATCAGAACAATGTGAATACTATAGAACAAGAAATTCTATATTGTCTGCCTTCTCTTCCTCATTCAACTTCAAATTACTCACTTCCTTCATAGATAAGCTATATAAAAATTGGAAGATTCATAGTGATATTTGTATTATTACTACTAGCATGCTTCATGATATAATGCGAGGTAATATGAGTGCCAAAGAATTGATGCTTTTGGACTGTGGTGTTGGAGAAGACTCTTGAGAGTCCCATGGACTGCAAGGAGATCCAACCACCAGTCCATCCTAAAGGAGATCAGGCCTGAGTGTTCATTGGAAGGACTGATGCTGAAGCTGAAACTCCAATACTTTGGCCACCTCATACAAAGAGTTGACTCATTGGAAAAGACCCTGATGCTGGGAGGAATTGGGGGCAGGAGGAGAAGGGGACGACAGAGGATGAGATGGCTGGATGGCATCACTGACTCGATGGACATGAGTTTGAGTGAACTCCCGGAGCTGGTGATGGACAGGGAGGCCTGGCGTGCTGCGATTCATGGGGGCAGAAAGAGTCAGACACGACTGAGCGACTGAACTGAACTGAATATGGTGTGGTACACTATATTACAGATGATGGTTGGATGGCATCACTGACTCAATGGACATGAGTTTGAGTAAACTCCGGGAACTGGTGATGGACAGGGAGGCCTGGTGTGCTGCAGTCCATGGGGTCGCAAAGAGTTGGACACAATTGAGCGACTGAACTGAACTGAATATAGTGTGGTAAGAAGATCTATTAAATATAGGAAAACATATGAACTGGGCTTTGCTTCTTACCATGTGAATAAATATATCAGTTTCCTCATCTGTATGATTATTGGAAGACTCAAACAAAATGGTATAAATAAATGTTCTTTGTTAACTCTCAAGTTCTTTACACAAATAGTATTATTATGTTGACTAGATCTGTGCATAGCACAGTTTTCCCAGTGTTCAAATTATAAGAGCAAAAAATGTATCATTATATTTAAGATGTGATCACTGAAGGAGGGAATCAGTTAAAACCGACTGACATTTGATTATTGAAAAAATCAATTGTTTGGCTAGGTATTTCATTCTTATTGTATGAGCTCTCCAAATCCCTTAAATATTATAGGTACCATAAATGTGTCTGATACAGGTCAAGTGTACTACATATATTTTTATTTCTCATCAAAGTAGGCATTATGTGTATTATTATTCTAAGTTTATGTATGAAAATAATGAGCTTCCAGGAAATTAATTTATGCAAGATCATAGAGCTGTCTTTGCAGCATGGCTAAGAGATTGCACTAAAATTCTTTTCTCCATCACTGAAAATCTCCACTACTCTAAGCAGCAGATTACCTTCATCCTTATTTCCTCAGTACCTATAACATTATTAAAACATAATGCATGCTCAATAAATGATTCTGAAAAGAATGAATCAAAAATGTGGGGTTCCCATCAAACCACACTACACACAACAAGACTAAAGTCACCACTACTATTTCTTTCCCACTTGAAAACACTTAATCTTTAATCACCTACAGAATACAATTCAAATTCTTTATCTTATATTCAAGACCATCTTGAATAAATATGATCCAAACTGCTTTTTCTAGCAATGACAGCAACAAAAATTTTAATACACCCTCACTCATTCCACGGTGTTCTGGAAACAGGCTGACATGAGTTTCAATCTTGGCTGTTACTAACTGTGTAAACGTAGGCAAGTTATTTAGACTCTGCAAATCCTATCCTGTGAAATAAGGTAAGAAAGTGAAAAGGGAGGAAGTAAAATCATCTTTATTCATGTGACTGTGTACATAAAAAATTAAAAAGAACCAATAACTATTAAAGTAAATGTAAAATCACAGGATACAAGGTCATTAGTTAGAAATATTATAAATTATATTTCTATATATTAGGAATAAACAATTAGAAAATGACATTTTTCAAAATATCATTTACAAAACATAAATAGCATCAAATACTCAGGAAAATATTTAACCAAAGATAACCAAGATCTCTACACTGAAAACTAAAAACATTGCGGACAGAAATTTACAAAGCCCTAGATAGAAGGAGAGATGTGTACACTTGATATTGTTAAGATGTCACCTCTGCCCAAATTGATCTTTAGATTCATTACAATTCCAATCAAGATTCTAGCACATCTTTCTAGAAAAATTGAGATGCTAATTTTAAAATGTATATATATATATTATCTAGAACAGCCAAGATGAACTCAAAAACAGGTTGGATAATTTAAACTACTGATTTCAATAATCACTGGAGAGCTACAATAATTAAGACAGTGAGAGACTTTATTTTCTTGGGCTCCAAAATCACTGCAAATGGTGACTGCAGGCATGAAATTAAAAGATGCTCCTTGGAAGAAAAGTTACGACCAACCTAGATAGCATATTGAAAAGCAGAGACACTACGTTGCCAACAAAGGTCTGTCTAGTCAAAACTATAGCATCAAATACTCAGGAAAATATTTAACCAAAGATAACCAAGATCTCTACACTGAAAACTAAAAACATTGCGGACAGAAATTTACAAAGCCCTAGATAGAAGGAGAGATGTGTACACTTGATATTGTTAAGATGTCACCTCTGCCCAAATTGATCTTTAGATTCATTACAATTCCAATCAAGATTCTAGCACATCTTTCTAGAAAAATTGAGATGCTAATTTTAAAATGTATATATATATATTATCTAGAACAGCCAAGATGAACTCAAAAACAGGTTGGATAATTTAAACTACTGATTTCAATAATCACTGGAGAGCTACAATAATTAAGACAGTGAGAGACTTTATTTTCTTGGGCTCCAAAATCACTGCAAATGGTGACTGCAGGCATGAAATTAAAAGATGCTCCTTGGAAGAAAAGTTACGACCAACCTAGATAGCATATTGAAAAGCAGAGACACTACGTTGCCAACAAAGGTCTGTCTAGTCAAAACTATGGTTTTTCCAGTAGTCATGTATGGATGTGAGAGTTGGACTATAAAGAAAGCTGAGTGCTGAAGAACTGATGCTTTTGAACTGTGGTGTTGGAGAAGACTCTTGAGAGTCCCTTGGACTGCAAGGAGATCTAACCAGTCAATCCTACAGGAAATCAGTCCTGAATGTTCATTGGAAGAACTGATGTGGAAGCTGAAACTCCAATACTTTGGCTACCTGATGCAAAGAACTAATTCATTGGAAAAGACCCTGGTGCTGGGAAAGATTGAAGGCAGAGGGAGAAGGGGACAGCAGAGGATGAGATGGCTGGATGGCATCACCGACTCAATGGACATGAGTTTGAGTAAACTCCAGGAGTTGGTATGGATAGGGAAGCCTGGTGTGCTGCAGTCCATGGGTTCGCAAAGAGTCGGACATGATTGAGCAACTGAACTGAATATTGGTGTAAGAATAGACAAACAGATCAATGGAACAGAATAGAGAATCCAGAAATAGACCCCCAAATTTACAGTCAATTGATTTTTTACAAAGTTGTCAAATTCAACAAAGACTGGAACAACTAGATAGCAGTATGGAGAAAATGAATATTGACTCCTTCCTTATGTCGTTATACACAAGAATGAATTACAGATTGATCATAGACTTAGATGTAAAAGCTAAAACTATAAACTTGCTAAGAAAAAAAAAGGGGGTTAATAATTATCTTTAAAACTTTGGGGTAGACAAAGATTTTTTTTAACCGGACTTCAATGACTCTAATCAGAAAAGAAAAATAAATGATAAATTGGACTTCATTAAAATGATAAACTTCTCATCAAAAAATACCACAGAGGAAGTGCATAAGTAGTACATGGATAGGGAGAATATATCTGCAACACACAAATGCGGCAAAGTACCTGCCCCCAGAATAAGCAAAAAACACCTCTAAATTAATTTTTTTTTAAATCCAATTACAAGATGGAAAAAAGACTTATAAAGGCACTTTACAAAAGTATGTGAATGGTCGATAAACATAAGAAAAGATACTCCAAGTCATTAGTCATCAGGGAACTAAAGCAAATTAAAACCATGGGAGATAGGACTTATCCTCTAGAATAGCTAAAATTATAAAGGCTGACAGTCCCTGGTATTGGCAAGAATATGGAGCAATTGGAAGTCATTTATTGCTGGCAGGACTACACACACACTTTGGAAAACAGGGTGGCACTTCCTCTTATACTAACTATATGACCCAGCAGTTCTACTCCTAAGTATTTACCGAAGAAAATATTTATCTGAATGATTATTACATTTTGACAATGGTTTGTCAAACTTCACTGAGTAGTACACTTTGGGTTTATGTATTTTGCTATCTGTAAATTATACCAGAACAGATTACTACTGACATTTTTTAATGCAATAAAAGAGAAGTTCCTCAATATAATTAATTGTATATACAAAAAGTCTATAACAAATGTCATACTCAATGGTGAAACATTTAGAGCTTCTCCTAGAGACTGGGATAGAGAATTAGAATGCCCAGTACTATCATTTGTATTCAGTATCGTACAGGAGATTCTAGTCAATGTGGTAAGGAAAGAAAAATGATGTAACTCTCACTAAAGAAAGAAAGAAAAGTTCCCCAGGTGGCTCAGTAGTAAAGAACACACCCGCCAGGAGACACAAGAGACGCCGCTTCTGCTTCTGCCACTGGGTTGGGAAAATCTCCTGAAGAAGGAAATGGCAACCCACTCCAGTATTCTTGCCTGGAAAACCCCATGGCCAGTGGAGCCTGGTGGGCTACAGTCCAGGGGGTCGCAAAGAGTTATACACAACTGAGCACACACAAGGAAGAAATAAAACTGTCATTGTTTGCTGATGGCATGAATGTTTATGTAGAAAATCCGAAAGAATCAATGAACTGCTAAAATTAAGTTTTAGAAGATCTCTGGAACAGAAGGTCAATTTACAAAATACAATTGCTTTAAAAAAATAGTTTAGAGCAGTTTTATGTTCACAGTAAAATTGATTGGCAGGTATAGAGATTTTTCATAAACTCCCCTTCCCCACGCATACATTGCTCCCCAATTATGAACATCCCCCACTGGAGTGGTATGTTTGTCACAATACAATTGCATTTTCATATATTTTAGAAACAGAAAATGAAAACTTGAAATGTAAACTGAAAAGCTGTTTTGCAATATCCATTAGAGCTGAGTATTTCTGCTTTATGATCCAGTAATTCCACTCCTAAGTATATTTTCAGTAGACTTCAATGACAGATGAATGAATAAACTACAGTATTTTTGCACAATGGAATACTATATGAAAGTGAAAATGAATGAATGAATGATAAAAAAGAAAATAATACAGTACAATATGAGAATCACAGCACACTTGTGTACTCTAATAAGTAAGAACTGGTCAGGTGTTGATCTCATCTCACTTAACACAAAAGTTCATGTGAGTAGGTTGACAGGGAGTCTTAGAACAGGATGTAGGTTCTAGATCATAATCTAAACCTATAAACAGTGTTACTTAAACACTTGGTTATTTGGTTGGTTGGTGACATCTTTTTATTTAGCAACCCACTTCAGTATTCTTGCCTGAAAAATCCCATGGACAGAGGAGCCCGGTAGGCTGCAGTCCACAAGGTCACAAAGAGTCAGACAAGACTGAGTGACTAAGCATGTAAGGATATAACCTAAAAGTTGCCATTTTAACCTTTTTTAATTGTACAGTTCAGTGGCATTAAGTACATGCACACTGTTTTCAACCACTACCCATCTCCAGAATGTTCTCATGAAAATATTCTGGACATGGTATTAAGGACTCAGTTTCCAACTCAAGGAATTTCTAAGATCCCATGTATCAGGGAGCTAAAGCACACTCAGATGGAAAAAAGCTTCCTTCAGTTAAAATACAAGATTTTTATAAAATCCTGGGTGTGAAGGGGAATGTCTGTGTTCAGTGTTAGCTAGGACAGAAAAATAGCTTCGTCAAAAAGAATGCATCTGAATAACGACTCTTCCTTAGAGCCGTCTTCTTGCTTCTTTTGAAACAGGCTTCTGTCAACATGGACCACTTGACAAATAGTGCTACTCACCACAGAGCTCTCATCCTAGCAATATTTCTTGGGTTTTAAAGTATAACACTCTGTTTTTATTCAAAACATTTACAAGGTCAATCAATGTTATATTTTAATTAGTCTATTATTTATGAATGTCAGTTTTTTACATCCTTGATGAAATGCCTATGCTTTTGGTTTTTTTTTTTTTTTTTTTAGCTTTTATCCAAGATGATTATGAAGTGTCAGACACACAACTACCTGAAAGACTGCAATTATTCTCTTGCCCCATCCTCAAACTCTAATTTCTTAGATCTTCACTGAGCAGTAGGCATGTGGATATTTGTTGTTCTTTATAGCTGTCACACCTGTTAGAAATATGTTTTTTTTTTTTTTTTTTTTTAGCTTTTATCCAAGATGATTATGAAGTGTCAGACACACAACTACCTGAAAGACTGCAATTATTCTCTTGCCCCATCCTCAAACTCTAATTTCTTAGATCTTCACTGAGCAGTAGGCATGTGGATATTTGTTGTTCTTTATAGCTGTCACACCTGTTAGAAATATTATTTTGTGTGTATTCAGTATTTAATAAAAACAACTTTTAAACATTCCTTCTGTGTCATATATTTTACTTAAGCATATTCTTTTGTTACGAAATGAGAAAAGCTAATTCTTAGATCTCGTATTTCTTTTGGACTATATTTTAAAATAAACTACTAATACGGGATACTTTCTAATACACTCAATCCCTGGCTTACATATGTCCAGGGCCAACCAACCACCAAGACTGGCAAGATTTCTACTTGACTGAAGTTCCCTTCTCTTTTTGCCGCTCCCTAGAGTTTTTCCCGGGGAAGGCAATGGCACCCCACCCCAGTACTCTTGCCTGGAAAATCCAATGGACGGAGTAGCCTGGTGGGCTGCAGTCCATGGGGTCGCTAACAGTTGGACAGACTGAGCGACTTCACTTTCACTTTTCTCTTTCATGCATTGGAGAAGGAAATGGCAACCCACTCCAGTATTCTTGCCTGGAGAATCCCAGGGATGGGGGAGCCTGGTGGGCTGCCGTCTATGGGGTCACACAGAGTCGGACACGACTGAAGTGACTTAGCAGCAGCAGCAGCAGCAGAGTTTTTCCCACTCATGTTTCCTCTTCTCCCTCTCTATTTTAAGCCTCACATACAAGTTTTACTTTCTCCTCATTAACAGTGGCTTCATCCACAATACCACCACTTCCTTGTCTATGAACCCTATGCCTCTCAAGAGTTTAGTTGTTTGTTTCAACCTTTACTGCCGTCCTAAGATAAAATACCAAGCACAGGTAGTTTGAATACTCTTCTGCAGTGTAACCACTAACCCCAAGACTCACCATTCTGATGTAAACACACTTAACAGAGTGCCTTTCCAAATATAGCAGATTAAGTTCTGGTTTTCCACAGAAACACGTACGATGGTTATGTGCTATTACTATGACTATGCTATTTTTGATGTCATAGGTTTTAGGAGGGCAGCTCTGAGAATCTAAACCCCTTGCAAAACCTTGTTTTCATAGAAAAATATTTTCTGCCTCATAACCAATCAATGAACAAGTAAACTTTTGAAATAAATCCATGAGGATTCCTTGTACTTTTCATCTGAGATTTCAAAGCCTTTCACAAAAACATCATTTTTCTCCTAAAAAAAAAACCCCCAAAGATGCCATTTTGCCATAGCTAATGGTTATTAAAGGACTTGTTATGTTCACAGCTAGGAAGTGTATATTAACAACCTTTGGACATGGAGTGCCAGAGATAATGCACAAATTATTACCAGGGGTATTGGAGATGCTTCTTTCCATTTATTAATTCACTACAAATTTATTGAGTTCCTGTTCTGTGCAAAGCATTATTCTCGGTACTGGAGACCAGGTAACAAACACGACAGGCAACAGCCCTATCTTAATGGAATTTACAAATCAAGTGGCTCATGCTTGACACTTGGTGAATATTTGTTGAATGAATGATTTAATGTGCCTAAAGAAAATCATTCACATAGAATAAATATTTATGTTTTATAAAAATTAAGTGAAATCATTGAACAGAGGGGTAGCAGAGTGCAGAATATAAATTAGACAGGGGAATGTGCTCCAATGGGCTTCCCGGTGCTTCAGTAAAGAATCTGCCTATAGTGCAGGAGATACAGGGGACATGGGTTCACTCCCTGGGCCAGGAAGATCCCCTAGAGTAGGAAATGGCAGCCCACTCCAGTATTCTTGTCTGGAGAATTCCATGGACAGTGGGAGCCTGGCGGACTACAGTCCATGGGGTCACAAAGAGTCAAACACAACTGAAGCGATTTATCACACAGGCATCCTGTGTACAGCTGAAAGCGCACTAACTCCCTAAAAGAGGATCCAAAACCCTTGGGGGATGTTCACTCTTCTTGATATTCTTGTAACTTTATGATGTAAAGTAACAATATTTAAATATTATGATTTAAAGTTAATACACACTAGGGGCTACAGTACTGACACCTGCATACCTAAAGCCTGTGCTCTGAAACTAAAGAAGCCACTGCAATGAGAAGCCCACACACCACAACGAAGAATAACCCCTGATCACCACAACTAGAGAAAGTCCACGTGCAGCAGCAGACACCCACCACAGCCAAAAAACAAAATGGATGAATGAATAAATATATCTTAAAATAAAGTTAATACATTTTATGTTATACAATAAGGGGATGGGGGAAGAAAACAAAAGTAGACAGACAGGTAGATACACACATACATACAGACACAAACATACTTATACACACAAGCATATTCACAGCAAAACAAAAGCAAGAAATACTTATAACAGTTACATCCTCATTTCTGTAACTGGTTACATGGTCATAGCTGGTACTGATAGCTGTATTCTTCCACTACCCATTACATATTCCTTTCATCCTCACCAAGCAACTTGGCTGGTTGTGGTTCTTCTCTCTCTCTCTCTTTTTTTAAACTGAGATAGAGTTGATATACAATATTATGTTTCAGGTATATGATCTGTTTGTGTATCAGTTCAGTTCAGTCGCTCAGTCGTGTCCGACTCTTTGCAACCCCATGAATCGCAGCAAGCCAGGCCTCCCTGTTGATCACCATCTCCCGGAGTTCACTCAGACTCACATCCATCGAGTTCCGTGATGCCATCCAGCCATCTCATCCTCGGTCGTCCCCTTCTCCTCCCGCCCCCAATCCCTCCCAGCATCAGAGTCTTTTCCAATGAGTCAACTCTTCTCATGAGGTGGCCAAAGTACTGGAGTTTCAGCTTTAGCATCATTCCTTCCAAAGAAATCCCAGGTCTCCTTCAGAATGGACTGGTTGGATCTCCTTGCAGTCCAAGGGACTCTCAAGAGTTTTCTCCAACACCACACTTCAAAAGCATCGATTCTTCGGCGCTCAGCTTTCTTCACAGTCCAACTTTCACATCCATACATGACCACAGGAAAAACCATAGCCTTGACTAGACGGACCTTAGTCGGCAAAGTAATGTCTCTGCTTTTGAATATACTATCCAGGTTGGTCATAACTTTTCTTCCAAGGAGTAAGCGTCTTTTAATTTCATGGCTGCAGTCACCATCTGCAGTGATTTTGGAGCCCAAAAAAATAAAGTCTGACACTGTTTCCACTGTTTCCCCCTCTATTTCCCATGAAGTGATGGGACTGGATGCCATGATCTTCGTTTTCTGAATGTTGAGCTTAGATGTGTATAAGAGACAGCTTCTATTTGATCTGATTCCTTCTCCCTGAGCTATACCACTGGCTGCCAGCTCCCTGGCCTGTCTGCAGGAAGGTAGGCTCCTAAGACCCAGAGGGGCCTACAGCTGGTGTATAGACCACNGATGCCATGATCTTCGTTTTCTGAATGTTGAGCTTTAAACCAACTTTTCCGCTCTCCTTCTTCACTTTCATCAAGAGGCTTTTTAGCTCCTCCTCACTTTCTGCCATAAGGGTGGTGTCATCAGCATATCTGAGGTTATTGATATTTCTCCCGGCAATCTTGATTCCAGCTTGCGTTTCTTCCATTCCAGCGTTTCTCATGATGTACTGTGCATATAAGTTAAATAAGCAGGGAGACAATATACAGCCTTGACGTACTCCTTTTCCTATTTGGAACCAGTCTGTTGTTCTATGTCCAGTTCTAACTGTTGCTTCCTGACCTGCATACAGATTTCTCAAGAGACAGGTTAAGTGGTCTGGTATTCCCATCTCTTTCAGAATTTTCCACAGTTTATTGTGATCCACACAGTCAAAGGCTTTGGCATAGTCAAGAAAGCAGAAATAGATGTTTTTCTGGAACTCTCTTGCTAGCGGATGTTGGCAATTTGATCTCTGGTTCCTCTGTCTGTTCTAAAACCAGCTTGAACATCAGGGAGTTCACGGTTCACATATCATAGTGACACACAATTTTTCAAGGTTATATTCCATCCCTGGTCATTATGAAACATTGGATATATTCCCAGTGCTCTACAGTATATTCTTGCAGCTTATTTATTTTATACATAGTAGTTTGTATGTCTTCATCGCCTTCCCTATCTGGGCCCTCCCCACTTTCCCCTCCCCACTGGTAACCACTAGTTTGTTCTAAAACTATGGGACACTTCATGACTTTGCATCATCCTTGTGCAGGGCACGTGTTAGTCTGCTCTGTATCATTCCAATTTTAATATTTGTACTGCTGAAGCAGCATGGTTTGTGGTTTTTTACCCAGTAGAGTGACCCAGACCTTCATTCACGAAGCAGCTGGGCTGTTGATAGAGCTGCCTGAATTAGACTGTTGTAGTTTTCCATTGACTTTAACCCAGGTTATGTTACTAAGAGAAGCCCTAACAGATCTCCTGAATTCTAGCCACACCCTTCCTTACCTCCATTGCTTCTAGCGGTTCAATTTCCCCTTGGCAATCAGGATCAATTGCTCCAGCCATATAGTAACCTTCTTTTTTGCCTGTTAACTCAGAGGCTTGAGAAGCCCAAAGTGGTCAGGTAACAGTCTTCACTTCCAGTTTTTGGAATCACTGCTGTGTTTCTGGTGGATGCATTCCTCCCTTTGAAACTAAGACCTCTAGACCAGCAGAACTTACGGTCACAGGGATAGGAAGCAAAAATTTAGAGGTAGTAGTGAGGTGTTCCCCTGCCATTTCCATTCCTTGATTCTTAGACCCATCCCCATGAATTCTGGCTATGAGGGAAATATAGCACCATATACTGGTCACCAAGGTAGAGCATACGCCACCTCCTGGAAAACCTGGCCTCGGGCCTATAAAGTTGTGACCCTGAGCTGTTCTTGTATTTAACTTTGTCTTCAACGGGACTTTCCACTATTCTGTCAAGCTAACTGCTTCAGGATGGGTGAAGAATAGAAATCTATGAGGGGGGACCACTGACACACTTCATTTGTCATAAAGTGAGTTCCTCGTTCAGAAGCAATGCTGGGTAAAACCACGATGCTGGATAGGACAGCCCATTCTGTGGCTACCAGTTCACTTCTTTCCCCAGAGATTCTTGTCACTGCCCAATGGGCTCATGAACAATGTAGTCATGGTGATAACATGGACTTCCATTAATCAAGGCCAACCTGGCTATGGCTACCAGAGAGTGTCCAGTCAGCCATCCATGGTGGCTAACACCGAGTCCCCAGTATGGCACCATTCCCAGGGGGAGCAGTCAGTTATCTGGTTGGCAGGTTGCTTACACTGGATCACTTTTGTCATGGGAGGGCCAGTGTTGGGTATATTTGTTGTTGTTGTTTGTTTATTTTTGGCTATGCTGCATGACTTGTGGCATCTTAGTTCCCCAACCAGGAATCGAACCTGAACCCCCAGCAGTAAGAGCACCAAATCCTAACCACTGGATTGCCAGGGATTCCTTCTTTGCAATATTTTGCTTACTATATATATATAGACATATATATATATAGCAATGAAACAGCAGTTATGATAGTCTAACTCAACTTTCTTTCATGACCAAAAATCTTGTACTCTATTAACAATACAGTTGTTATAATAACCAAAAATGAAGAAGCCTTATTCATAAATTGCTATTGGCCTGCAATATAGGAGACCCGGGTTCAATCCCTGGGTTGGAAGATCCTCTGGAGAAGGAAATGGCAACCCACTCCAGTATTCTGGCCTGGAGAATTCCATGGACTGAGGAGCCTGGCAGGCTATAATCCATGGGGTCACAAAGAGTCAGACATGACAGAGTGATTAACACAGATAAACATACTACCAGCAATGAGGTACATCTGTAGTACTAAACTGAGTGCTATATTCAGTATGCTTTCCATCATACTGTTATTGCCAAGCTGAGAAATTTTGGATCCCCACAGGAATAATTTGAAGATTTCTTGTAGTATGGTGGAATTTTGTAGGATTTTATAAAGAGCAAGATAATCAGATTCTTTACTGAGTAAATTCTTCCAGTGTGTTTGGCTTGATTTCACTGTTGGCTTTTCTTTGATCTTTACTAGGTTTTTCATGCTAAATTTTAAATAGGGACATTTTTGTAATTCTTTAAGAAGTTTTATTTCCAGTCTGCTCCCTCCTAAAATTGTTTTTCAAATGAAACAAAAGATATATTTTATATAGCATATTTTCAATAAATAATAAATAGATTTTTTTGGTAATGGCATATATTTTCCAGTCTCATTCTATTATACACATTACTCTGCTTTTATTTTTCTTCCCTTTAATATATCATTAACTTGTGATATTCTTAAATATACTTGAACTCTATTTTGGAATGATTATGGTTTCTTCATGAGACATTCTTGAGTTGTTTTGTTCTTTTTCCTTTCCTACAGATTGTTTCTGTTCTACTCTTGGTCTGTCCCACTGGCCCGTTATCATATATTTTTATTGCTTATTTACTTTTAATGTAACTCTATTAACTATCATTTCCTTTAATTCTGAATGATTTTAATAAAAATATATCAATATGAGTTTTTCTTTTTCTCTTTTACACCAGTGTTTGTGTGCATGCATGCTCAGTTGCGTCTGACTCTTTATGACCTTATGGACTACAGCCCGCCAGGCTCCTCTGTCCATGGATTTCCCAGGCAAGAGTACTGAAGTGGGTTGCCATTTCCTCCTCCAGGGGATCTTCCCAAACCAGGGATCAAACTCGCATCCCTTGCTTTGGTAGGTGGATTCTTTGCCACTGAGCTACTTGAACTAGTCTTTGTCATTTCAAGGACCCCTCAAATTTGACCTCAACTTTAAACAACCTTCCATTTTCTATTGATAGAACTGTGGTGTTAGTCTACACACATAATTTACATAGTGTTTCACTTATAATTTCCAATTAAACAAGAATTATTATAGTTCTTTAACTTGGTTTCGATATAACACATGCATACACGTCTCTATCATACCACAGATGGCACTCCCTCATATTTACTAGAGCACTTTTTTTCCTACTAGTAGATAATAAGCCCCCTGAAAACAAGGAGCATATGTCAACCTCTAGTGTCTGGCACAGTGTAGGTTTTTAATGAATGAAGAATAAATGAATAAATGAATGAATGAAAACCATTAGTTGTGTAATTTCAGGGGTCTCTTCCAAAAAAACACTTCCCCTGTCAGCCAAATGGACTTATTTTAAAACAAAAATATTCTTAGAAATCACACTCGTTTTAACCTATTCATCCAAGGCAGAAGTTGTCAGTCCTGGTTGAGGAAGAGAACCACGTGCTCATCTCAATAAAAATAAATTAGGAGCTCCTACGTGATTCTAAGGGCTTCCCTGGTGGCTCAGATGGTAAAGAATCCCCCTGTAATGCGGGAGACCTGGCTTTGATCCCTGGGTTGGGAAGATCCCCTGGAGGNGCAGAAGTTGTCAGTCCTGGTTGAGGAAGAGAACCACGTGCTCATCTCAATAAAAATAAATTAGGAGCTCCTACGTGATTCTAAGGGCTTCCCTGGTGGCTCAGATGGTAAAGAATCCCCCTGTAATGCGGGAGACCTGGCTTTGATCCCTGGGTTGGGAAGATCCCCTGGAGGAGGCCAACCCCCTCCAGTATTCTTGCCTGGAGAATCCCCAGGGACAGAGGATCCTGGGGGGCTACAATCCGTAATGTCGCAGAGTGGGACATGACTGAATGACTGAGCACAGCACAGCGCAGGTGATTCTAAAGTGCAGGCAAGGTCGAGAACTGCTAGGCTAAGATAGAAATAACTGATGACAGGTTCTAAGGTACAAGGAAAGAAGAAAATTAGGATCCTAATGACTTGAGGAGAGAAGTTCTTTGTTGGAGGCAGGGCTTGAGGGACAAGGAGTTTGCAATGAGCCCAACTCATCCTCCAAGAGGCTGGAGGTGGCTGGCGAGAGAGAGAGGTATTTTAAAAAGTATCTATCGTCTTGAAAAATTAAGAGGAAGAGATTATAAGTCCTTTTTAAAGAGGCAAACTTTGAAGAGGAAGGAATTTAAAATTTAAATTTAAAAGTGAAGTCAGAGATTCCAACAATTGCTAATAAAAGGGCCCTTTGAGTTTCTTGGGCTTTTTACAAAAATACTCCCTAGGCTCACAAATACTGCAGGCAGACTGCTTATACAGATGAAAAGAAGAGTCTAAAGAATAAATGTTGACATAGCAGAACTTGAGATAAGAAAAACTGTTTTAAAGAATTAGTAGTCCCCAATTTGTATCTATACTATAATTACAACAACATAGAAACTATATGTGAATACGTTTTATTTTATTTTTATTACTTATTTATCTGTTTACTTAGGCTGCACCACGTGGTTTGCAGGATCTTATTTCACCAACCAGGGATTGAACCCATGCCCTCAGTGAGAGTGCTGAGTCTTAAACATTAGACAACCAGAACTCCCAACTATGTGTGACTATGGGCTGAACAAGAAAAGAAGAGTGATGATGTGAGACAACTGGTATGTTGAGGTATATTGAACTTGAAGCCTGAAGTTCTCGTTCCTACTTTGCTGCTAACCTGCTGTGCATCCTTAGGCAGGTGTACTCACTTCTCTAGGGCTCAATTTCCTGACCTGAAAATTGAAAGCCTCAACTAAATCAGTGCTTCTTGCAAGGTTTCTCTAAAAAGAGTAAATAAATGCAGCCCCAAGATCAATAAGGGGGAACCTGAAGCACCCTCTGTAAGTCCAATTTTTTTTTGAAGTCTCCTATTTTGCCTTAAAAGTCCACATCCCAGTATGTGAATTGCATCTCAGTTAAACAGTTTTTTTTCCCCCCAAAGTTCATGTACTTCATATTCTTTAGCCTTTGTGTTTATTTTTTCTCTTTTAAATGCAGCTGAGCTTGTATTTTACACTCTGGTTTTTTTCACGAAGTATTATATCTTTCATATTTTATATATGTCATTAAAATGCTGTTCCTTTTCTTTACATAGCTTTCCAGTATTCCATCATATGACCGTATTATAGTGCATTACTGTCTCCTAATGTGGGATATTCATGTTACAGTACAGTGTGTTTCTGCCACCAAGCTGCCTTAATTCCAGTCTGCTTGGATCTGTGAAGAGCCTGAGATTTCTTTATAGTTTCTAATTGATTCCTCTGAAGTGCAGAGCTTGGAAAATGAAACTTTTTTTTTTCTTATTGCTGCCATGTGTGAAGTGGTCTCTTGGTGACGTAAGCTGTAAATCATTCTTTCTTGAGATCTCACTGCTAAAAGTGGGGAAGAAACTAATGCTTACTGAATCTGGACTGTTTTTGTAAAGGTTATTACAGGTCATCCACCCAGTGAGGTAATGAATATCCCACTTCATATAATAATAAGCTGAGACTCAAACAATTGAGCTGGCTGACTAACGATGTGCAGTACCTGCGATTCAGTTGGATCCGATCTCCCCTAGATCTGTTCCAGGCCATCCTGTTCACCACACTCTGGACCCATAGCAGTAAGAGGGAGCAAAGCTACCCCTGCACTTCCCTCTGTTGGCTCTTTCTTTCTTTTTTAATTGAAGTGTATCTGATTGTCAATATTATATTTGTTTCAAGTGTACAACATAGTGATTTAAAATTTTTATAGATTATATTCCATTTAAAGTTGGGCTTCCCTAGTGTCTCAGATGGTAAAGAATCTGTCTGCAGTGCAGGAGACCTGGGTTCAATCCCTGAGTTGGGAAGATCCCCTGGAGAAGGGAATGGCTACCCATTCCAGTATTTTTGCCTGGGAAATCCCATGACAGAAGAGCCTGGTGGGTTACAGTCCATGGTGTTGCAGAGAGTCAGACATGACTGAGTGACGAACACTAAACAGTAACATCAGTTCAGTTCAGTAGCTCAGTTGTGTCTGATTCTTTGCAACCACATGGACTGAAGCACGCCAGACCTTCCTGTTTACAAACTCCTGGAACTTGCGCTCAAACTCATGTCCATAGTGATTTAATATTTTTATAGACTATATTCAATTTAAAGTTATTAAAAATAATGGCTATATTCTTTGTGCTATACGATCTGTCCTTATTGTTAATTTTTTTTTATTCATAGGAATTTTTACCTGTTAATCCCCTCCCCCTATCTTGCCTCAACCTCTTTTCTTTTCCTCATCTGGTAACCACTAGCTTTTTCTGTAGTCTGTGAGTCTCTTTCTGTTTTGTTATATACATTTGTCTGTTTTATTTTTCAGATTTCACCTGTAAGTGTTAACATAGAGCACTTGTCTTTTCCATCTACCTTATTTCACTGAGTTTAATACCATCCTAGGTAAACTGCTTTTTTGCATCTGTCAGCAATAAAGGACAGAAATGGTATGGACCTAACAGAAGCAGAAGATAGTAAGAAGAGGTGGCAAGATACACAGAACTATACAAAAAAGATCTTCATGACCCAGATAATCATGATGGTGTGATCACTCACCTAGANGTAAACTGCTTTTTTGCATCTGTCAGCAATAAAGGACAGAAATGGTATGGACCTAACAGAAGCAGAAGATAGTAAGAAGAGGTGGCAAGATACACAGAACTATACAAAAAAGATCTTCATGACCCAGATAATCATGATGGTGTGATCACTCACCTAGAGCCAGACATCCTGGAATGCAAAGTCAAGTGGGCCTTAGGAAGCATCACTATGAACAAAGCTAATGGAGGTAATGGAATTCCAGTTGAGCTATTTCAAATCCAAAAAGATGACACTGTGATAGTGCTGCACTCAATATGCCAGCAAATCTGGAAAACTCAGCAGTGGCCACAGGACTGGAAAAGGTCAGTTTTCATTCCAATCCCAAAGAAAGGCAATGCCAAAATATATTCAAACTACCACACAATTACACTTATATCACATGTTAGTAAATTAATGCTCAAAATTCTCCAAGCCAGACTTCAATAGTACGTGAACCATGAACTTCCAGGTGTTCTAAATCCAGGTGCTGGATTTATAAAAGGCAGAGGAACCAGAGATCAAATTGCCAACATCTGTTGGATCATCAAAAAGCAAGAGAGTTCAAGAAAAACATCTATTTCTGCTTTATTGACCATGCCAAAGCCTTTGACTGTATGGATCACAACAAACTGTGGAAAATTCTTAAAGAGATGGGAATATTAGACCACCTGACCTGCCTCTTGAGAAATCTGTATGCAGTTCAAGAAGAAACAGTTAGAACTGATCATGGAACAACAGACTGGTTCCAAATCAGGAAAGGAGTACGTCAAGGCTGTATTTTGACATTCTGCTTGTTTAACTTATATGCAGCGTACATCCTGAGAAACACTGGGCTGGAGGAAGCACAAGCTGGAATCAAGATTGCTGGGAGAAATATCAATAACCTCAGATATACAGAAGACACCCTTTTGACAGAAAGAGAGGAAGAACTAAAGAGCCTCTTGATGAAAGTGAAAGAGGAGAGTGAAAAAGTTGGCTTAAAGCTCAACATTCAGAAAACGAAGATCATGGCATCTGCTCCCATCCCTTCATGGCAAATAGATGGGGAAACAGTGGAAACAGTGACAGACTTTATTTTGGGGGGCTCCAAAATCACTGTGGATGGTGACTACAGCCATGAAATTAAAAGATGCTTGCTCCTTAGAAGAAAAGCTATGACCAACCTAGACAGCATTTTAAAAAGATGAGACATTACTTTGGCAACAAAGGTCCATCTAGTCAAGGTTATGGTTTTTCCAATAGTCATGTATGGATGTGAGAGTTGGACTATAAAGAAAGCTGAGCACTGAAAAACTGATGCTTTTGAACTGTGGTGTTGGAGAAGACTCTTGAGAGTCCCTTGGACAGCAAGGAGTCCATCCTAAAGGAAATCAGTCTTGAATACTCATTGGAAGGACTAATGCTGAAGCTGAGACTCCAATACTTTGGCCACCTGATGCAAAGAGCTGACTCATTTGAAAAGACCCTGATGCTGGGAAAGATTGAAGGTGGGAGGAGAAGGGGAAAACAGAGGATGAGATGGTTGGATGGTATCGCTGACTCAATGGAGGTGAGTTTGAGTAAACTCCAGGAGTTGATGATGGACAGAGAGGCCTGGCATGCTTTAGTCCATGGTGTCGCAAAGTGTCAGACACAACTGAGCGACTGAACTGAACTGAACAGCTTATCTATTTGCCAATCTCTTTTCTTGGCAGTGCCATAGTTCCTCCTACAATTAGAATCTCATTTTTGGGGACTTCCCCTGTGTTCCAGTGGCTAAGACTCCACACTCCTAGTGTAGTGGAGCTGGGTTTGATCCCTGGTCAGGCCACTAGATCCCACATGCCTCAGCTGAGAGTTCTCATGCCACAGCTAAAGATCCCACACACCGAAACTAAAGGCCCAGTACAGTCGAATAAATAAATAAATAAATTTTTAAACTCATTTTTTGATGAGGGTTCTTTGTCATGCAGCAGGTAGTTTTTTTTCCCAAAAAGGATAAATAAATGAAGGATTGTTTTACAGCATAGAGCAGGGGTCAGTAAACTTTTTCTGTAAAAGGGCAAATAGTGACTATTCTAGACTTTGTGGAACATAGGATCTCATATATATGAGGTCATAAAGTCAGTTCCAACAACTCAACTCTGCCTTTTCATGGAAGAGCAGTTACCCACTCACTGTATGTAATAATGGATGTGGCTGTGTTCTAATAAAACTTTATTTAGGGGCACTGAAATCTGAATTTCATATAATGTTCAGTTCCCTCAAATTATTATTCTTTTGACATTTTTTTCATCCACTTAAAAATATACAAATCCATCCTTGCAGTAAGGATTATTGTTGTTGTTTTTTAGTCAATCAGTCGTGTTCAACTATTTCGCTACCCCATGGACTACAGCCCACCAGGCTCCTCCGTCCATGGGATTTTCCATGGCAAGAATACTGGAGAGAGGATCTTCCAGACCCAGAGAAGGAACCTGCATCCCATGCATTGGGAGGCAGATTTTTTACCACTGAGGCCTCTGGGAAGCCCAAACTATAATCAATCAATTTCTCCTAATACCTGTTATTGTCCTTCACCCAAATTCAATCCTCCCTTTCTTCCTTGTCCAGCCTCAATTTCAAGGTCAGTCCTGACACTGTCTTCCTTTCATAGGCCCTCGGGGTCTGGTTTTCAGCAACGTGTGGTGTCTGTTTTGTTTGTTTGTTTGTTTTTACCGCACTGCAAGGTATGTGGGATCTCAGCTCCCTAACCAGGGCCTAAACCCTGGCCCCTGCAGTGAAAACGCCAAGTCCTAACCACTGGAGCACCAGGGAATTCCCAACTGAGTGGTGTCTTGAAGTCAGCCAGGAAACAACAATGAGGTTGCACGAGGAGGGGCAGTGGGTGGGGCAGGTGGGTAGGAATTATGAAGAGTTAAACCCCATACCCTCCCCCAAGGTTGCACAGCCCCCGCGAGCAGTCCCTCCACCAGAGCCAAGCTCTGGTGTGGTGATACCTTCAGGGGATCTGTGTGTCACTCCAGCCTAGAGCATTTCTCCAAGGACTGTCCACTCTCCTGCTTAAGTTTGGGTCCACAACACATCTGCTCTTCCAAGCACCAGGCACAATCAGAAGAGGGAATAAAAATGGGGCTGAATTTCCAAAATTTTCTGGGCCACCGTCTCCACTTCTCTCAACTCTTTCAGGTGTATTTTTCATGGAGTAAATCTAGACTAGACTAGACTACTCAGTCGTGTCCGACTCTGCTACCCCGTGGACTGTAGCCCACCAGGCTCCTCCGTCCATGGGATTCTCCAGGCAAGAATGCTGGAGTGGGTTGCCATTTCCTTCTCCAGGGCATCTTCCCGACCCAGGGATAGAACCGAGGTCTCCCGCATTGCAGGCAGACGCTTTAACCTCTGAGCCAGCAGCGAGTAAATCTAGACAGAGATAAAAATTAGATACCAAGTACACAGCAAAAGCTCTTCTCTTTCTGTAGCTGGATAATTTGGGCTTTCTGAGCTGAGAAAAGAGATGACATAATACTTACTACCATGAAATAACAGGTCTGGGAAATAGACAAATAATTCTGTCCCACTGCAACTGATAAGCTGAACTAAGGTGCTGTTAAAGAAGTACCAAATGTATGTCAGAGCAAGCGTAAGGTATAAATCATATGACACAATTTTGATGCCCAACAAAAGCATTCAGACTAAATGAAAACTCATCTCAGAAAAAAAATTAATGGCTTTTAAACAGAACTGTAAGATTAATAAAGGAGAAGGTGTTACACTTTATTAAATTTGATTTTTATAAGCATTCATATAGTTACATGAAATCGTACTGGATACATCAATTCAAATCAACTATTATGGGCACTAGTAAATAAATTAAGAACTAAACGACCACTAAAAGAACTAAAAGAGGGCTTCTCTGGTGGTCCAATGGTTAAGAATTTGCCTTGCAATGCAAGGGACACTGGTTTGATCCCTGGTCTGGGAAGATCCCACATGCCATGGTAGCACTGAGCCCCTGTGCTGCCACAACTACTGAAGCCCTCGATCCCTCAGCCCATGCTCTGCAACAAGAGAAGGCATGGTGATGAGAAGCCCACTCACAGCAACAAGAGAAAGCTCAGGCACAGCAATGAAGACTCAGCACAGCCAAAAATAATAAATAAATATTTTTTTAAAAATAAATAAAACCAGCAGATAATATGGTCTTGCTTCAAGTTAATGATATGCACTGTGAACTCTTCAATATCTAGCATGCTAAAAACTGGAAAGCTTCAGTGTGCAGCTCTTTTATCTATCCAGTTATTATTATTTGATATGAATTTCTGAAGGGCAGAGTCCATGACTGTGCATCTATTTGTCTTTTCATTTGTTGTGTCTAGTCCTGTGCCTAGCATATCATAAGATGCCTAAATACAGTTGGAATGAATGACGAATGAAAACGGTCACAAGGATAAGACGTTGCAAAGTTCTGAATTAGTTGTTAAACCATTAAAGACATCCAGTGTGTCTCATATTCTAATTATCTGACTATTGTTAATATGATATCATGTCAAACGGTAAGTTCACAATTAAATGTGATATTCTAATTTCCCCACACAGCTGAAAATTAATTTATTGATATGTCATTAGATGGCAGATCCAGAGTTAATATTTTTATAGATGTTCTTGAAAGTAATAATAAATACCTCCAGTTTTCAGTGGAAAAATCAAGAGCATTTCATTAAAACAGAGAAACTGGTGAAGCTAGAAATAGAATAAAAATTAACCTAAGACATATAATTTTTACTTTAAGAAAGAAGATTAAGATACTATCAAATATAGAATCATATCTGAGTGTAAGTAGTGAAGTATTCACACATGAATACTTTACTCAAATTGAATATATAAAGTTCCATACCTTCTTTTTATCCATTAACCTTACATCTCTGTTTAAAAGCAGTTAATTTTTTTGCAGATTAATTTTCTTTTAGTATGAATACTTTCATTGGTTAGCAAAATACCATCACATCAGCTATACATTCTAGTACTAAAAGCCAAAAAGTAGCTCAACAATCTGTTCCTTGAATGTTTGGAAAAAATTCTTACAAACTCTCCTAGTGTTCTAAGATGAATAGTTATTTCCCACAATTTGGACAAACAGGTACGCTTTCCCCCCACCCCAGGCCGCTATTCTTTTCCCCTTAAACTTATTGTGGCTATTTATTCCAAAAGTTGGCTGGAGAAGGAAGATGCCACACGGGCAGCCACATGATCACAAATTTAATGACATGTGTATGAAACTCCAACATCACATCAAACCAGTCTCTGTATAGGATGTTAAACCTAGCTGGGGACAGTCAGGTGTTCTGTCTTCTCCAGCTTGCTGAGTCACGTATACAAAACTGTCATGAGGGAATTTCCTGGCATGCGTGTGGTGTGGGCAAAAAAAGTCACAAATATCTACCACAAGAGCCAGTTTACCTAAACCTGTCCGTACTAAGGATTTTTTTAGTGAAAATGGAGAAAGTCTAGTATCGTCAATATTTTATTTATTTGTTTTGGCCAAGCAGCATGTGGGATCTTCAATCCCTGATCAGAAGTCAAACCCACTTCCTCTGCATTGGAAGCATGAAGCCTTAACCACTGGACCATCAGGGAAATCCTGAAGAGCTTTAATATTTTAAATAAAATACACTTTCATATATGATTACAATAACAAATATATGGGTAAAATAGTGGTAGAACTAACATAGTTCTCACGTAGGATTGATAAAAATGTGGAATTTTTTTCCCCTTAAAGAATATGATATCTTTCCCCTCAAAGTTTTCTTAAGAATCCCTTTGCTGGAGTTCAAGGTTTTTAAGTGTTAGCCACCCGTTCTCCTTCTTGGCCCTGCAATAAACCTTTTCTTTTCCAAAAAACAAATAACCCCCGCCCCCAAATAACTACCTTTGCTGCAGTACTCTGTGGTGACCTAAATGAGAAGGACCTCTAAAAAAGAGTGGCTATATATGCATACACAGGACTGATTCACTTTGCTGTACAGTAGAAACTAAAACAGCATTGCCAATAAAAATCAATTTACAAAAGAGTAATACCTTTGCCTTTAATGAAAACACTATGTGTCTCAAAATCTTTAACTTCCAGCTGTTCTATTGTCCATGATGGAAGACAGGAACTTGGTTGAGAGGTCTGCCTAAAGCAAGGCTGCATAGCAACTATTCTGCAGGACAAGTCACTCAGCAAACAGCATGCCCTCTGCGTGGCATCTATCACGTGTCATGTCAAAATAATTTGCTTTAAAAAAAATAAAGTCTAGAATAAAGACATCACTAGGGGATTTCCTTGGTGGCCCAGTGGTTAAGAACCCACCTTCCAATGCAGGGGATGTGTGTTTAATCCCTGTTTGGGGAAGTAAGATCCCACATGCTGCGGTGGAGGGAGAATAAGTAAGCCCTAGCACTGGTATGAAGACCCAGTGCAGCCAAAGTAAAGGGAAAAAAAAAAAATATATATATATATATATATGTTATATATATGTTTACTATATTTCATTAACTTACTATGGGAAATTAAAATATATGTTATACATGATTTTCAGTCAAAAGTAAGAAGAATAAGGGCTTCTTTTTGGTTAATGTCAGTATTTAATCATTTTGGATTCTCTGCAGTTCAAAACTTTAACAATTTCAGAATTCCAATTTGCTATTTTACTGTCCTATGCCAAAGCACGTTCAGCTGGGTTAGCTAAGTACAAAACACATTTGTTCATCTTAAGGAATTACAAACGCACGATTTTAAGATGCTTTATTGTAATACTATTATAAGCTCAGTTTTCCCATTTGTATTTGAAGCTGGATTAAAATTATGCATCTGGTGACTGGGATATGGGGGAGCATGATGTCCCATTGGTGACAAGCCTTTCAATTAAGCAGCATTACTTCAATATGCCCCTGTAAGAAAACAAAAGGGCTATAAGCATGTTATAATTTTACTTAAATTATGCATCTTTCTTTCTACTCCTTTACCTTCCTCTCCATCTTTCCTTTCTTCCTTTCTTATTTTTTAAAAAATTTACTTATTTATTTTTGGCTGTGTTGGCTCTTCAGTTCAGTTCAGTTGCTCAGTCGTGTCCAACTCTGTGACCCCATGAACTGCAGCACACCAGGCCTCCCTGTCCATCACCAACTGCCAGAGCCTATCCAAACTCATGTCCATTGAATCAGTGATGACATCCAGTCCTCTCATCCTCTGTTGTCCCCTTCTTCTCCTGCCCTCAATCTTTCCCAGCATCAGGGTCTTTTCAAATGAATCAAGTCTTTGTATCAGGTGGCCAAAGTATTGGAGTTTCAGCTTCAACATCAGTCCTTCCAATGAACACCCAGGACTGATCTCCTTTAGAGTGGACTGGTTGGATCTCCTTGCAGTCCAAGACTCTCAAGAGTCTTCTCCAACACCACAGTTCAAAAGCATCAATTCTTTGGTGCTCAGCTTTCTTTATAGTCCAACTCTCACATCCATACATGACTACTGGAAAAACCATAGCCTTGACTAGACGGAACTTTGTTGACAAAGTAATGTCTCTGCTTTTTAATATGCTGTCTAGGTTGGTCATAACTTTCCTTCTAAGGAGTAATTGTCTTTTAATTTCATGTCTGTAATCACCATCTGCGGGGATTTTGGAGCCCCCCAAAATAGTCAACCGCTATTTTCCCATCTATTTGCCATGAAGTGATGGGATCAGATGCCATGATCTTAGTTTTCTGAATGTTAAGCTTTAAGCCAACTTTTTCACTCTCCTCTTTCATCAAGAGATTCTTTAGTTCTTCTCTTTCTGCCATAAGGGTGGTGTCATCTGCATATTCATCGCTGCACTTTTCTCTAGTTGCAGAGAGTAGGGGCCACTCCCTAGTTGGAGTACTCGGGCCTCTCTTTGTGGTGACCTCTCTTGCTGTGGAGCACGGTCTCTATGGCAGACAGACCACAGTGGTTACAGCATGTAGTCTCAGGGCTCCAGAGCACAGGCTCAACAGTCATGGCACACGGGCTTATTTGCTCCTTGGCTTGTGGATCTTCCTGGATCAGGGCTCAAACCTGTGTCTTCTGCATTGGCAGGTAGATTCTTTACCACTGAACCACCAGGGAAGTACATCTTTCTTTCTTATTTTTAAACTATGCTTCTTTCAAGACTGAAGTCACTTAATTACATATGGGGCAATTTCTCCCAGAGTTGTGATCACAAACTCATCCTTAAGAATCTTGTTTGACATTTCATTCTCTTAATATATAGGGAAAGACTTACATTTATTAAATGTGAATAATGGGAAATATGAAACAAGTATAATTAATCTTAAGTGGTGAGTACAAAAAATAATGTAAGGTTTTAAATTTTAATCATCAACTTGAAGAATAAAAAGTTTAAGACTGATCTCATAAAGATATCAGCAGAAGATGGTTTGTAATCTCAAAACAATGTATGATTGTAGTACATTAAAAGTTTCTTGAGTTAAAACTTCTTTGATTTTGCATTAAAAAAAATAAGTGAAGTGAAGTTGCTCAGTCATGTCTGGCTCTTGGCAACCCCATGAACTGTAGCCTACCAGGCTTCTCCGTCCATGGGATTTTCCAGGCAAGAGTACTGGAGTGGGTTGCCATTTCCTTCTCCGGAGGATCTTCCCGACCCAGGGGTCAAACCCGGGTCTCCCGCATTGTAGGCAGATACTTTTACTGTCTGAGCCACCAGGGAAGTCTTTAAAAAAAGACTTATTTAAAAAAATAAAATACCACCAAAAAATGAGGTAAAAAGGAAAACCTCTTACTCCCTTGAGAATAATGGCATAAAATCACAGTCACTTGATAATTACTTCAATAATTACCTTTACTTTTATGATAGAACTATTTTTAAAAAATTATTTAATTTATTTATTGGTTGTGCCCAGTCTTAGTTGCAGTACACAGAATCTTTAGTTTTGGCATGTGGGATATAGTTCCCTGACCAGGAATTGAACCTGGGCCCCCTGCGTTGAGAACACAGTCTTAACCACTGGACTACCAGGGAAGTCCATTATTTTGTTTTTGTTTTTTACAACTTTATTAAGTGATGGGCTTCCCTGGTGGCTTAGTCAGTAAAGAATCTACCTACAATGAGGGATACCTGGGTGATTTTACTGGGTTAGGAAGATCCCCCGGAGGAGAGCATTGCAACCCACTCCAGTATTCTTGCTTGGAGAATCCCCATGGATAGGGGAGTTGGACATGACTGAGCAACTAAACACAACATATTAAGGGATATTGACATACAAGAAAACACATTATGATTGATGTGTACAGTTAGATAAGCTGTGACATGTGTATTTCCTTGAAACTACCACTTTGATGAAGCCTGAACAGATCCTTCACCTTCTCAAGTTTCTTTGTGCCCCTTGACAATTCCTTCTTCTGCTTCCTACCCAACCAACCACCCTCTTTTCTCGGGGCAACCACTGATGTGCTTGCTATCATGGTAGGTCATTAGGCATCCACCAGTAATTTTTTCCAGGACATCAGCAGGTTTGTCCTTATATAAAATATATAGTATGATCAGCCCCACCCCACCCCATGTCCATGGATCCTGCATCCTTGGACACGAGTGCTGACTGTACTTTTAATAATCTATAACTGACCTAAAAATCCTTTCCCCTCATTTTAAAAAAGGATTTTTTTCCCTAACTGGAAGAAAACGTAATAATGCCAGAATGAGGCAGATGATACACAGATCATTAGAAAGCACTCTGAACTGAGTAATGATTTTGCAGATTATTTTTCATATGCCACAGCCTAATGCTAATTGGATTAAAGAGTCAAGAATCCAGGAAATGAAGTAAAAGTGATGTGTTGATTTTAATAAATAGGGTGTTTTTTTTTCCTGTCTCATCTATCAGCTTATTTCTAATTAATAAATAGATTTTCAAAAGTTGGCCCAAAATGGAGATCTCCACTGACAAATGTTCAAATAAACTGTATGTTTCTTAAGAAAAAAAAAAAAAAGCCACTATATGTTGGAGTTCTACATCAATAATAAAATAAAGTGAACTGTGGATGTAACATTAAAACACAACCTATATACTCTTTCTTATGAAAATATAAATTTATTTTAACATATTATGACAACATGTCAAAATTATGTTTGCATAATATTGGCTGAGGATGCCGGAACTATAGCAGTTGAATTGTGGTGGTTTGTAGACTTCTGTGTATACTTTGCATTTTGTTTTTAATTAAATAAATATGTTGGTAATTAATATGTGTAATTTATTTCTACCTCTTTCTAGTTTACATTACTCAGCTGTACTTGAAGATATGCTTCCTCATTTTGAGTGTTTCTGTAAGATATGGTATCTCCAGTAAACTTAATACTTTATTTTTTAAACAAGACATTTTTCATTCTCTTGACATCACCAAATGAAAATGCTGTACATTGGAACATAAAACAAAAAGAGACCTAAATTAGTTGGAATTATAATATATGTAGCATTAATGCTGCATATTGATTGCCACAAGGGTGTTACTTTTTACCACTGTAACTCTTTAGATATTTCTATAAGCAGCAGAAGTATATAGTATTTGTGAAAAGTGGTTGAACAATGCTTTCATGTGGTGAATGCCTATTCAACACTCTCGTAAAGCAAATTAATTAGCTTTTCATACAAATGGAGTATTAGTTATTTCAGCTATGTGTATTTCAATTCTTGAAAATTCTTAATTTTAATATCCATAAATCTTTGTAGACAACATAACCTAATATATATTTTATGCATTGACTTGTATATGAATTTTAATTAAAATATGTTCCAAATAGCCTATTAGTTCCAACCACTGTTTGCATAGTTTTGAAAGATATAGCAGTGACTAAGCTGATTTGCTAAAATGTTTTTATTTATATACTTCTGATTTAAAAGATATAGCTGCTAAGTTGCTTCAGTTGTGTCCGACTCTGTGCAACCCCACAGATGGCAGCCCACCAGGCTCCCCCGTCCCTGGGATTCTCCAGGCAAGAACACTAGAGTGGGTTGCCATTTCCTTCTCCAATGCATGAAAGTGAAAAGTGAAAGTGAAGTCGCTCAGTCGTGTCTGACCCTCAGCGACCCCATGGACCGCAGCCTTCCAAGCTCCTCTGTCCATGGGATTTTCCAGGCAAGAGTACTGGAGTGGGGTACCATTGCCTTCTCCATAAAAGATATAGAGGGCTCCACAAATGTATTCACATTTCAACACATTTCTGAACACTCTGAACAGAGCACCAGACTTGAAATAAAGCTGCAGTCAAAGGAAACAATCAGTGGCCAGTGGGAGTGCCCTGCATGGGAGCGGGCATAAGCAGGCAGAACATAAACCTGACCCAGGGGTCGATAAATGGGAGTGTGGATGGGTAGATGGATAAAGTCCTGTGTGGGTACTACATTTACCCTACTTGCTAGTGTGTGCTTAGTCACTCAGTTGTGTCTGACTCTGCGATCCCAGGCACTGTATCCTGCCAGGCTCCTCTGTCCATGGGCTTTTCCAGGCAAGAATACTGCAGTGGGCTGCCTTTCTCTTCTCCAGGGGATCTTCCCGACCCAGGGACTGAACCCGTCTCCTGCAGCTCCTGCATTGGCGGGTGGATTCTTTTACCACTGAGCCACTTGGCCTTCCCAACTTGCTAATAATGATAATTGAATGAATGCAGCAAGTCCAAATGTATCACTAGTTTCGAATTTGGTAACAATTTTCCTGACAGTTGAGAATAAGATAGACAGTTCTGATTTACAATACAGTGTTTTGTTTTTGGCCACACTAAGTGTCATGAGGGATCTTACTTCCCTGACCAGGGATCAAATTAGTCCTTGATTCTTAACAACTGGATTGCCAGGGAAGGGCCAGTATTGATTTACAAATGAAATATTTCTGTGACTCTGGCACAATGGGAAATATAGGAATTTTTTTTTTAAAGTAGATATGATGTAGCTGTTTTGTTTTGTTTTTTAAGATATGATGAATTTCTCTACGGGATTCCAGACTGGCACTAGGCCAAGTAAAGTTCACACTTATGAACTCAGAAAATCCTGGGATTCACTCACAAAACAAAGAAATGTTGGACTCTCAAAAATTAAAATTATAATGTAAAGATTTTTTTATGATAATTTCAGATGTATTTGTTTCTCCTGTAATGAGCTTAGACATCTAAACTAAATATTCTAAATATTCTTCAAACTAATAGGTACCTATGATTCTATGTACCTTTTTTTTCCTTCTGAAATTAAATTCTATGTTTTGGGTAAAGTTTCAAATTTTTAACAAAAACAGTTTTATCAATTTCTTTAAGAAATTTACTTGTTCCTTGGGAATCCTGTTGTTCACCTGTTGATTACAAGCTACAATTCCACTAAGTAAACTGAGAAAGCCTGTCAAACTGATTTCAGCAATAACTATATTTTTGTGTATCTGTCTTTTGAAAAAGCTGGAGAGGGTATCTATATTTTACTTAGTAATATTTCAATTTCCATAATAAGTCAGTAAATTGAATTTATAGTTTATTTTGTCTTTCCTCCCATCAAATTACATGGGTAAGAAACACTGTGGTTTTATAACATAATTCTATTTCCAAAGAGAAAGAACATGCAAGTCTATAAAATAATAGTCAATAGCATTTTGTCAAAATATATTGAGCACCTACAGGGCACTGTAGGGGTGGTAGAAACATATTTTGTCTCATGCCCTTGCTTCAAGAAGAGTGTACTATAAAGAGAGAGACAGAGATGAGTAGATTTCAGGTACTAAATTTTTGGTTAAAACAAATAAAGACTGTGTTTTCTGATCTATATATTAAAAAAAGCTTTTGATGTTGTTTAGTCATTAAGTCGTGTCTGACTCTTTGGGGACCCAGCGGACTGTAGCCTGACTGGCTTCTCTGTCCATGGGATTTCCCAGGTAAGAATACTGCAGTGGGGTTGCCATTTCCTTCTCCAGGGAATCTTCCTGACCCAAGAATCAAACCTGTGTCTCCGCCTCTCCTGCATCACAGAGGATTCTTTACCACTGAGCCAGCTTTAGTAGGTCCACATAGGTCAAGAGGGGTTTTGATTTAGACATTTTCAAAATAAGAATGTTAAAAACAAGTTACAAGCCTCGAGATCTTAGGATGTGAATCATGATGGGTGGTGTATCCAATGTGGACAAGTAGGTAGAGGCCAGATCTCAAAGGGTCTACACGCTTTAAGCAATGAACAGCTATTTAAAGACATCAGAACAGGAAGCAATTTTCCAGACATGATGTTAAGAATCTGAATTTAAGAGTGGTAATTGGAATAGAGAGAGAGTCTGAGACCTTAAGGGAGCATAATCGTCAAAATGTGTAATGTGACTGGTGATATTAATAAAAGGTTTCCAGGTTTGAAGCTTGGATGATGAGATGGATGGAATTGCCACCCCTCATAAAGAAGGCTGAGTGCTAAAGAAGTGATGCTTTTGAACTGTGGTACTAAAGAAGACTCTTGAAAGTCTCTTGGACAGCAAGGAGATCAAATCAGTCAACTCTAAAGGATATCAACCCTGAATATTCATTGGCAGAACTGATGCTGAAGATGAAGCTCCAATACTTTGGCCACCTGATATGAAGAGCCAACTCATTGGAAGAGACCCTGACTCTGAGAAAGATTGAGAGCAGGAGGAGAAGGAGGGCAACAGAGGATGAGATGGTTGGATGTCATCATCAACACAATAGACATGCGTTTGAGCAAACTCCTGGAGATGGTGAAGGACAGGGAAGTCTGGCATGCTGCAGTCCACGGGATCGCAAATAGTCAGACTTGATTTAGTCCTGACATGATCTACCTGACTGGTAGGATCTTAGTTCCCTGACCAGGGGTGGAACACAGGCTCTTGGCAGTGAAGGCATACAGTCCTAACCACAGGACCCTCAGGGGATTCCTTCATTTTTGGATATACAGAGTGTGAAGCAATTGAGTGGGGGGACTTTTAAGACAAAAGGTCCCCTAGGCAGTCTGGTCCTTTGGAAGTTCAGGGAAGAAATCTTTGCCAGGATTAAAGATTTCAGATTCATTAAATAAATGAGGCTCATTAGCATATATGTTGTCATTAAAATCAGGGGAGTGGATGAAATTGCACAAGGTACTCAATAAATGTTTATGGGCTTGATGAACAAATGAATAAGAGAGAGGAGATGAAAAGAGAGAACACTAAGAGGGAAAGTAAAGAGTTCTAAGATAATAGGGAAGTGCCAGGATCACCTGTACCTACTCCATAAACTTCCCTAGAATTGTCTTGGGTCATAGAAATACTGTATATAGTTAAACAGTATAAAGAAGACTACCCAGAGAAGTAAAATGTGTACATGGTACATTAAGTTTTATTTGATAAATGCATAATTGATTAACTGGGGATACCTAAACTAGCTATTTCAAGACTGGTGCATTTTAGCAGATTATAAATTCACATTGTTTTGCAGCTCATGAATCCACATTATTGATGAAATGTGTTACTCCTTCAATTTGTTCTCAGAGAAAAGGAAAAATATAACACGAGAATTGAGAAGCATTGTTAACTGGTGGTTAAGAGCCCAAGCTCTAGAGTAGCGTCTTTCTGCTCATCCCTAGCCAGCTAAGGACTCTATTAAGACATCTTTTGGAGTTCTCCGGCCTTCCGGTGATTAGGACTCAGTACTGTTACTGAAGTGGCCCAGGTTCAGTCCCTGGGTGGGGAACTAAGATCCCCCAGACATATTTTTCCCAACCAACCAGGCTTCTCTGTGAAATTTTAATACTATTGACTTACTCTATATCTATGTGCTGTGGTAGGGTTTCCCAGGTGGTGTCCCGGTAAAGAATCCATCTGCTAATGCAAGAGATGCAAGAAACTTGGGTTCAGTCCCAGCGTTGGGAAAGTCCCCTGGAGAAGGAAGTGGCAGCCCACTCCAGTATCCTTGCCTGGGAAACCCCATGGACAGAGGAGCTTGGTGGGCTACAGTCCATGAGGTCACAAAGAGACAGACACAACTTAACAACTGAAAAACAACAACAGCAAAACGTTTATTGAGCCCTTGTAGTGTGTGAAGGCAATGGCACCCCACTCCAATACTCTTGCCTGGAAAATCCCATGGGCAGGGGAGCCTGGTAGGCTGCAGTCCATGGGGTCGCTAAGAGTTGGACACGACTGAGCAACTTCACTTTCACTTTTCACTTTCATGCATTGGAGAAGGAAATGGCAACCCACTCCAGTGTTCTTGCCTGGAGAATCCCAGGCACGGCGGATCCTGGTGGTCTGCCATCTATGGGGTCGCACAGAGTTGGACACGACTGAAGCAACTTAGCAGCAGCAGCAGCAGCAGTGTGTGAATGGCAGACAAAGGTGAATAACTCACATCCTTGAAACTACCAAGCAAACAAGTGAGGATTGTTGTTTAGTTGCTCAGTCATGTCTGATTCTTTGGGCCCCATGGGCTGTAACCCACCAGACTCCTCTGCCCATGGGATTATCCTGGCAAGAATACTGGAGCAGGTTGCCATTTCCTTCTCCAGGGGATCTTTCCAACCAAGGGATGGAACCCCATGTTTCCTGCATTGGCAGGCAGGTTCTTTACTGCTGAGCCACCTGGGAAGAGCCAAGGGAGAGAGGCATATACAAAAGTAACCCTAATACAAGGCAGAGCCAGGTGGAAAAGATAACACAGATACGATCAGAGTGCCTCAGGGCGTGGAGGAGATGACAACATAGTTGACTTGAAAGAATTGGGAGGAGGTGGCCTTTGAGAAAGACCATATAGGATTCTGAAGCCATCTGTTTTAGGGTTGGGAGGAACATTGTAGGGTTTGAGAAAAACCCTTTAACTTGGTTCGAAGGGCCCTCACAGGGGTGTGGTCTGGACCCTATTTTCTCACCACAGCCCTGTCTGAACAAGGTGCTGTATTCTCTCTGGTCCAGCCATGCTGGCCTCTCTCAGTTCCTGCTAGCGTCTCTCCAGCTCTATGGTTTCCACAGAGGCTCTTGTCTCTGCCTGGAATACTGTTTCCACAGCCCATTCACCTAGTAACCCCTAATCATCCTTCAGAGCCCAGCTCATGTGCCACCTGAGGGAAAGCCTTCCCCCATCTTCATGGTGAGGTCAAACCCTTCAACACAGGTTTCATCCCATTCATTCATATGTTCAGTTGATCAGTGTCTGTCTGTTCCAGTGGATCAAAATCTCCATGAGAGCACTGACTGTGTGTGTTTTTCCACCTTATATTATCTGCATGTAGCACAGGTGTCCAATACTTGCCAGGTGCTTAATAACTAGCTGTTGAATGAATATGTGAATTATCATAAACCAAGATAAAGACAGAGAAGTGGAAAAGCACAAGATGCTCAAAAATTGGTAAAAAACCTGGTTTTATAGCAAGAAGAAAAGGGGCAGGGCACAACTTCTGAAAGAACGACAGCCCAAGGACACCACAAAAAATGATTAGAGTCGAATGGGACCAAGATGGCAGACAAGACTAGACTTTGATTCTCAATCAGCCAGTGAAATGACACACGGAGAGGTGCCGTGACAGTTCCAAGACACAGTAAAAAGACCAAGGAGTGGGCGGTGGCCCAGATCCTGGAAATCTCTGCTCCTTTCCGAAAACAGTTGGAATGATCCTCCTGCTCATTAGCATATGAAATTACCCAGCCTATAAAAGCCAACCACCCCAAACTTCGGGGCTGCTGCACTTGCCCAGTGTGGTGGCCCACGCTCTGTCTATGGAGTGTTCTTCTCTCCGAATCTGGATAAATCCACTTCTTACCTATCACTTTGTCTCTCACTCAGTTCTTTCTGTGATGAGATATCTGAGCTTCATTAGGTCCTAAAACCAGGTACTGTGGTTTTGGCTGGGTCTGAGTCCAAGCCACATGGGTTAAAGTCCCAAGCAGGGTTTTGGCTGGGTTTGAGTCCCAGCCACATGGGTTCAAGTACCGACCTGTGGTAAACAGTTTCAGCTTGACAGGAGTGTGTGTTTAGTCGCTCAGTCATGTCTGACTCTTTGTGACCCTGTGAACTGTTGTCCACCCACCTCTTCTGTCTGTGAAATTTTTCAGGCAAGAATACGGAGTGGATTGCCATTTCCTCCTCCAGGGTATCTTCACAACCCAGGGATTGAACCAGAGTCTCCTGGGTCTCCTGCATCACAGGTGAATTCCTTACCCATTGAGCCATCAGGGAAGTGAATCATACTCAAATTTATGCTCTGAGACTATGATGATGAATAAGTTGTACAGGGTTTCTTCTTTTTGGGGTGGTGGGGTGGAATCAAATAATGTCTGTCTTTCCCCAACAGATAAAAAATAATATATTGTGGATAGATTTCTCTGTTTAAAATTTTTCACTGGTATATGTTTCTTAAACAGACTGTTTTTTCCTTCCTGCTAATAAGCAGCAAACAGCAAAATAAATAAACATGTAACAAATAATATTAGAAGAAAAAAGTTAATCATGTTTAAATTGACAGCATGATCATTTTGGGCATGTGCTAAGAGACATTGTGTTGTGCATACATTTAACAGTTATATTTTTCATGAGCTAAGTTGTTCCAAATTGATATGACTACCGTTCTACTACAAAGATAAAGAGTTAGCCAGAATCAAACATTCATAGAAAAAATGTAAGTTCATTAAATGACCCAGATAACATAAAATAGTATACTTTTGCAACAGTTTAGATAAAATATCTGGGTGATTAGATGAATTTTTCATTTTCCACCTAACTGTGTTAGAGTTCCATGCTCTTTCAGTACCCTGATATCACCATGGTAGCTTTACATTTTATTGATACATACATATACATACAAACTTTGCTTTTGCTACACATGAGTTATCTAAAAGCCTTTTAAGATTTTGTTGTTGCTGTTATTTTTTTTTTTATTTAATTGGAGGCTAACTACTTTACAATATTGTGGTGGTTTTTGCCATACATTCACATGAATCAGCCATGGGAGTACATGTGTTTCCCATTCCAAAACACCCTCCCACCTCCCTCCCCATCCCATCCCTCAGGGTCATCCCAGTGCATGAGCCCTGAGCACCCTGTCTCATGCATCAAACCTGGCCTAGTGATCTATTTCACATATGATACTATACATGTTTCAGTGCTATTCTCCCAAATCATCCCACCCTCGCCTTCTCCCACAGAGTCCAAAAGTCTGTTCTTTACATCTGTGTCTCTTTTGCTCTCTTGCCTATAGGGTCATCATTACCATCTTTCTAAATTCTGTATATATGCTTTAATATACTGTATTGGTGTTTTTCCTTCTGACTTACTTCACTCTGTATAATAGGCTCCAGTTTCATCCACCTCATTAGAACTGATTCAAATGTATTCTTTTTAATGGCTGAGTAATACTCCATTGTGTATATGTACCAAGGCTTTCTTATCCATTCATTTGCCAGTGGACATCTAGGTTGCTTCCATGTCCTGGCTATTGTAAACAGTGCTTCAGTGAACATTGGGGTACACGTGTCTCTTTCAATTCTGGTTTCCTCAGTGTGTATGCCCAGCAGTGGGATTGCTGGGTCATATGGCAGTTCTATTTCCAGTTTTTTAAGGAATCTCCACATAGTTCTCTATAGTGCAAAAGCCTTTTAAGATTTATAAATCACAGTTATAGGAATTCCCTGACGTACCAGTAGTTCAGACTCTGTGCTTTCATTGCCAAAGGCCTGGGTTCAATCCCTGGTTGAGGAACTAAGATCCTACAAGTTATGTGATGTGGTCAAATAGAAAATTTTTAAAAATAGTAAAATAAAAATCACAATTACTACTGCAATGTTCTGTTCAGAGAATTTTTTGTACTGTTTGCATTTTTGTACTGTTATCAGAGTTTCAAGTTTTCCCAACTATTTTTTAATTCAAGATTTTTTGTTAAGATTAATTTGTAATTAAACCTCTCATTTGTTCTAGGATTTTTTTCCCATTGTATTTTCCTAAAGAATTAACTTTATTCTTTTTTTTCCTTTCTTTCATTTAATCATTATTTTATTTGTAAAATCAAGCTTTTAAAAACAATACATTATACTGACCTCACCAAAGCTAGACATATGTAGAGCATTTACTTAATTGAACCTTTCTGGCTTGTCTTGTTCTATATTTAAGCCTCCATTATGCAATGCTATTTACTTGATTTATTGGATTTGGCTTACATGTTTTATAAATTGTGACTGTTGGGAAAATTTTAAAGAGATTGACTTGGCCTGATTGGGGAGTTTTATACTGAGGACTCATTGCCATTGAAGTTACATTTGTTTTTTAAAAAAAAATATCCATTTTAATAAGGACCTTGATCTGGAAGTAAATAACACAGGCTTCCAGAAGCTAGGACAAAGGATTTCTTCCAGTTTTTATTTTTTTTCCCCAACATTAGAATTTGTTTAAAATCTTCACTTCAGACTAAGTGTATGTGATACCAAACACCAGGGTTAGGGGTTAGAAATCCAGTCACTGAGATGTTTCAGAATATCTGAATAGACAGCGTTGTGCAGGCCCTAAATTTAAGTGGTTTTTTACATCGCCCTCTTTCCATTCAGAAATTTGGGCTCCTGCCTAAGTCCTTTTCTAAGGGCTTATACTCCTTTTCTAAGGCTACCTTTATGTAAAATAGGTAGTGTAATAGTTACCTCATTAACAAAGTTTAACAAGCTTTACTCGCTAAATAATTTAATATCCTTTAATATCCTCTGATGAAAGGCACTAATTCAGTATAAAATACTGCTTTTGCTTTCACCTGTGGTTTGAATTCCTAATTAGGTGTGGGTTGCTATAAGTAAGTAAAGTCACTCAGTCGTGTCCGACTCTTTGTGACCCCATGGACTGCAACCCACCATGCTCCTCAGTCCATGGGATTCTCCAGGCAAGTACACTGGAGGGGGTTGCCATTTCCTTCTCCAGGGGATCTTCCCGACCCAGGGATCAAACCCAGGTCTCCCGCATCAGAGGCAGACGCTTTAACCTCTGAGCTACCAGGGAAGCTATACCTAGTAGTATATGGGATGCTGTTATGTGCCAAGCACTATCCTAAGGGCTAGGGACTCAAAGGTAAATTAAATATAGTCCCTGCCCTTTAGGAGTTCACAGATACATGATGAAATAATGGTGGCATGTGCAAGGTGTTGTGGTGACTTTCAAGAAGGCCAGTGTAAAGGAGGATCAGGGAAAACTGCAGAGAGGTCACTCTTGAACTGACCTGTGTAAGAAGTTTGGATCTATGGCAGCAGACTGATGTGGAAGGCATTCTGGGAGAGGAAACATCACAAATGGAGATGCAATGCCTCATTGTTCATTCAGTCATTCATCAAATGCTTACTGAGCAAGTTCTACGTGCTGTGAATGGAAGAGAATGCCATGCATCAAGAAGAGCACAGTCTAGTGGGATGGAAGACCCAATAAGCAGACGATGTCAATACAGCACTGTAAGTATATTAATAGAGGGACACACAGGGTGACGTGGAGCTTGGAGGAAGGGATGCAATCCAGATTCCTCATCCAGCCTCACTGAAGCCATCACTCTACTTGGAGACTCCTGCTGCCCTTCTCCATGGTAGTTTCCTCCATCCAGCCTGAGTTGACTTCATCCATTCTGAAACTGTGTTTGGTTTTCAGCATTAACGTTCAGAGTGCCTGCCTTATGCTGTGTTACTCCCCAGCTCTGACTCCATCTATCCCAGTTGCTACTGTGGTCTAATATTTTGTGCTCAGGAACTCAAAATTAAGACAAGGTGTCAAGAGAGCAATCTTGTCCAAGACTCAGTGGCCTAGAAGAGCCACTGAAAGGCTGACTGGTCATGGGGCTCCTTGCCGCCTCTAAGCAAGCCACATTATCTCATCTAGAAACTTACTAGAAATGCAACACTCTGACCCCTTCTCAGACCCTCCAATTTTAATGAGATCCCCAGGTGACTGAACCATTTAAGCCATTCTAAATGGATGGAAATTTATTCCTAGGACTGAAGAGAATATTTATCAACATTCTTAGGTTATCTTAGTCATTACTTGGATGTATACATAAATCCCTCAAGCAACATGTCTGAAACCTTATTTTCACTTTTGTTCTAAATTCAGTTAGAGATGAAAACAGTCATCATTCTTGTATATTAACCTTTCATAAAGTTTTTTAAGTGCTTAGTTTCCTTAGATCATAGTTAATTTGAAAAAGCCTTCCTTTGCATAAAAAGAGAAATTTCTTGGGTTAGGAAATTTTGCTAACTTAGTAAGCACATGCCTAATTGTGAAATGTAAGGTCAAATTTTTCCTGTAATATTTATTTTCTTGTAATAGTGCTTTGTCAACAACTATTGACTCCCATTTTGCATAAAGCATCCTAGACTGTTGCTGGCCTGACATACCAAGGCTTTTTCCTTTCCCCTGAAGTCTTTGATAACCACAGTTACTAGTCACTTCTGCTGGAGAATGGTTCCTTCTTGCCCAGTGGTAGGGAATGACTTGTCTTATATATCTTCTGAGTCACCTCTATGCCTAGCGTAGTGTTACCAAGAAGATAATCAGAGATAGGATTCAATGACCCACATTTTATTATCTTAGAGCCCCCCCCAATAAAAACCTTGACAATTCTTTTTACTATCAAAAATACGACTTCCCCAATATCTCAGCAGGTAAAGAATCCACCTACATTGCAGGAGACACAGGAGACTCAGGTTCAATCCCTGGGTTGGGAAGTTCCCCTGGAGTAATCCCACGGACAGGGTCGCAGAGAGTCAGACATGACTGCATGACTGAACAGCAGAAACACAATAGTAAATGCAAAATCTGTAGGCTTTTCACAAAGACATAAGAATATATTATAATAATAGGCACAATACATTGTTTTCTTTACTCTGTACCTTAAAGGGATCACTATCTTTAGACAGCAGTGATTTTCTGCATACTTGTATACATTTCTGTAACTTCACAAAAACCTGAACACTCTGCCTCAGGCAAACCACTCTGTTCACAGCTCCTTGGATCTGTCCTACGCATGCCCACTCTGTACCTTTGGTTTACAGTTCCTCCTGCCTGGAGGCTTTGCCCTTCTCCTCTCTGTTTGTGTATATGTATGTGCTTCTTTCAGGGCTCAGTTCAAGTCTGAACACTTCCAAGAAATCCCTGTTCAGTTCACCGAATTCTTGGTAATTCATCCCTCTTCTGTTTTCCCTACCTTTCTACTAGTTCAGCCCTTAGTCCTGGCTATTATCATTTTGTGAAACTATTACTTCCTCAGGGCATCCTCTCTGTGGTGGAAAGGATGATGAACTTAATCTACCTTTAGGGTCCTGGAAACTTTTTATTTCCCACCAAAGAGTTTTTCTTTCATGGACAAGATTAAATTTCTTAAAGATTTTGAATTATTTAACATAAACTTCACAGAGCCAGGTTAATTAAAGCAAAGTTTTCACCATATTAGTCTCATATTCAAAAGTTTTCCTTAGCTTTTCATTACCAAAACCTCCAAAGGCCAAAGATAGGCCTGGCACTGAAGGTCATTACATTTGATCAAGGATAGTTTCTGAGGACTTCCCAGGTGATCCAGTGGTTAAAGCTCTGTGTTTCCAATGAAAGGGTTATGAATTTGATCCCTGATCAGGGAAACTAAGATTCCCACATGCTCTGTGGCCAAAAAAGTAAATAAATAATCTTCAAGATAACTTTTTTCTAAAAAAGGTAATTTCTGGTGTCACCATTCACTGATTCAGCATTCACAAACTCCTGCTCCAGTTGATAATCGTTTCCTGCTTTCTAAATGTAAAATGGAGCTATATTGCCTTTGCTTTTCCCTTTGTCAATAAAGCTTTCCCTGTGACCCTCTGCTATGCAAATCCTCATTATTTTAAGATTCAGCTTGAGCCTTGATCTCTTGGAAGTCTATCCCCATAAGACCTTTTTGTGCTACTTATTCAGGACTTCAACAGTGGTTCAGTGAAAGAATCTGCCTGCAACGCAGGAGATATGGGTTCCATCATGGGCCGTGAAGATCCCCTGGAGAAGGAAATAGCAACCCAGTCTGATATTCTCTGCAACTGAGCATGCATGCACCCATGTCCTACTCATTCAGTGTGCTGTCTAACAAGACTGTAAATTTCCTGGAGACAGAATCTACCTTACATTCCTTTTCTAGACTTGGAGCCTCTTGAGGACAGGATTCTAGTCATCTGTGAATTTCCAACACCTAATGCAATTCCTGGTAAACAGTAGGTACTTAAATGTTTTAAATGAATGAATGAATGAACTTCTCTAAAGGGATACAATGGGCTTCCTTGGTGGCTCAAATGGTAAAGAATCCGCCTGTAATGCCGGAGACCTGGGTTCGATCCCTGGGTCAGGACGATCCCCTGGAGGAGGGCTTGGTTACCCACTCCAGTATTCTTGCCTAGAGAATCCCCATGGACAGAGGAGCCTGGTGGGCTATATATATATATATAGGCCATGGGGGTCCCAAAACGTTGGACACAGCTGAGTGACTAGGCAGAGCAGAGAGACAGGGATACAAGGTTCAATACATGTTCTTCTTTCAGTAGCCTTACATTGAAAGCAGGAGGAAATGCTACAAAAGTGTATCCTACAGTCTGAGACTGGGGGGAGAGGGGTCTTTGTGGTCAGGTAGCCACCCTGGCTCCAGGGGATCTTTACACTCTGGGTCATTTTTAGCACCACCATAGGGTGTTGAACAATTGTTCCAATTCGAGATCCTTGGGGGAAGAGAAGGTAGCTCTGCTGTTTTGCTTTTCTCCCTGGCATAGAGCCTGGCAGAGTATTAATACTGTAGTGCATGCTTCATAAATATTTGAATTAAGGGTAAATATTGAATTATTAGCAAATGGTCAAGCAAGTTGCTCTGGAGTGAGCATGTGGTCCTGCATTTCTGCCCATGTCCAATCTTGAGATACATAGTACCACATTTTTATCTCTAAAAAATAATATACATCTTGACCTTGGCGGTGGACACACCAGCCTTAATGTGGGAAAATGGCATGGAACTAAGTATACACACACACACACAGCAATTTTCTTTCTTGGACATTTATCCCAGATAAATGAGAACCTACACTCACACTAAAATCTGTCTACAACTGTTTATAGGAATTTTATTTCTAATATTCCCCCAAGAGGAAACACTCCAAATGTCCTTCAGTGGGTATATAATTCAATAAATCATTGAGTCGCTGTATCTCTGAGCCATGGAATATCACTCAATAAGACAAAGGAGCAAACTGTTGACACACAACAACTTGGATGGATTTCAAAGAAACTATGCTCAGTGAAAAAACCCGTCTCAAAAGTTCACTCACTATAGGATTCCATTTATATAACATTCTTGAAATGACAAAATTATAGAGATGGAGAATAGATTAGTGGTTACCAGGGGTTAGAGAGTAGAGTAGGTGGGGATGGGTTGGGGTTAGGCACGAGGCATCTTTGTGATGAAACTACGCCATGTCTCAACTGGCGGTGGTCACAGAAATCCACAGGTGTGACAACATTGCCTGGAACTAAGTATACAGACACACACACACAAACAAGTCCGTGTAAAACTAAATAAGATTGCTGGAGTGCATCAGTTTTAATTTCCTAGTTGTGACAATGTTGTGTAATTATGTAAGAAGTCACCATGGAATGAAACTGGGCAATGGGTGTGTGGACTCTCTCTGTGTTATTTCTTACAACTCTGTGAGAATTTACAATTCTCTTGAAATGAAATAGTCTTTAAGAAAAAAAACCATAGCAATTTCTCTGGACCTGGGGCTGTTTTCAGAATTAATAAGACAAAATACACAGTGCAGATCTTTGAAAAGCCTTCTTTATGTGTGTAGATCATTAATATTATTTTTAATTCTGAAAGGGTACCTCAGCGTTAGGTTTTATAATTCAAAATTACACTGAACTGATGTACCTAACCCTGGTTCTACCTTTTCCATTTGGAGTTTAAAGTTTTATTAATCTCTTTCCCTTATTAGTGTCCACTCGTTTTGCTAACAACTTCAGTAAATGTTTCTACTACTTAAACGATTTTGTGTGAGATGGTGAATGCTGTATTATGTATGGGTGCTCTCTATAAATACTGTTTAAAATTAGATGGCAAAGACTTTTAATTCACATCCTGCCAACTGTTTTACCACATTTTTTTCCCTTGCCTGTTTGCCTGCTATGTTATCCTCTATAATGAGTGAGTTACAGTAATTGTAGCTGGAAAAATCATCATGCAAGGGGAAAAAAAAGCTCAAAACCTGCCTTATTTTTAAATCAGTAAAGCTTCTGTCATTTTTTGGCTGAGTTACAGCTTCACAGCAAAGTCAAAGAACCAGTAGAGTAAATGCCACGTGGGGAAAGGCTCCGTTGAAGCATAAATTAACTGTATTTCATTTTCCCTTAATAAAGAATTTCAGTTTTTCCACAGTTAACTGTATAATCAATTTGCTCCCCTGCTGGTTTGCTAACTTGCTCTTGGCTTTACTTCAATAATATCGAGCCCAGCCTGGAATGAGAGAAGGAGGAGGAACTGATTTCCCTGAGAATATGCCTCAGTGATAGAACATAGATTTTTCCTTCTGGAATTCTGCTGGGTCTTTTATCCTTAAAGAGTCTGAATGTATTGCCCCCAAGTACCATACCCCTCTGGTCACCCAACTCTCTATTAGAATATCTGGTATAAAATAACAACAACAAAAAAAAAACCAGAATATCTGGTATATTCATAGAGCTTCTTTAATCACCCTTTGGTAATAGGATGATATTACAGTTTTAAATCCTTTTCAGTTTTCTGCCACCGTGGGCTTTCTAAGTCCCTAATTGCCTTGGAAGACTTTTTGTTTTGTTATTTAAAAAAAAAAAAAAACATTTAACCATGCAAGAACTGAGAGTTCTAAGTAAAAAAGTATTTCAAGTTAAGTTGCTTCCATGAGTAATGAAACGTAACTTTATATCAACTGCTGCTGTACGATCAACACTTGAATTGTAAAATTATACTACTGGAAGGGCTGAGAGAGCACAGAAAAAATACATTCTATCCTAACTGCTGATTTGGTTCTTCCTGCCCTTCCCATGCCTAGAAATTATACCCTATACTATGGGTTTGTTCACTAACTCACTTGTAATTCCACATTTTTTCCCCCAGCTCTCTGGATTACAAGACACAAGTTAAACATACAAGATAAACAAATATTATCTTTAGTCACAGCATCACCAGACCAAAAGCTCTTTAGAGCAAGTCATCTCCACCCTCCGCAAGGGTATGTCTGCTCCTCATTCCTAAAGCAGATCTTCAATCTGAGGACAATACACTGGGGAGAACTGGGGGAAGATACACACCAACATCAAACCATCAACCTCTCCTCTATCAGTTTAAAGTTTTATTTGTCTCCAAATATCTCCACACCCACATTAACTCCTAAGGTGCCTTACAGAGAGCTGTGGAAGAGTGTAGGGTTGTAAAGACTTCCTAGTACTCTTGGTTGAGAAAAGCACAAAGAACCTCTCAGTTCTCAACTTTGATTATGTCCTTTGTTATCCTCCATTATAGATTTTACTGTATAGCGTTGAACTGTATTTCTCATGGTTCTGATTTCTGGCTCATCATTACATAATAGCTTGGGATGAGGTTTTGCTTTTGTCCTCCTCCCCAAATCTATTTTAAATCTCAATGATTTTTTTTTCCTCTTCTGATTTTCCTCAGAGAGTCCCCAGGAAATATTCTAATTGAACTAGTTTTCTCTGTTTCACTCAGTTTTTCCATTGGACGAAAGGGTCAAATTAAAGTGACTTTTTTCCCTGAAAATAGTTCTTTTTCTGCAAGTTATGTGAGAATGAGTAAAAAGAAGTTAAAGGATAAGAAAATATGACATTTAATATGAACTTTGCCTCTCTGGAATGTCTAAGGTTTGATATATACCCTAAACTATGCCTAAAAGGCAAGAAAGCATTCATTACGGTTCTGTCATAAGAACATAAATCTGAGGCTGCTGAGCCATGCTAGGCTTCCTGAAATTTTTTCAGTGAACTGACCAAATCAAAATTTGCGTTCAATTTGCTTGAAATCAGGGCAGAAGTTGAAATTCAAACATACTAGACTCATGACAATTCATCTCTGTTTTACAGAATCCACTGGAAATTTAATATGAAGATAATTATGATTAAATTTCTCTTTGGCAATCTTTGAGAATTTCTTTTTAAGTAAAACTGTAATTGAGAATGGCATATTTTTTTGAAGAGAGCAACTTAACACATTGTCACTGAGGCAGGATATTCTGGTGAAAGCTGCCCCTTGCCACTGTCTCCTCAACATCTAGGTATGGTCAGTCTCGTCAAGGCTCCGAACTGCTGAACTGGGCCAAAAAGTACTTTGAAGACAGCTGTTTGACTGCTTTGGGACAAGCCATGACAAGTCTAGGCAATAATTTGAAGGAAACTTCCAAAACAATTATGTTCCAAGTTCCCAACTTAGAAAGTGGTAGGAATAGTGTCCAGTCAAATAGTGGTGGCCGCACCCACTGTGCCCAGTCAGATAACTGTCCAAGAGCTTCATGGTGTGACTCACTTCAAATCCACAGAAAAGATGGTCTGCAAGTGTTTTCTTTGAGACTGAAGTTTTTTTATCTTCTAATCCCTTCTCAAATTCCCACTTTCTTTTTTTTTTTTTTTAGCATTTTCTGAGACTTTCACCATTACTTTGGCCTTTGGTCTACGAATTCAGTATTATTGATCCTTAATCATCTTTCATATTCTTATTCTCATCTAATTTCTTGGGAAAGAGACTCTGCATGGGCATATTTGTTGTCTCTGATAGGTATTTTTCTTCAAGTTTATAGAGGCTATAGCACAAAGGGATAAAATGGAGGCTAATGCTCTGTCTTTTTCTTTCTTCTGGCCCTTAAGAAAATGAGAGGGCTGAAGGAATCCTTTATGAAAGCAAAAGAAAGCTTTATTGGTCTTTGTAGGGCAGGCAATAATATCTTGATGATGTGAACATCTTGATGTGAGAAAGCCGGTAGTCTAAAAGGAATGTCTTGAAGGGAAGAAATTCCTCTCTCTTCAGCATGACCATGAGGAACACACACACACACACACACACACACACACATCGCAACAGAAGTTCAGAGTGAACAAAGTGAAAGCAAAATTGAAAGAAGTAAGAAGGCTAAAGTTAAAATTCAGTGTACAATACCCTAGTTTTTTTTTTTTTCCTGTGATCAGAAGCATTCACTGTAACAATTGGACAAGACAGAAATCAGAATACTAGCTAAGAAAGAAACTGCAAGAAAATGTATAAGGAATTTTTGAAATGAGAGACAAATTATCTCTTTGTCTTTTTCCTTTGGTATTAAACTCACCCGGTCTGTTTCTCTCTCACACACACACATATACACACATAACTGATACAACTTAGAAAAAAAAAATTCTTATTTCCATCTGTACAAGCTTTTGAGAGTGTACAGAAAGCGATGTTCTTAACTGCTGTGGTGACACAATAAAGAAAATTTATCAGACAATGTTACCTGGCATTTTTAAGTTAAAAACGGTTTTCTCAAATGAGTCAACTTACAAATGAAGAGCAAACTGAAAATTTATCAGTGCCATGGCCTTTATCAAAAATCTCACCTCTGCCCAAATAATTGTTAGGGGAAACAAGATGAAACCGAAGCATCTGCTCCCCATTTATTCATTTACTAATTATTTAACAAATATTTATTACACAACTCCTAAAACATTGGGTAGTCTGAGGGAGTGTATCAGTTAGGGTCTCAAGTATAAACAGATGGCACATTCAAATTAGGATCAACCAAGGGGAGTTTATTTATAGAAGGGATTCATTGTAAAGGTTTGGCTAAGGAGAGACTGTGCAGTAACCCAAGGCCAGTATCAATACCATTGTCACTACCCCTGGGTTCTGAAGGGAGCAGGAGAGGAAAGAGCCAGAGATAGAGTTGTGAGGAGCAGAGGACTTACAGGAAAGAGGTCCAGGGACCCAACATCCTGCTGTCACTGGCCCACCACCCTCTGATCTCCACCAGGGGCTCCCCTCCCGCTGAAGCTAGAGGGCTCAGCTCTGTGGACAGAACCCATACCTGCCGGCCCCTGCAAGGTGGCGCAGAAGAGGAAAAGGAGATCCAGAAGGGAAGATTCCGACAAGGAAGAAAGGTCCCGTCCTCAGAGTTTACTTTCCTTTTAGAAAGTGGATGTGTTCACATGTAACAGGAAGAGCCTTGAGAACTATTAAGCAAGGGCAAACCAAGGGTGAATGTCCCATTGGGGCAGCAGGGCAATAGAAACACCATGAGCCTATATGCTCTGAATGGCTGGTATGCTTCTTCAGTTCAGTTCAGTTCAGTTGCTCAGTCGTGTCCGACTCTTTGCGACCCCATGAATCGCAGCACGCCAGGCCATCCTGTCCATCATCAATTCCTGGAGTTTACTCAGACTCATGTCCATCAAGTCAGTGATGCCATCCAGCCATCTCATCCTCTGTCGTCCCCTTCTCCTCCTGCCCCCAATCCCTCCCAGCATCAGAGTCTTTTCCAATGAGTCAACTCTTCGCATGAGGTGGCCAAAGTACTGGAGTTTCAGCTTTAGCATCATTCCTTCCAAAGAAATCCCAGGGCTGATCTCCTTCAGAATGGACTGGTTGGATCTCCTTGCAGTCCAAGGGACTCTCAAGAGTCTTCTCCAACACCACAGTTCAAAAGCATCAAATCTTCAGCACTCAGCCTTCTTCACAGTCCAACTCTCACATCCATACATGACCACAGGAAAAACCATAGCCTTGACTGGACGGACCTTTGTTGGCAAAGTAATGTCTCTGCTTTTCAAAAAGAATGAAATAATGCCATTATGGATGGACCTAGAGAATGTCATACTGAGTGGTAAGTCAGATAGAGAAAGAAAAATCTTTTATAACATCCCTTATATGTGGAATCTAAAAAGAAATTATACAAATGAACTTAATTATAAAACAGAAAGACACTCACAAACTTAGAAAACAAACTTAGGTTGCCAGGGGAAGGGATAGTTAGGGACTTTGGGAAGGTCATGTACACATTGTTATATTTAAAATGGATAAACAACAAAGACCTATTGTATAGCACATGGAACTCTGCTTAATGTTATGTGCAGCCTGGGTGGGAGAGGGATTTGGGGGAGAATGCATGTGTGTGTGTGTGAAAGTCCCTCAGTTGTGTCCAACTCTTTGCGACCCCATGGACTGTAGCCTGCCAAGCTCCTCTGTCCTTGGAAAAATCCAGGCAAGAATACTGGAGTGGGTAGCCATTCCCTTCTCCAGGGGATCTTCCCAATCCAGGAATCAAATCCAGGTCTCCTGCACTGCAGGCAGATTCTTTACCATTTACCTGAAACTACCACAACATTATTAATCAGCTATACTCCAATATAAGATAAAGAGTTTAAAGTTTGGGGGAAAAAATATTTCTAAAGTCTTAAAAAATAAATAAATAAAAATAGGCAAAGGACTTAAACAGATTTTTTCCCCAAAGAAGATATATAAATAGCCAATAAGCACATGAAAAGGGACTCAACCTCACTAATCATTCAGGAAATGCAAATCAAATCTCAGTGAGATACCATAGCTATAACAAAAAAGAGAAAAATAGCAAGTGTTGGTGAGGATGTGGAGAAATCAGTACCCTCATAAATGGCTGGCAGGAATGTAAAATGGTGCTGCCACTATGGAAAACAGTAAGCTAGTTTCTCAAAAAGTTAAATAAGAATTCTCATATGACCCAATAATTTCATTTCTAGGTGTATACACAAGAAAAGTAAAGAGGCATCCACACAAAAGCTGGTACATGGGTGTTCCTAGCTGCATTATTAGTGATAACTGAAAGGTATAAATAACACAAATATTCATCAGCTGATGAACGGCTAGACAGCTGTAGTATAACCATACAATGTGAAAAGGAATGAATTACTGATTCATGCTACAACAGAGATGAACCTTGAAAATATTATGCTCAGTAAGAGAAACTAGATACCAACAGTAAAATATTGCATGATTCAATTTATATGAAATGTCCAGAATAGGCAAATCCATAGTAAACTAGGTTGCTAGGGCCTAGGGGAAAGAGGGCTCCTTTAGGGGAGATGAAAATGTTCTAGAACGATACAGAGTTGTACAACACTGAATATACTAAAAACCACTCAATCGTACATTTTAGAATGGCGAATTGTATATTATGTGAATTAAATCTCAATTTCAAAAACTGCAAAAATATCTGTAACAGATCAAAATCGCAATGTGTCCTGGTTTGAACTATTAATTATACTATAATTCTATCTCATACAGCAATTATTAGGGATTAATTGGAAAAAGTAAAGATGACAGAGGTTGCAAGGGGCTGGGAGGTGAAAGATTGAAAAAATATCTTTTTTCAAGACCCAGTTCTCTAAGAGATAGGCAGTTAACATTATAGGAAGAAAGCTTTGCTCCTGTATTTTCAATCTGATATTATTCAGGAGAAAGGCCAGACTGAAATTCCAAAGATTCTCTTGAAGAGTCAAAGTAAATACTCCTTAGTACAGAAGTTCCCTTACCTGGCAAATTTTAACTTAGAACTTTCAAAAAAAAGGAGCAAAACTAGAGGCCTACATGTCACTCACTCAGTTGTGTCTGACTCTGTGACCCCATGGACTGTAGCCTTCCAGGCTCCTCTGTAAATCGAATTCTCCAGGCAGAAATACTAGAGTGAGGAGCCATTCACTTCTCCAGGGGATCTTCATGACCCAGGGATCAAACTGGCACTGAAGGCAGACTTTTACCGTCTGATCCACGAGGGAAGTATATAGGAGGCCTACAGGCCTAACGTTAACTCAGCAGAGACAGGAGCTTAAGGACTGCAGGTCACGGCCCAAGTGCTGCTGCTGCAATTTTGTTCAGGATCTCACTATCACCCTAGTGTTCATGGCACATTGCAATGAGCCCAAATCCAGTGTCAGTGGTAGATAGAGAGCTAGGAAAATCCTAGAGCTGCTAAAGGGATCCCTTAGGCTCTTGGTGACTCATCAAGTAAAGGAGTTGTCTCCTCTGCATGTGTGGTGGCAATGAAACAAACTCATTTGACACAAAGATGACTGATATGATGTATATTAGCCTGGCTCTAAAGCTCAAAAATGAACTCACACTTCTTAAGAGAAATGTATTTGAGATCTACAAATTTATAAACCTAGGCTGTTTTGAAGTAGAAAGGTATGCTGAAGTTATGCCTTGCCTTTGTTTTCTTTTTATTTTTTCAGTTCAGTTCAGTCGCTCAGTTGTGTCCAATTCTTTGTGACCCCATGGACTGTAGCACACTAGGCTTCCCTATTTATCACCAACTCCTGGAGCTTGCTCAAAGTCATGTCCATTGAGTTGACGATGCCATCCAACCATGTCATCCTCTGTGGTTCCCTTCTCCTCCTGCCTTCAATCTTTCCCAGCATCAGGATCTTTTCCAATGAGTCAGTTCTTCACATNTCACCAACTCCTGGAGCTTGCTCAAAGTCATGTCCATTGAGTTGACGATGCCATCCAACCATGTCATCCTCTGTGGTTCCCTTCTCCTCCTGCCTTCAATCTTTCCCAGCATCAGGATCTTTTCCAATGAGTCAGTTCTTCACATCAGGTGGCCAAAGTACTGGAGTTTCAACTTCAGTATCAGTCCTTCTAGTGGATACTCAGGACTGATTTCCTTTAGGATTGACTGGTTTGCTTATGGCTGTGCTGGGTCTTCGATCCTGTACACAGGCTTTCTCTAGTTGAGACAAGCGGGGGCTACTCTCCAGCTGCAGTGGGAGGGCTTCTCATGGTGGCGGCTTCTCTAGCTGTGGAGCAGGGGTTCTAGAGCACAGACTCAACAGTTAGTTTTGAGGTTTAGTTGCTCCACGACACGTGGAATCTTCCCAGACTGGAGATCGAAGCCATGTCTCCTGATTGGCAGATGGATTCCTTACCACTGAGCCACCAGGGAAGCCCCTGCCTTTGTTTTAAATCAGGTGTTGGGTGAGATGTTTCCTTATTAGATAAAACCCCCTGAACTGTCAACGAGGCCCTTCAGGTGAGCATCAACCCTGCCTCAATTTGCCACACCATCTTCTTGTCCTTCCTTTTTTTTCTTTCTCCCTTCCTTTTATTGAAGATTTTCTCTAGACTTAATACAAAGTACACATAAAAGTAAACACTGGATATTTTCCCTCAGAGACTTCATCATCAAGTTAAAAAGACAAATAGAAATACTTAAAAAATGCTAGATTATCTTATGCTTTAAACAACCTATAAGCATGTTATACAGTAACAAATGATCAAATTTGAAATGAACAATACCAGAATATATACTATGCATTTAGGAGGAAGATCACCATGGGATGAAACAGACTGAGAATAGTTCAGTTTCATTTAAGGGAACTCTCATTTTGAAGAACTGAAGGATTTTCTACTGACAAGTGAAATACATTGCCTGTTGACTAGGATTTGAAAATAGTTTTGTTTTACATAATTGTAATCAGATTTGATGTGTACTGTAAAATTCTAATACAATCTCCCTTCCTAGCTCCAAATTGGATAGCCTCTTAACATTTGTGGTAACAGGATTTGACCTATAATACATTGTGTTTATATAATACCCTATATTTAGCATCAAATGGAAAAGTTTTCCAATAATGAGGTTTTGGAACACAGTCAATTTTTAGGCATCAAGTCACGCTCATGACAGCTCAGCAGCTCTGAACTGTTCTTGAGAAGAAAGTGAGTGACAGGATGTAAAACTAGCAATCGTGGAGAGAACGGAGCTGTTCCCTTCATCAGAACTTGACTCTAAACTTTCCTGTTTGACCTTTCTCTGGGGAAACTGTCCTTCATCCTCCTACCCTCTCACTCCTAAAGACCTTTCATTTTATCTCAGAGGTAGTACTAGACCATCAGCTAAATTACCTTAGAACATTGGCAGGCTCCAATTTTTAGTTTGACAATTACTTCACTTAACCATTTATATATACATTTTTTTTTGTTTCTGAAAAATCTTCCCAATCCAGAACATAACAAAACAAACTGACCAAAAACACCACCCTCACTGCCAATTGCAAACAAAATCCCCCAAATAATAATAACAACAAAATTCCCCCACTGACCTCACTTTGCAAAGATTTTGGGGACCTGGCTTCGTAAACCCTCCATATTGAGAACGTTCTGGCACAGAGAGGAGAAATTTGCCTGTTTTAGGTGTGGATTTTAGGGACAGTATTTTCCATACCGGATTAGATCAGTTTTCCATCAAGTCCAATATCCGGCTTAGCTGACATGAAGTTAATGATGGTGAAATGCTTTGAAAACATACATACCACATACATATAAGCAATAATGAGCCTGCATACTAGTAACTGTTAGGGCCTGAAGTCCTGGTTCAGGAAAGAATTTTTGAAAAGAACCTTAAATCAGAAGAGACAAAGTATTAAAAAGATTAACTTCTTGCTTCTTTCTACATTTCACATGTCTTGAGCAAATAAATCATCTCAAAAAACTGAAAGTTAAGAATTAAGGGTGTTTCCAGAACAAGCTAAGAATGTGTTTGGTGATATTTACAATGTGGACGTGTTTCTTGGGTCTGACTGAAGAATCAAGTTAAGCAGGTTACATATAGCCATAGGGCTCACTTAAAAGTGATTCTTTTTGTTTTCTTTTTTCCTTTTGGGCAGATAATAGGAGGAACAGAAGATTTACGAACTAGTATTTCTTCAGTTGTTTAGCTTTAAATTTGCCTAGAGAGGGGGAGCCATTTTCGTTTAGATCTATTTACTTGGTATTTTTTCAGGTTAGTTCAATTTATACTTGAACTATGAGAATAACATTAAACTAGCGAATAGTACTTGCTTTTTTACTTTAAGTATTGTTTATTGAACAGCTTTTTAAAATTAACAATGACGGAAGAATGTATGGGATTCATCAGTGAATTATGGTAGCTTTGCTCTCTACAAAGACTGAGGGAAAAAAAAATCACACTACAGAGTCCTTCGATCTTTGTGTTACTTTTTAAAAGGGATCTCAAATTTTCCATTTCAAATGTTTCCAGATAACTTTACCATTTGGTCTTTATTTAAATTGAAACTGTTTAGATCATCCCAAGAACACTTAGTGTCTTAAAAAATTTCAGAATAATTAAGATATTAATGCTTAGGTACTTTTATTTTTATTGGGATGTCATTTGAAATTCTATCTAGATTTTATCTAATTTTTCTAATCATTACTGAATAGCAGAGTTTATAAAATACAGAAGAGGTGCCAAAATAACACTTTTTGTGTGTGTGCAGTTTCTATCTGAAATAGCCCAAAGAACTTTGCATACAGGAGACCCCGGTTCGATTCCTGGGTCAGGAAGATCCTCTGGAGAAGGGATAGGCTACCCACTCCAGTATTCCAGGGCTTCCCTGGTGGCTCAGATGGTAAAGAATCTACCTATAATGTGGGAGACCTAGGTTTGATCCCTGAGTTGGGAAGATCCTCTGGAGAAGGGAATGGCTACACACTCTAGTATTCTGGTGTGGAGAATTCCATGGACTGTATAGCCCATGGGGTTGCAAAGAGTTGGACATGATTGAGCAACTTTCACTTTTCACTTTGCATGCAAATATTTATTCTATTTTATAGATGAAGAAATTTAAGGATCAGAATAACCATCAAAGCCTTGTGTAGTGAAAAATGCTCTGAGCTGGAAACAGACTGTTTCTAAATTTGAATGTATCATCAAAGGTTTGACATTTAACCTCCCTGGGCCTGTCTCACCACTTATAAAATGAGAGATTTGGATTAAATCTACTGAGAATCCTAACATTCTGCATGTCTAACCTTGGGTGAATTTTGCAACAGCAAGAAAATGAATGAGAACAAAATTTAACTTGCCAGCTCCAGTGAAGAAAAGGGACTAAGAGTGAGAAGGTATAAATGCACTGAATAGGGGCATCCTTGGCGGTCTAGTGGTTAGGACTCCACACTTTCTCTGCCGAGGGCTGGTTTCAATCCCTGGTCAGAGAATTAAGATCCTATCAAAAAAAAAAAAAAAAAAAAGGCATTGGGATGTGTTGGCCTTGAGAGGAAGTATTACTAGGATCGGACTCTTAATGCACTCGCCAAGCACTGGGCATCATTAACAACAGCATCCGAAGTTCAGAGCTTGTGTGCATTGGTGCAGGCAGGCAAAGATGGGGATGTGTGCAAAATAAAAAGTTCTAGGGGAATTCCCTGGTGGTATAGTGGTTACAAATAAGTACTTTCACTGTCATGGACCCAAGTTAGATCCCTGATTGGGGAACTAAGTCACACAAGCATCAGGGCCAAAAGAAAAAAGCTCCAGTAAATTCAGTGAGGAAAAACCAGTCAGGCCCATTGTTGCCACTCATGCATACCTAGTAGTCCTTAGATTCCCAGAGCTTTGTCAACCTACTTTTAATTCGCTTTTCCAAAACCAGCCTACCTTACCAGTAGGTTCACAGCTTCAATTGAATGTACCCAATGCCAAGCACTAAATTAAACTCTTTTAGTTTCCAAATTAGTTTCATCGCTTAGTCACACAACTAAAGTGCTTTTCTATTGTCAAAGCAATGCATGTTTTACCAAAGAACATTAGAAAAAGTTTTTAAAAACTACAAGCAAAATGAGAATAGTCAATAAGCGCACCAACCAGAATGAATGACACATGTGATTATGTTTCCGTCCAACTTCTCTTCTGTGGGCATATCTGCAATTTTTGTTTTGAAAACTGGAATCATGCTGTATAATGACTTTAAGCCCCCTCTTTTTAGTATTAAGGGTAGATGGCAAACACTTTCACATCACAAATGCTCTTACATAGTAAGATGGTATTTAATTCTGATGCCAAACATCTGGATGAAACGTTAAAATAAAAGTCAATTATCTGGATATTTTCAAATATCCAGATGTTTGGCACCAGGTCATCAAAACATTAAAATCTTTGACCAAAATTTGCAGCTTTTGCACAGATGTCTGGCATTATGTAGGCAAACTCTCTCTGAACGGACTGGCCCCTTTGGCAGCAGAGAAGCAGAGCATTTATTACATGCTTTAGTCCAAAGTGTTTCAAAGTGTAGCTCATGGGTAACTTTTTCATTTTTTTCATAATCATTCAGCAGCACAAAGAATATGTATATATTTTAGGAATCTTCAATCCATTATGAAAAAAATCTGCTATCGATATTTTTAGTTATTTCTCATCCGATTTGACTGACCTTGAGAGCTTAGCATAAAGCTGTCATTTCACCCAAGTCTTGGTCTTGAGGATTTGTGTCCTAATTAGGGATTTGTTTTGTCTTTTTTTTTTTTTTGCTGTAATGAAACCAGTTCTTTCTGGCTGATAATTTATTAACAGATTGCTCTGAATATTTAAAAGCCATGTTATAATACTCTAATATCTCTGACAACAGTCTGACTTAAAATACACGAAGATTGCCTTAAAAGATATTTTTATGATTTTCTAATTATCTTCTTCCTTGGGTCCTAGTTTTTCCTTTAGTTCTGAATTAGTGTCTGTTTTTTCACTTGTGTGCCTTTTTTTTTTTTTTTTAATTCCTGAAGGTATTATTTGTATAAGGTCAGTGAAATTCAACGTCATTCACAATCATGTCACACCAAATTTTATGTGCCTTAAAAGATATTTTTATGATTTTCTAATTATCTTCTTCCTTGGGTCCTAGTTTTTCCTTTAGTTCTGAATTAGTGTCTGTTTTTTCACTTGTGTGCCTTTTTTTTTTTTTTTTAATTCCTGAAGGTATTATTTGTATAAGGTCAGTGAAATTCAACGTCATTCACAATCATGTCACACCAAATTTTATGTACTTGAATATGTATTGATATCTTTGAAATTATCATCCTTAATATATTTTTTCTGTCTTTCATCTTTCATCCTATCTGGTTTTCTTTTCATTAATTTTGCTTTGATTGTGACTATTACATGTCTATTAGTGTAAAAATATTTCTTACTTCTGTTGCTGAAATAGAAAGAAAAAGAAAGAATCTATCCAAGATATGCCAAAGAGAGCAATGTAGCTGGATAACACGATGCATGAGTCAATGAATAACAAGAACTAAGTTCACTTCATGCCTCTCACCTACGCAGCACTGTTCATTCCTATGTTCCCTTCCTGCTCTGCCACCAACTTGCTTGATTGCCACAGGCAGGACATCAGCTGGGCCTTTGCCTCAGGTTCTTCATCCTTCAGCCATAAAAAATTAGACATTGCCACCTAGGTATGTCTTGTGCAATAATTTGTAAAGATTCTTTGACATCATAAATATTAAATGTTACTATTGAGTAGCTTGATTTATCTGAATAATTTACATGGAAAAACTAGGCAGATATAAATTTTTTATTTTAAAATAAAATATTTATAAAATAAAATAAAAGATTTAGCCCACATTTGAGGGCTAAATCTTTGTTTCTTTTCTTTTTTTTAAATTTTTATTTATTCGAGGACTTCCCAGTAGCTAAGTGGTAAAGAATCAGCCCGCAGTGCAGGAGAGGCAAGAGAAACAGTTTTGATCCCTGGGTAGGGAAGATCCCCTGGAGGAGGAAATGGCAATCCAGTCCCGTATCCATGCCTGGGAAATTACCTATTTATTTCTGGCTGCACTTGAGTCTTGGTTGCTGCACGTGGGCTTCTCTGGCTGTGGTGAGCTGTGGCTACTTTTCCTTGTGGGGCATGGGCTTCTCATTGCAGTGGCTTTTCTCCTTGTGGAGTATGGGATCCAGGGCAAGCGGGCTTCAGTAGTTGCAGCACGTGGACACAGTGGTTGTGGCTCAAAGGCTCTAAAGTACAGGCTCAGTAGTTGTGGCGCCTGGGCTCGGTTGTCAGTGGCATATGAGATCTTCCCTGACATGGATCAAACCTGTGTTCCCTACATTGGCGGATGAATCCTTAACCACCAGGAATATCCTAAGCCTTTGTTTCCTGCAAAGCATTGCAAACTCATTTTTAGTCTTAGCATCTAAGCGCATAATTTGCTCTTGTGAATATCTGCTTCAGATTTATTGAGTGGTGTTCTTGCCCAATGGCAAATTTTCTATGACTTGATATTTGGGGCACTTTTCTGGGGTCTGAACAGGTCTAAGTAGAGCAATCATTAGTGAGGTGATATGCCACTGCTGCACTGAGATGATATCTTCACACGATTGCTATGTTTTATATGACAGCAAATCTTTGGATAAAAATGAGAAATTATAACTGCTTATTTAGATATTTGGAAATCTTTATATAGTTGTATTCTTTCATCCAAAGTACTAGACTGCTGGGCTGTAAAAACAGTAACCTCAGACTTTTGACTCTGTGTTCCTCAGACGTGAATTTCTTCATGGCCATATGGATTGTATATATAAATAATAAGCAAAAAGATAGACATGTGGACATTCATGCAAAAACTGTTGAAAGAAATGGCAGAATCATTTTAATCACTTATTTGGCAACTGATAGCTGAATTCATCCACTAATGGGTTGCTTTAAGGTTAAGTGGTTGTTTGACAAACTTAAGTCTTCTGCTTTACCATTGGTGTAGGCATATTGTGGTGCACATATTCCTATGTGGCTGAATTTCAGTGACTATTTCCTGGTATCCGTCAGTGATGAGAGAAGTCAGATTTCTCTGTATCTCTCGCTTCCCTCTTCCAATCCATTAGTAAGTCATACAGCACCACTTTCAAACTACTTTCTGAATCAAACTACCTCTCACTATTTCTGCAACTTCCATCTTGGCCCAGATTACTGTCATCACTTGCCTGGTCTGTCATAATTGCCTTTGAACTGGTCTTTGTCCTTCCAATCTTTTTTCCTGTAGGCTCTCTTTGCCCCCCAGATGCCAGATTGATCTTTCAAAAATAACATGGATCATGTTATTTTCTGCTCCAAAGCCTCCAAAAGCTTCCCCCAATATTCAAAATACAAGCTGAACTCTAAGATCCAATATGATCTCCATCGTGCTTATCTGTCTTCCTCTCCCTCGCCACCACACAAGCCTTCTCATGGTTCCTCTTGTGTATGAAGTCAGCTCGTGTCTCAGGGCTATT
>SJYX01008652.1:0-12872 GCA_006410675.1 Oreotragus oreotragus | reverse complement strand
CATCTGAGATCTTCTGGTTATTGGAAATTTGGGACTGATTTTTCCATTCTTTGCTTTCTATTTCTTCTGCCAATCCTTACTTTCATTAAGACAGCACAAGTTAGTGAAATAATGTGGTCCTTGTAACAGTTAACTACTTTCTGTCTGTCTTTAAGTAAGTTGTTTCTCTGAGGCTCAGTTTAAAATGGAGAGGATTAAATGGGTAAGACTTTCACAGTACCTGGGGGAAAATTCTTGTGTATTTATTTCTACCTCTTTAATACTTAGGCTGCTGGAATAATCTCACTCACCTTCAATAGTAGAGATGCTCCTTTCAATTGGACTGTGTATACGGCCCTCATGTTCTAGAAATGTTTTCCTCTCCTGCATGTGTACCTTAGAGTATGAAATGGGAAGATTCATTCCCTTCTCCCAGTTCTGTCTTTCCTGCTCATCCTAACCTGAAGGTTGTAACTCCTATCAGGTGGCCCTCTCTAGTCATCTGTTTTTCTCCCGGTTCCTATAACTCTTTCTTTTCCTTTGCTTTCTCATGCCCAAGGCTGGAAACAGCATCCTGTTGTTGCTTGCCTGAGACTCTTGCATTGTCTCTTGTTGGTCTTCNTGCTCATCCTAACCTGAAGGTTGTAACTCCTATCAGGTGGCCCTCTCTAGTCATCTGTTTTTCTCCCGGTTCCTATAACTCTTTCTTTTCCTTTGCTTTCTCATGCCCAAGGCTGGAAACAGCATCCTGTTGTTGCTTGCCTGAGACTCTTGCATTGTCTCTTGTTGGTCTTCTTAACCTTGCCAAACTTTAGTAATTAGTGCCTTTATTAAAATCTCTTCCATTATGCAGCGTGCCATCTGCTTTGCTGGGACCCTGCTTGATAAATGCTCGGTGGACAAGATGGCTCTGCCCAGAAGGGCCAGATGGAATACAGGCTGACTGGGGGATTCTGCTGTAACTGTTTTCTTTCCACATTTGATTCCTGTTGGGCTCCCTTCATATGTCTTCCTTGATGGGGATTTGGACACACAGCCTCTACCACAGCCGGTTTGCATTGTTTTTACATTATATGAAGTCATGTTTTTTTAAAAAAAATATTAATAAGGTATATTGGTGACAAAATATTTAAGTCTATTGTATTGGGTTGGCCAAAATGTTCATTCAGGATTTTCTGTAAGAAGTTATTGAAAAACCCAAACGAATGTTTTGGCCAACCCAGATAATTATAGTAAAGCCGTATAAAACATATTCCTTTTATGTCTCTCTTGGTTGGAGGAAAATGGAGAATTTAAGTTAACACTTAAAGACTTCTCAATGTTTAACACTAGTGGCCTGAAAATACCATCCATATATATCATTTGCTTTAGGAGAGACTAAATTATAATGACTTTAGGATTTTCTTCTGTGTCATCTTCACAGTTCAACAAGATATGTAGCTGAAGCTAATGGAAGGAGTACAGTATTTAAAGGATATCAGTTCAGTTCAGTTCACTTGCTTAGTCGTGTCCGACTCTTTGCGACCCCATGAATCACAGCACGCCAGGCCTCCCTGTCCATCACCATCTCCCGGAGTTCACTCAGACTCACGTCCATCGAGTCCGTGATGCCATCCAGCCATCTCATCCTCGGTCGTCCCCTTCTCCTCCTGCCCCCAATCCCTCCCAGCATCAGAGTCTTTTCCAATGAGTCAACTCTTCGCATGAGGTGGCCAAAGTACTGGAGTTTCAGCTTTAGCATCATTCCTTCCAAAGAAATCCCAGGGTTGATCTCCTTCAGAATGGACTGGTTGGATCTCCTTGCAGTCCAAGGGACTCTCAAGAGTCTTCTCCAACACCACAGTTCAAAAGCATCGATTCTTCGGCGCTCAGCTTTCTTCACAGTCCAACTTTCACATCCATACATGACCACAGGAAAAACCATAGCCTTGACTAGGCGGACCTTAGTCGGCAAAGTAATGTCTCTGCTTTTGAATATACTATCCAGGTTGGTCATAACTTTTCTTCCAAGGAGTAAGCGTCTTTTAATTTCATGGCTGCAGTCACCATCTGCAGTGATTTTGGAGCCCAAAAAAATAAAGTCTGACACTGTTTCCACTGTTTCCCCATCTATTTCCCATGAAGTGATGGGACCGGATGCCATGATCTTCGTTTTCTGAATGTTGAGCTTTAAGCCAACTTTTTCGCTCTCCTCCTTCACTTTCATCAAGAGGCTTTTTAGCTCCTCCTCACTTTCTGCCATAAGGGTGGTGTCATCAGCATATCTGAGGTTATTGATATTTCTCCCGGCAATCTTGATTCCAGCTTGTGTTTCTTCCAGTCCAGCGTTTCTCATGATGTACTCTGCATATAAGTTAAATAAGCAGGGAGACAATATACAGCCTTGACGTACTCCTTTTCCTATTTGGAACCAGTCTGTTGTTCCATGTCCAGTTCTAACTGTTGCTTCCTGACCTGCATACAGATTTCTCAAGAGGCAGGTTAGGTGGTCTGGTATTCCCATCTCTTTCAGAATTTTCCACAGTTTATTGTGATCCACACAGTCAAAGGCTTTGGCATAGTCAATAAAGCAGAAATAGATGTTTTTCTGGAACTCTCTTGCTTTTTCCATGATCCAGCGGATGTTGGCAATTTGATCTCTGGTTCCTCTGCCTGTTCTAAAACCAGCTTGAACATCAGGGAGTTCACGGTTCACATATTGCTGAAGCCTGGCTTGGAGAATTTTGAGCATTACTTTACTAGCGTGTGAGATGAGTGCAATTGTGCGGTAGTTTGAGCATTCTTTGGCATTGCCTTTCTTTGGAATTGGAATGAAAACTGACCTTTTCCAGTCCTGTGGCCACTGCTGAGTTTTCCAAATTTGCTGGCATATTGAGTGCAGCACTTTCACAGCATCATCTTCCAGGATTTGAAACAGCTCAACGGGAATTCCATCACCTCCACTAGCTTTGTTCTTAGTGATGCTTTCTAAGGCCCACTTGACTTCACATTCCAAGATGTCTGGCTCTAGATTAGTGATCACATCCTCATGATTATCTGGGTCGTGAAGATCTTTTCTGTACAGTTCTTCTGTGTATTCTTGCCACCTCTTCTTAATATCTTCTGCTTCTGTTAGGTCCATACCATTTCTATCCTTTATCGAGCCCATCTTTGCATGAAATGTTCCCTTGGTATCTCCAATTCTCTTGAAGAGATCTCTAGTCTTTCCCATTCTGTTGTTTTCCTCTATCTCTTTGCATTGATTGCTGAAGAAGGCTTTCTTATCTCTTCTTGCTATTCTTTGGAACTCTGCATTCAGATGCTTATATCTTTTCTTTTCTCCTTTGCTTTTCGCCTCTCTTCTTTTCAGTGCTATTTGTAAGGCTTCTCCAGACAGCCATTTTGCTTTTTTGCATTTCTTTTCCATGGGGATGGTCTTGATCCCTGTCTCCTGTACAATGTCACGAACCTCATTCCATAGTTCATCAGGCACTCTATCTATCAGATCTAGGCCCTTAAATCTATTTCTCACTTCCACTGTATAATCATAAGGGATTTGATTTAGGTCATACCTGAATGGTCTAGCGGTTTTCCCTACTTTCTTCAATTTAAGTCTGAATTTGGAAATAAGGAGTTCATGATCTGAGCCACAGTCAGCTCCTGGTCTTGTTTTTGTTGACTGTATAGAGCTTCTCCATCTTTGGCTGCAAAGAATATAATCAATCTGATTTCGGTGTTGACCATCTGGTGATGTCCATGTGTAGAGTCTTCTCTTGTGTTGTTGGAAGAGAGTGCTTGCTATGACCAGTGCGTTTTCTTGGCAAAACTCTATTAGTTTTTGCCCTGGTTCATTCTGCATTCCAAGGCCAAATTTGCCTGTTACTCCAGGTGTTTCTTGACTTCCTACTTTTGTATTCCAGTCCCCTATAATGAAAATGACATCTTTTTTGGGTGTTAGTTCTAGAAGGTCTTGTAGGTCTTCATAGGACCGTTCAACTTCAGTTTCTTCAGTGTTACTGGTTGGGGCATAGGCTTGGATTACCATGATATTGAATGGTTTGCCTTGGAGACGAACAGAGATCATTCTGTCTCTTTTGAAATTGCATGCAAGTACTGCATTTCAGATTCTTTTGTTGACCATGATGGCTACTCATTTCTTCTGAAGGATTCCTGCCCGCAGTAGTAGGTATAATGGTCATCTGAGTTAAATTCACCCATTCCAGTCCATTTTAGTTCACTGATTCCTAGAATGTCGACATTCACTCTTGCCATCTCCTGTTTGACCACTTCCAATTTACCTTGATTCATGGACCTAGCAGTCCAGGTTACTATGCAATATTGCTCTTTACAGCATCAGACCTTGCTTCTATCACCAGTCAGATCCACAACTGGGTATTGTTTTTGTTTTGGCCCCATCCCTTCATTCTTTCTGGAATTATTTCTCCACTGATCTCTAAGAGCGTATTGGGCAGTTATCGACCTGGGGAGTACCTCTTTCAGAATCCTATCATTTTGCCTTTTCATACTGTTCATGGGGTTCTCAAGACAAGAATACTGAAGTGGTTTGCTATTCCCTTCTCCAGTGGACCACATTCTGTCAGACCTCTCCACCATGACCTGTCCGTCTTGGGTGGCCCCACACGGCATGGCTTAGTTTCATTGAGTTAGACAAGGCTGTGGCCCATGCAAGCAGATTGACTAGTTTTCTATGATTATGGTTTCAGTGTGTCTGCCCTATGATGCCCTCTCACAACACCTACCGTCTTACTTGGGTTTCTGTTACCTTGGTCGTGGGATATTTCTTCATGGCTGCTCCAGCAAAGCACGGCCGCTGCTCCTTACCTTGGATGAGGGGTATCTCCTCTCGGCCTCCCCTCTTGACTTTGAACGTGGAGTAGCTCCTCTAGGCCCTCCTGTGCCTGCAGCCTCTGCTCCTTCCACTTTTGGTTGTAAATTAAAGGATTCACATTTCTTTAAAAAATAATCATGGGCACCTTAGTCATGTTTCATATTATCATTAAAGCCCCCCAGTCACTTTTTGGTACAAAAGCTTTGAAGGAAATACAAATCTAAGCATTTTTTTCTGATATATGAAGTCCTCTAAACAAAAAAAAAATTTTTTTTTTAAATGTTTTCATCTGTGTAAACGATAGCCTAACCAGGTAACTTAAAATAAATGTTTGCAAATAAATATTGCATATTCAAAATAGAAAAAATGTTTTTACTGTTATGTCATATTTCTTCCCTCATCAGTCTCTAGTAAAGGAGGCCTCTGTTGTTTTATCTGTTTTGCTGGTATTTCATTTAGTCTAATTCCAGATGCCTCCAGTGTTGGTAATTCAAAGCTTTCCAGCATGGTACAATCTGCAAGTTTAATTGATTTACCGTTTCTTCTGACTTCTTGGTAATTGATATGATCCTGGATTAGACTGACCTGAATTCCCAGGGTACTTCACCGAACAGTTCTTTCTCATGTAACACATTGATATTAATCTTTACTCTGTCAGAATTGTATGTTGCATTTGTTACTGATTTAGAATATAAACTTTTTGTAAATTGAGACTGCAAGGCAGAACTGTCTCAAGTATCGTTTTATCAGTGTTAATGACTGAGGAACCTCCCTACAAAGTCCAATGGAAATTTTCTTGAAGATGTTTCAAACTTAATGAGCAAGTGACCTGAGCTTGGATAAGTAGTTTTGTATACCTGGGATAGTATTGGATCACAGATAGAATTGGATCACGTATGCTTTTTCAATATTTGCTTTTCAGTAAAATTTTCTTGATTTTTAAAAATATGCTTTGGAAGGGAACTCCTACACAGCCTCTCATTATGTGTAATCTCTGATGTAGTTACTATAGTTTGAATATAGTGGAAAAAGGTGGATGGTGGTTCTACATGTTGTGAACATTTTCCAGTGTCCCTGGTGCAGTTAGATAGGTGATAAATTCTGCCTTCTGATAACTAAAGGAGCCAGAATTTATTGCAGTCTTTTTTTTTTTTCTCCATGAGCCTGTTTATTTTACCTGTATGTTCTGTATTAACCTGTGATTACAGGTTGGTAAGCATTGCATTTTTGCCTCCTTCGATGTGTCAGTTGATGTTCTTTTCATCCTCTTTCCTTTCTCTCCTCTCCTTTAGTTTCCCCGAATGACCATAGTCCTCTACCTTTACTTATTTGTCCTCTATATTTCTTGTCTGTCCTAGAATGAACTTTTTATTCATCATATCTCTTTTAGATAGCACTTTTCAAATCATAATAGTTTTAGAAATAAAACCAAGCAAATTTCTTTATGACCCCAAACAGCAAAACTCTCCCATAAGACTGTAAGTTGATTTCTTCACATCACTTTATTCTATAATAGATGGTTTGGAATAATGACTGGATAGGACTTTTTGTGAGAGGAAACCACTGTGTCTTGTCTGGATATCTATAACTTTATAAATTATCAATCCTGTTTCTAGCCACAGAAATAATAAGCAGTCCCAGTATTATTTATCTGCTGGAGGGATGATGTGGGGTGGGAGGTGGGAGGGGGGTTCATGTTTGGGAGTTCGTGTAAAAAAAAAAAAGAAACCAAAAAAAGAAACAAACAAAAAAATAGCCAAGAGATGCTCTCCCAAGAGTCTTCTTTAAACATGGGAAATAGTTGTGTTTATTTTATTTTTGAAAATAAAAGTAGTTAAAGAACTTTAAGTTGGTCAAATACTTTTCTGCCATTAAAGCTTTTAAAACTCAAATGCATGAGTCTATTTCCCAGGTGAGTTCTGCTATGCTGAATTCAGTGTTTTGTATGTTTTGGTTGTGATAATTTAATTACACTCCTTTTGGGTGTTCATCACTTATATTTTCAGAGATGGTTTGCAGCTACCTTTACTGATAATGGGATTTATTGATATGAAGACTTGGGTGTTTCATTAACTTCGATTTCCTTATTCCGGAGTGGGAGTGGGGTGGGTGCATAGTGTTGATTAGTTCGTTAGGTTGATGATTGTAACGTAGTTTTCACATAACTATTATAATGGTTCACTGGATTTGATTGTTTAAAACAAGGAAAGGAAATTACTTTAAGTTTGAACTTCTCAGGCTTCCCATGACCCAGCCCATGTGTTTGTGGTCTCAGTGATCTGTCTGGTAAAGCAGCTTCGTCCTTCCTTGTTTAAATATTAACAAGACTTGCCTGCTATGAAAACTGGGCTTACATGTCAACTCTTTGCAAAGTTTGATACTGCCTTGGCAGACTGCAGATTGTTGAGTTCTCTAAAGATGCATCATTGTATTCTAAACTTTTGTGAGTGCTGTTCATGTTAAAACAGTTTATAAACTTTGAACATCAATCACATTAATCATGCCTGTAATAATTTTCTTTTCAAGTATTTGGTATTCTCAAATATAAAGATTTCTGAGTCCTGTAGTTCCAATTTCTGTTTACTTTATGGAGAAAGAAATGGCACCCCACTCCAGTACTCTTACCTGGAAAATCTCATGGATGGAGGAGCCTGGTAGACTACAGTCCATGGAGTCGCAAAGAGTCAGACACGACTGAGTGACTTCACTTCACTTCGCTACTTTCTTTAGTAATGCCAAGTAGATCAATTAATCCTATTTTGAGGCTCTCATAGAAGTCCTTAAAATTAATATAATTAAAAAAACTTCAGTGTACCTAAGTTCTTTTATTGTAACTCTCTTTTTAGAGAATTAGCATGTGGTTCACTGCTTTTATACTCTGCTTGTGTATATGTGCTTTCTCACTATTTGGAAAAGTTTGTCTTCATTTAAAGACTCTACTATTTTTGTTTAGTAAAATATGTCAAGAATAGTTGAGACTGTAAACTTAGGGAAAATAATCCTAGCAGCTTTATTACATTTTTTTAAGTAGAGAGTAAAATTATGGGTTGATTGTGATGTTGTCTGTTTCAATATGACTGTCAACAAAATAGTAAATTGTACTGGTGATTCTTCTTTAGTACTTTATAGCTGAGTTCTATAAAAATAGAAATACAAAGTGAAAAACCATGTTAGGTCATGTTAGAGGTGTACTATCTAAAACCCCAGGAGCAAAAGATACATAAAATTTTGACATCTTTGAAAATTCTCTTCAAAATATTTTATAGCCAGTAAAATCATATATCACAGACAAGTGAGAAAATTGGCAACATAGAGTAATTTGGTGGCTCAGATGTTACTGGACAGAAAATTGAAATCTGATCCTCTCTTTTTCTTGAACATTTTGACAGAAGAATTTACTTAATGAGACAAGTTGTAGGTTGTCTTCTATTAGGTGATGTCATTGGCCCTTTCTTAGAAAATCTAACCTTGGTACAACTGATGTTGACAATGAATGCTCAGTTAATATTAAAGTTTTGTATCTAATGTTTGAAGATGCACATATTTTCTTTGAAAACTTCATCTCATAACCCTCTACAAAGCATACAGCATACATGCAGCCATTACTTCAGAGACTGCAAGAATAAACACCAATTTCGCTTACTTTACTTTGAGGATGGAAAAATTCATTTGTAGAATCTCCAGTTAGGAGATCAACTATGGATGGATTTTTAAGTAGAAACTTAGTCAGTACTACTGTTTTATAACAAAGCATGTGCTGTATTGAGTAAGAAAGAAATAGTAATTGAAATGTGTTCATAAAAGATGCCTTCCAAGACATGAAATCTTTATTGTAACTCTGAAAATACAAGTACACCATTTCTTTAAGCTGCCCTGAAGTCTTGTGCTGTAATGGGTGAGAATTATTGATTGAGACTATGCAGGGTTATGCTGAAATACTTGGCTATGATGCTCACAGTGTTGTGTTTAACAACCCACACAAGCTCCTTGGTTCTCCATTTCCTGGGCCATAAATTGTAGGATATGGTAGGTCCCTTCAACGCGGAAATTTTAGGAGTGTTGGGAGTCTGCAATATAAAACTGAGCTTCTGAGCCTGTCATTAGAAGGACATGGTGACATTTTGGACAGTGATCTCTAGCAAAAGTTATTGTAATGTCAGTAGCTTTTTCTTGCAGCCTAATCTCCACATGCCAGATTTTCCTTTTTTACCCCTATGTTGTCTTACTTACAAAACGAATCTGAAGGCATTTGTGGCAGACACACTGTGCATTTTTCTTCTCTGTGTCTTCATATTCTCCAGTGAAGAGGGTCTTGAATAAAGACAGTTCCCTCAGTCCTTTGNCATGCCAGATTTTCCTTTTTTACCCCTATGTTGTCTTACTTACAAAACGAATCTGAAGGCATTTGTGGCAGACACACTGTGCATTTTTCTTCTCTGTGTCTTCATATTCTCCAGTGAAGAGGGTCTTGAATAAAGACAGTTCCCTCAGTCCTTTGTCCTTATTCCATTCCCTGGTATCACCCTCCTAGGTGGTGACAGGCTGTGTACTTCCCATTGTTGCTTAAGAGTTTCGTGCTTCTCTAAAGCAACTTTCAGTTCTACCCTGAGGTGTGTTTATTTTAGGGCTTTGAGACAGGTATTTTGCATCTTTGTGGCTGGGATTGCTGCGGGGGAGAGGAGGGAAGTAATTTGAGAGGATGAACTTCACTTGCAGCAGTGATTCTCTAGAGTGTTTGCTGGGAGGGGGACCGTTCGCCAGAATGGCAAGATGGTAGGGTCTTTTATTTGAATTTAGGGAAGCCAGGGGGGCTGGAGACTCTGCCACATGGCCTCTCACCTGGATTCATTGCCTTGTGAGTCACTGGTATGATGCTAAGGATCCTGTCACTCAGGTGTCCTGGGGTGGGAAGATAGCCGTGGCTGTCCGGGCACCTACGCTTAGACTTACCCAGGGTCCGGTGCAGTTCCTGCTGCCCTACTTCTGCCTTCTTTCTCTTCCTTCATGTCCAAGAAATTATATCAGAATGCCAGTGAGTGATCTGAGAAGGATGACCTTGAATCTACTTTGATTTATACATTAAAAAAAAAAACCATTTGAAAACCTGATTATCATTATCAATGCAATTATTTGTGACCTATTTCCTACCCTCCAGAGGTTTAAAGATAAATGGAATCTGACTTTAACATACAGTGCTTTAAAGTTTTAAAAATCTCCCTGCTTTCTTCCTTTTGAGAAGCGTCATTTGCATTATAGGTCTTGATAGGATTACAATTGCATTAATTACAGTAGCAACTGTAATTAACTTCTTTCTGGCTCTTTGTAGCTTACCCTTTCATATACATTAATTCATTTGTACTCCACAGGCACCTGGCATCAGTGTACCATAATTTGAAACCTAGTCCTCTAATCTCTAGTTCTGTTAAGCTGCTTACCTTGAATGGAGGGAAGTGAGAAAGTGACACCTATTTATTATCTCCATCCCTCCTGACTATTGACTAAGGTCCTGGCTCACCTATTTCTAGTTCCCTGTCATATTCTTCACATATTTTGTTCCTTTACGTGATTTCTTTTTCTCTCTCCTTCTCAGTTTTGTATGCGATTTTATTTTGTGCCATCATAAAAAACTTTTTTGTAAGGAGTTGATAAAGATTTGTTGGTGGCTCAGCTGGTGAAGAGTCCACCTGCAATGTGGGAGACCTGGATTCAATCCATGGGTTGGGAAGATCCCTTGGAGAAGGGAATACCCACTCCAGTATTCCAGCCTGGAGAATTCCATGGACCGTATACTCCATGGGGTCACAGAGATGGACATGACTGAGCAACTTTCATTTCACTTCACTTCAAAAAAGATTTGCTATATCTTTAAAAAAAATTCTGAAAAGCATATTTTAGTATTAATCTTGTTGTAAAGGTATTTAATTTAGGAAATGAGTGAGTACACATTCGTTAACTGTAAGCAACCAATAAAAAGTTAATCTAATTAAAAAAAAGCTAAGAGATTCTGCAGAGCATTCTCTTGGGTGTTTTTTTAAGGGTAATTTTTGAGGGTTTTAAAGTAAAACACAGTTTGTACAGTTTTTACTGTTAAATGATTAGGTCAAGAAAATCCTACTGTGTTTTTTTAAGGATATAGCCTATGTTCTAAATTTTAGTTTTGTGTTTAGGCCAGATAAATACTGAAGCTGTAACTAGAGGATTTTGATGTGGATAGCTTTCAGCCTTTAATATTTCATAATCAGTATTAATTGTAATTTCTTGAATTAAGATTGTTTTTCTTTTCCTTCCAGTATTCAACACTCAAGGTTTGAATTAAGCTTTAAGAATAATGTTTGACCAGTCTCCTGATTATAGCTGTAACTAGAGGATTTTGATGTGGATAGCTTTCAGCCTTTAATATTTCATAATCAGTATTAATTGTAATTTCTTGAATTAAGATTGTTTTTCTTTTCCTTCCAGTATTCAACACTCAAGGTTTGAATTAAGCTTTAAGAATAATGTTTGACCAGTCTTCTGATTAGAACTAAGAATTCATCTCAAACCCACATAATTTCTACCTCATAAACTATGTTTAGACACATTTAATTTTTGAAGGTGTGGTTTTTCACAGTGGAGCTCCTTTATGCCAAATCTTAATAAGTCTTTTCAGTGAATTCTGATTTTAGTGATAGGCTGGTTTTAAGAAGTGGAAAATGAACAAGCAGGAATTGTAGCAAAGATCTGTGCTCACTGTGTTATTAGCATGGTGTCCAGATGTGCTGGGAAATGCATGTAGTAATAGTCATGTATGTAAGTTGGCGGCTCTCTTACTTGGCCTCCCACACTACCGTGTCATTTCTCCTTGAAGCCTTTCCTGATCGTTTTCCTTTTTTAAGGAAAGCTGACCACTCTCTCATGGTAAACCACTGTATTTAAAGACGTTGATCACCTCTGGCACTTCATTCCAGTTATTTGTTTACAAGTTGTTTTCCTTAAGACCTTAAATCCCTTTAGGGCAGAAGTCACTGTGGTGACTCAGAACAGAATAGTTTTCTGGGGGTCGGGGTGTTTGTATTTGGGGACTCTCTATGTTGTACCTAAATAACAAATATAACATTTCAAACATACTTCATTTTTTACTCATCTGTGGCACTTTGGAGCTTTCTGTTCCAGTTATGCGTGTGCATTAGTATATTCTGTTGTGATATAAAATGTGCTTCCTCTTTGTTTTCCTTACATTTTTACACTTGTTTCACTGTCCACATTTCTGCAGAAAGGCAGTGATGATGCCTGTCAGAAGGGGTTGAGGATCATGAGTGTGAATTTAAAGCCAATAAGCAAGTGCCAGATGCCCCCTTCCCTTCCTTCCTTCCTTTGAGGCTGCTTTTATACTGTTCCCACCTCTCCTCTTTCATATTTTATAATGATTTGAATAATAGCAGGAGGAACTTGACATGTTCATTTGTGATTGGACTTGGGGATTGGAGCTTCAGTTTTTGAAAGTTAAATGTGGCTTGCAGGTTCTCAATTCTTGTATAATATCATTCTCTCTTTTTTTTTAAGGACCCTTGAATGCCATCTGTTCTTAGGTCTGTTATCTCTGCTTTCCATTCCTGGTACAGTAATTTGGGGAATATGGGTTTGAGCATGAGCAATGATTAAGTTTCCGCATTACTGCCATGGGTGCTTTACTTACTGAAACTGAAGTGTTGAGTAGCTTTACTGCTATGAACATTAAAGTCTTGGAGCTACTTAACTTTAGAATTCAGGAGAGCCTACTGTAGCCAGTGACCTGAGTTCTTTAAGAGTCAGTACTGAGGTGGAGTTACTGACATGAAACTGCTTGGACATTGGAGTATTTTGATGTACACTTGGTTTAGATTGTGAAAAATAAGTTGGCACCATACAAGTCTCCTCTCATTGTCATAAAAGATATCCACTTGGAAAAGAGGTAATTAAAACATACAGTTAAGTGCTTTTGGTAGTTTGCCTCCAGAGGGTATCTCCATTAGTGAAGATACCTTGCTTATGCAGATTGTTTATTATAAGTATTCTTTGTCCAGTGTGATGACTTTAAAATAGTTGC
>SJYX01008651.1:521518-580541 GCA_006410675.1 Oreotragus oreotragus | reverse complement strand
GGAGATCCAACCAGTCCATTCTGAAGGAGATCAGCCCTGGGATTTCTTTGGAAGGAATGATGCTAAAGCTGAAACTCCAGTACTTTGGCCACCTCATGCGAAGAGTTGACTCATTGGAAAAGACTGATGCTGGGAGGGATTGGGGGCAGGAGGAGAAGGGGACGACAGAGGATGAGATGGCTGGATGGCATCCCGGACTTGATGGACGTGAGTCTGAGTGAACTCCAGGAGTTGGTGATGGATAGGGAGACCTGGCGTGCTGCGATTCATGGGATCGCAGAGAGTCGGACACGACTGAGTAACTGAACTAAACTGAACATTTACTTACATTGAAATTTAAAACAGCATTTAAGCAAAAGAAGAGAAGATAATGCAGATCTATGTTGATTAATCTGGAATTATGTTTAAGATATATTAAAGACATAAAGCAGGTTGCAAAATTCTGTGGACATTTGGGGGCGTTACTCATAAACTCTTCTTTGGCGGAAGTCTAGGGTATCTCATTTTAAACTAACATTAGATGTGGAGAAACTGAATAACGGTTTTTGGAAAGGATCCAAAACGCATAGGAAGTTAAAAAATTGGGAATAGAACTGCCATACGACCCAGCAATCCCACTGCTGGTCATATACTCCGAGGAAACCAGAATTGAAAGAGACACATGTACCCCAGTGTTCATTGCAGCGTTATTTACAATAGCTAGGACACGGAAGCAACCTAGATGTTCATCGGCAGATGAATGGATAAGGAAGTTGTGGTACATACACACAATGGACTATTACTCAGTTATAAAAAGGAACACATTTGAGTCAGTTCTAATGAGATGGATGAACCTGGAACCTATTGTACAGAGTGTAATAATTCAGAAAGAGAATGACAAATCCTGTATATTAATGCATATATATGGAATTTAGAAAGATGGTACCAACGATTCTCCATGCAGAACAGCAAAAGGGACATCGGCATAAAGAACAGACTTTTGGACTCAGTGGGAGAAGGTGAGCATGGGATGATTTGAGAGAATAACATTAAAACATAAATATTACCATATGTAAAACAGATGACCCAAACAACTTCCATGCATGAAGCAGGGCACCCAAAGCTGGTGCTCTGGGCCAACCTAGAGGGTTAGGGTGGGGAAGGAAATGGGAAAGGGTTCAGGAAGAGGGGCGGGGACACATGAATACCTGTGGCCTATTCATGCTGATGAATGGCAAAAACCATCACAATATTGTAAAGTAATTATCCTCCAATTAAAATAAAGTAAAATAAAAAAACAAACTGCATAAGAAATAACAATTTTAAAAATTGAATGAGGCATGAAACTTCTGAGAATGTAAAGAAATACTATGCTGTTAAAAAAATAAGAAACTAAGGTGTGATATAGTATTATTAACTAAACTACAGATTTTTTCAAATTTCACATGTGTCCATTATTTTTTTCATATCTTATTCAAGATTCCACATTGTATTTAGTTGCATCGAGCTACTTTAGCTGCAAACAACAAATTCTGGTAAATTCTCTTTTCATTTTTATTCTGTTACAAGTATTTTCTAGTTTTCCTTGTTATGGCTTCTTAGATACACTCTCCATTTTAAAGTGGACATTTAATTTTCACATACATGGGGGTTTTAAAGTATCTTTGATGTTAACTTTTCATTTCAATGCAATCATCTCTACGGTCACCTTCTGTGTTTTTGCAGACTTCTAACTTTCTTGAGGCTTTCAACAGCTAAGTCAAAGATTGCTCTTGGTAAATGTCACAAGGCACCTGAAAATATGTGGGTTATTTTCAAATATCTTTTAATATTGATTTCTAACTTATCACATTTGTAACATATTTCCACAGTGATAAGAGAACAGACTGTATGATTTCAATACCTTTAGACCATGAAATTTTTGCACCTTGTCTTATGTCCCTGGCTATGCTCCAGTGTCTCCTAGTTTACAGTCTATGGGAACTTGAGTAGAATCTATATCCTGCTGTTGTGTGAAAACTGTATAAATCTTAATTATAAATCTTCACGTTGAACTGGTTCATGGTGCTTTTTAGGTCTACTATATCCTTCTACCTTTCTGTATATTCATTCTATTTTGGGGAGTTTGATGTTGAAATTCCAACTAAAAATCTTAGTTTATTCTCTTAAAAAATAATTATGGAATAATATATAATTGTGGAATAATATAGTAGAACGATATGTAACTTTGTTATGTATTTTCCAAGCCTCTTGTAAATATGTTGTCATATTTTCATCATTTAAAACAATTAAAAAGTAATAAAAAATAATTTTATGTTGATGAGGAAACTCAAATTTTATAGCCGTCAGTACCATATTTTGAAGGACAGAAAACATACCCTGTGTCCGGCGCGCCACGACACAGCAGGGATGTCTATGAACTATGTGAAATAGAAGCAGATAAAGAAACTTGGAGTGTGTTTCCTTCCCTTTCTCCTTCTCTCCTCTCCTTCCTCCTTCCTCTTTCCTTCCTCGTCTTCCACCAGTTCTGCCGGGAAGACTCCTGCTTCTCTCTTCTGTGCGTGCAAATCGGGGCCGCAGGAAGACGTGTGTGACTTAGGTTCAGGTTGGGGCCCAAGTCCTGATTCTGCCACTTCTGGGAAGGGTGACCTTGGGATGATCACCTGTCCTTCTGAGTCTCAGTTTCACCACTTGTAAAATGGGGAAAATTACGCCTGTCATGCTAGGTGGCTGGCAGGAGCAAGGGAGCAAATGATTGCAGACACTGATAAACTGCCAAAGAACTCTGACACCTCTAACGCAGAATTGCCATCGCTGGGGTGAAGGAAGCACAGAACAGACTGTCAGGTCAGGTGGTCCCCGGCTCCAGTACCTCACTTACTGTGTGGCCTCAGGCATGGGGGCTAACGTTTATGCACCTTGATGAGCTTATCTTTAAAACATTGATGAAGACAGTGTCTCTAACACAGGGTTGCTCTAATGATTAGAGGTCATGTTCATAAAGTAGTAGTGTAGTGGGAGCCTAGGTGGAAAAAACACTCAGAAAACAAAACAACAGCAAACAGACGGCCACAGGCTGCTCCTGGGGCATCACTATTCTGTTGTCATCTCCCACGCTGAAGCATCGAGCCCCTCGGTTAGAAACATGGAGTCTCCCTGAGGTTGGGAGCTCACCGCTCCCCAGGGCATGGGGATGGTGGCCACCCTTGTCACTAGGCTGCCCCCACCCTGGTCCTGCCTCTGCAATGATTCCACCTGTGTAGCTGAGCCTTGTGCGAAGAGAGAGGACAGGGCCCATCAAGTGTTTCACCGAGGTCAAGGCTCCTGTGAGGACGTCCCCTGATGGCTCAGCTGGTAAAGCACCTAGCTGCCAAAGCAGGAGACACAAGAGACACAAGTTTGATCCCTGGTTCAGGAAGATCCCCTGGAGAAGGAAATGGCAACCCACTTTAGTATTTCTGCCTGAAAAATTCCATGAACAGACTGTAGCCTGGTGGGCTAGTCCATGTAGTCCATGGGGTCTCAAAGAGCCAGACATGACAGAGTGCGCACACACACACACACGCATGCATGCACACACACGCACCCACACACACGTACACACACACACACACGCCTCTTTTAGAGTCGAGAATGCCAGGAGTGTCTCTGGAACCTAAGCACAGAGCCTGAACCACACTCAAGGCCCTGGGAAGCCTGGTCCAGGAGAGGGGATCCGCCATGGTCTCACTAACCCTGACTTGTCCACGAGGGTGGAGAAGGCTTGCCACAGGAAGTGGCCTCTTAGCCCAGTGGAGGGAGCACCTGGCCTTTCCTTTCTCTAGGAAGATTTCAAAGGGCAACCTCTGAAATGCGCCATATTCCCACATTTGATAGAGGGTCCCCTTTAAAGCTTCCACTCCCTCACTGTCCCCTTGTCTCACCCTGCCCCATTCCCCTTTAACAAAATGTCCAAGCTGAAAGGACAGTGGAGCCGCTCTTTGTTCAGAAACCAGGGAGCTGAAAAGTCAAGGAACTCAGCCAAGGTCACCCAGCTGGTCCTGGCTGAGGCTGGAGACCTAGACCCCCTGGGTCCCCATCCAACATTTTTCCACCATGTGCGTCATGGGGCTGTTGTTGAGGCTGACCAGGGTGAGCTCTGGGCTGTGGGCTCCGGGGTCTAGAGAAGATACAGACAGTCCTGGGTCTGAGCTGGGCTGGAATCAATAGGATCTGGGGTTTTCCTCCTGCTAAGGGCAGAGTTTTTCCTGTTCTGCCTTTGGTTACTGCATTTTCTTCCTTCATCGTTGGAAATCATTTCAGCCTCTCCCAGTGTTGGTTCTGCCCAAACTCCTGGTGGAGGTGGCCATTCTGTGTATGGATTGTACTTGGGTGGGGGTATCTGTGGGGGTGTGTGATGAGCACCCACAATGGCACATTTGTCTGTCTGGGTCAGTATCTGTCTGTCTGGGTGTGATGTGACTCAAATGTTGAGGCTCATACTCCCTTAGCCTCTCCCACCCTCCCCCATCACCCTGCTGCTCTCAAAGCAGCTGTATCCCACCCCCAGGGAAAGAATGTCCCTGGCAGCCTCAGTGCCCACCCCAGGCTGGAACGGCAGCACAGGTGGGGGTGCTGTGTCCAGCTGGCCCCATCACAGGGCCTCCCGGGAGGAGAAGCCACCCCTCCAGCATCCCCATCAGTGCTGCCTGCCACAGCTGTTGCCCTAAGGGACCGACTGCCCTGAAAGGAAGTGTCTGGAAGCTGGGCAGCCAGTCCACGGGAGCCCTCCTGTGTTCAGCCTGGGACCTAGTCCAGGGAGTGGGTTTGCCCGGGAACCCCTGGAGGGCAAGGGTGCCCCGTGGTGCCCCACCAGCATCTGCAGTGTGCTGGGGGCTGGGGCCTGGAGCTTTCAGTGAGGACAAGCAGAAGTTCCCACACCGGACCTGGTTGTCTGGCTGTGGCCTCAGGAGGAACGGGCTGCCCCCTGGAGAGGAACTCCGCAGTTAGCACGAGTCCCAAGCCCACTGCACTGAGGGGCTGGAACCCAGACAACATTCACTCACTCTCATGGCAACAGGGAGCAACCTGACCAGGGTTGGAGAAAAGCCCAGAAATGCAGTTTTGGTGATTCTGAGCGGGGCACATGTGTCCTTTGGGAAAAGCAGGGTGACTCCTGTGACGGGTATTAAAGGGTGGGTGGGAACCTGGGGAAGGTGGGAAGGGGAGAGGGATGGCCATCAGTGGGGGCACTTCTGATTCCTTGGAGGGATCATACCTGGTGCCCAGATAAGAGTCGGTAGGTGTCAATCTATAGACAGATGTCTGTTGTGAGGTGTGGCAATTCTGGGGAGAGAAACTAGGCGAGCCTGGGTGGAGTCAGGAAGGCCTCAGGGAGGGGGGAAGAGCACTTTAGGGGAATGACATCCATGAACCCTAGAAGGCCCTCTACTTCCCACCTGGACCTTGCAGGCCAGAGGCCCGGGGATGGAGGGCCAAGGGCACTGTATCCGAGAGAGCAGCGACACTCAGCCTGTACCAGCGAGGGCTGGGCAGGGCTTAGATCAGGGAAGCAGGGGCTCAGCGCATCTAGGGAGACCCAGCCTGGCCTCACCTCCCTCTGGCCCATCTCCTTCAGCCCCTGGAAATGGCCATGCCCCTCCACCAGCCATACTTGTGGAGCACAGAGCTGAGCAGATTGAATGGTGCTGTGCGACCTCACATGAGTCACTCTGCCTCTTTGGGCCTCATTTTCCTCACCCATAAACCAAAGGGGTTGGAATCTGTGGGATCTCAAATGATTCCCAGGTAACCTGCCAGCCCTGACTAACCAGTAAAGCTAAGTGGAGGACTGTGCCGCCAAGTCCAGGCTGGGAGGAACAGATGCTGTGATCCATTAGTGATGTCTGGTGTGGCCTCCTGATTTGGGCTGAGGGGCGTGGTACCCATGCCTTCTACCTCCAGTCTTCACACATTCTAAAAGCAGGCAGAGGGTGAGGGGGTGGACCAACCTTCAGTGAAGAGAGGTGCTCCTGGCCCTTGTGACAAATATTCTGTGTATTCTCCAGGGCCGAACATCTAGATGGGGAGCAGGTGTTGCCAAGCATCTGTCTCTTGGCCTAGTATAAACAGGAAGAGCCACAGTTTCATGAGGAAGAAGAGGGAGGGTAAACACTCCCACATCTGAGTTCTTGGTCCATTTGTTTTTCTGGCATTTTGAAAAATGTATGTCCAGCTGCATTTATTTATAGCTAATAAGAAGGAAAGTTTTGTTATTGCTTTGTTGCTTTTTTGCTGAAACAGAAAAAAAAAAAAATCCATAAAAACTGTAAAGAAAGAAAAGGACAGTCCAAAAGAAGTTGATGAGTTATATAAATGGGTTTGGCTGGAAACTAAAATCTTGAGAACTTTAGTTAGAAAATAGAACGTTGTGAGATGCATGGGTATCGGTGAGTGTGTATATATGTATGAGTTGGTGAATGTTGTGTTTGTGAATGTATTGTACGTGTATAACTCATGTTGATGCATGGGGCAGATTTGTGTAGCGTAAGTGTGGCATGATCATGTGTGCATACTTAGTGTGTGCTCTGCAGCAGGCATGTCTGTAGAGCACGGCATGGCTTGTGTTCTGCGTCAGCGGTGTGTGGGGTGTGTCCGGCATGCCTGTGGTATATAGTGGGCAGCAGAACAGGTAGGTATCGTGTGTACTTGTGCAGGATATGTGTGCACCAGGTATATTTGCATGACCTGTGACATGTGCATTCTGGGTAGGCACATGGTGTCCTTGTGCAGAGCGGTGATGCTTGTGTGTCCCGTGATGCTCTGGCCTTTGAGCAGGTCCTGGAGATGATGTGAAGTATCATCAGAGCTTGAGAACAAAAAGCCCTGAGTCTTTTTTTTTAGGGTTGGCTCTTTCAAGAAGAAATCAGGAATTTCTGAGCTTTACTTTCCACATCCGGTGAAGTCCAGATAGGCAGAAAAAGACTGGATACAGTGGGCACCCAGCTGCCAGCTCATGAAGGCTGATTAAAACCTTGCAGCTTGCTGTTTCCAAGAAACATTGCTCATCAAACTTTTCAGAACTTCCCACCACTTGACAAAGGTAGGAAATGCTCCCAGTGACTTTTTACTAGAAAGCTTAGCAATTTCTACGACGAATTTGGGATATACCTTTTTTAAAAAAAAAAAAAGTGGCTCCATGCTAAGGGAGAAGGTTGCCGGTGAGCTGGAGCTCCTAGTCCAAGTGTTCACAGTAAGAATCGTTCCCCTCCCTACCAGTCCCCTGCACAAAATGGGGCAAATCTACATCTTTTATCTGCCCTCAGGCAAGAGGTCAAGAGGATTTCACTTTCCCAAGCCAGGGGGCAGCGGAGAGAGTGAAGGCTGCTCTGTGGCGTGCCTTGCAGAACTCTTGGCACCGTCTTGAACCTTTGATTTGTCAGGCATTGTCCAGAGACTTCCCTGGTGGTCCAGTGGTTAAGAATCTGCTTTCCTATTCAGGGGACGTGGGTTTGATCCTTGGTGCAGGAACTAAGATCCTACCTGCTGCGGGGCAACTTGGATGGCCTGCTGCAGCTACTGAGCCTGCACACTCTTGGGCCTGAGTGCCACAACTAGAGAGTCTGTGCACCATGGCAAAAGGTCCCGTGTGACACCATGAAGGTCCCACAAAGCGCACGCCACAACCAAGACCAAATAAATAAATAAAGCATAAAAAAGAATTTGCAAGGCACTGAGCAAATGAGATTTGTTATTGAAAACAAAGAAGAAGAAAAAGTGCTTTCCATCAGAGCCCTCCCTGCTACACAGGACTGTTGTGTGGCCCCAGAAGCCACAGTCGTGAATATTTTTGCCAAGTGGAAGGGACAGTCCCGAGGGGCAAGGTTGTTCCTGGCATGAGGCCTACCACCTAGTAGGTGTCCAGTAAATAGCCGTTGAATGAGTGAGAAGCTGGGAGGGACCATCCAAGAGAAACAGCCTGATTTCCACCCACCGCCAAGCAGAGCTTCCAGGGCAAGGCTGGGGCGGACGTGCCTGCCTGTCCCGGTTGCTGGGTTTCCCCTCCGCTTTTCCTGTCCCTCTCCCCATAACTTCGGCTGGTTCCCACGCCCTCGCCCAGGGCCTTTGCTGTCATTGTTCCAGTGTTATCAGGGCCCAGGCCTCTGCCAGCCTTGCCCCTTTATTGGGCCAGGAAAAGGAGCGGGAGGAAGATTATGGGGAGGGGCAGCTTCAGGGACGGATGAAGAAAGGAATCAAATGCAGCTGATCAGTGCAGCCTCAGGGGAGGAAGCCACAGTTTAGGGAGGGATGGGGACATTCCCAGGGTTAGGTGGAAAGGTAGAAGACTATTCATGATCATCGTAACTATGGTAATAGTAGCGACTACTATCTATCCCTGGGTTGGGAAGCTCCCCTGGAGAAGGGAATGGCTACCTGCTCCAGTACTCTGGCCTGGAGAATTCCATGGGCTGTATAGTCTGTCCATGGGGTCGCAAAGAGTCGGACACGACTGAGCGACTTTCACTTCACTTTCGCTATATAAAATAGGATACATGCTGGGATGATACTTTTGAAAATATGCAGGAGGGATTGGGCAATTGGGATTGGCTCATACACTAGCGATACTATGTCTAAACTAGATAGGGTTTCCCAGGTGGTGCTAGTGGTAAAGAATCTGCCTGCCAGTGCAGGAGACTCGGGTTTGATCCCTGGGTCGGAAAGATCCCCTGGAGGAAGAAATGGCACCCCACTCCAGGATTCTTGCCGGGAGAATCCTATGGACAGAGGAGGCTGGCGGGCTACAGCCCACGAGGTCACAAAGAGTCAGACACGACTGAGCATCTGAGCAGACAGAGCAGATGACGTAGGTAACTAATGAGAACATATTGCACAGCACAGGGAACTCTCCTTAATGCACTGTGGTGACCTGAATGGAAAGGAAACCCTAAAAAGAGGGCATATATGTATATGCACAATTCATTTTGCTGTGCAGTAGAAACTAGCACGGTGTAAAGCAATGTAAAGCAACTGTGCGAGGCTGCGTGCTGAGTCACTTCAGTCATGTCCACCACTGTGGACACGACCCAGGGGTTGAACCCATATCTCTTACATCTCCCGCATTGGCAGGCGGGTTCTTTATCACTAGTGCCACTGTACTCCAGTAAAAATTAATTTTAAAAAATCACAAAAAATAATAAAATACTTGAGACTTCCCTGGCCATCCAATGGCTTTGATCCCTAGTCGGGGAGCTAAGATCCCACATGCCACGGAGATGTGGCCAAAAGAAAAGAAAATATTAGTCTTTTCCTCCAGTGTTTTCTTGCACTCGATAGCTTTGCCCACTTTCTGTAGCTAGTTTGCTTTAAGGTTCTGTAGCTAGTTCGCTTTAAGGTGCACAGAGAGAATGTGTGTTCCCATGGCACTTGGGATGATTGAAGGAGGCCTAGAGAGGCTGCTGGGGGCTGGAATTCTCAGCCATGGGATACTTGGTGGGAAGCGGGATCTTGACCATTCCAGCACTTGCTGGCTCAGAGAATAGACTAGGATTTGTGGGTTTTGAGCTTCAAAAGCCAGAATGTAGAACTTCTAAAATAAAAAGCATAATCACTGAAATTTCAGTGACTTTCTTGGTGGTCCAGTGGCTAAGACTCCGAGCTCCCAATGCAAGGGCCCTGGGTTCGATCTCTAGTCAGGGGACTAGATCCTACATGTTCCAGTTAAGAGTTCACATGTTACAACTATATATCCTGTAGGCTGCAATGAAGACACAGCACAGTCAAATAAATAAGTAAAAAAAAAATTTTTTAAAAAGAAAGAAATTTCAAACTCAGTGGGAGAAACAGAGCTGGAGAAGGAAATCTCAGAATTCACCCAAAAATGCAGCACAAAGAAGTAAATAAGTAGAAAATAGGGAAGAGCCAAAGGTGTGGGGAGTAAAACGAGATGGTCCGATCTGTGTCACACAGAATTTCACAAAGACAGATTGGAAAGACTGAAAGGCAATCTTCAGAGAGACAATGGCTGAGAAGCCGCTAGGACTGAAGACAGACGTGAGTCTTCACAGCAGAGTCCCACCAGGTTCTGGGCCATCATACTGTAACTCCAGATCTCAAGGACAAGGCTTTTGGAGCCCCTTGTTCCTGAAATCCCTCTCTTCTGACCTCCTCAACGCTAACCACTGGACCTTGTTTTGCCTTGAACCTCAGACTGCTTCCATTCACCGTTCTTTGGTGAGCAAATTTCTCCTCCTCCAGGAAACTGGGAGCTTCCTGAGGGTAGGGGTCCTTCTCTTAACCCCTGGTGCTGAGGAAAGATGGCAAGAAACCTGGTCAGAGGTCTGATCAGAGTCCTGGGCAGGTAACTCAGCTCCTCCTGTCCCACTTTCTCTACTTCAGAAGTGGACTTGGAAATATGTGGTCAGAGAACTGTGAGGTTATACACTAGATGATTTCCTTAGACACTCTGCCCCTGTTCTGTTTAATCTATTGCTTTTTAAATTTCACTATTTTTTATTTCCAGATTGCTTCCCTCCTCGCCCAGACCAGCTCTGCCTATTTCTTTCTCTTTCTTCATATAGTCATGTAGAATCATAAAACAATTGCTTTCGAACTTAGTTTTAGCTGCAGAACCCTTCTGCCCACTAAAATTGTATTGTTGGAAAACTGATTCAAGCAGAATATAGGACCTGCTGGAGAACTGGGTTGGGATGGAGAACCGGCATCCAGCTGGCTCATTTCCCCCTTTGCCTTAGATCACCCCTGGGACACCTTGGCTGGAACAAAGTTAGAAAACCACCCCCCTGAAAAGCTTTATTAGAGCTTTCCCCAGAATGTGTTTCTGGGAACTCTGCTTTATGGTGTTTCATGAAAAAAAAAAGGGTGGGGGGGAGGTTCCATGGTCAAATAAGCTGAAGAAACAGTGAATTAACTGAAGTTAATTGGGTCTCTTCAAGATTTTTTTTGAGACTTTATTTTTATTTAATTAAAAAATATTTATTTATTTATTTGGCTGCATTGCATCTTAGTTATGGCTCCAGTTGAGGTGTATGGCCTCAAGTAGCCCTGCAGCATGTGGGATCTTAGTTCCTTGGCGGGGGATCAAACCCGTGTCCCTTGCACTGGAAGACAGATTCTTAACCACTGGGCCACCAGGGAAGTCCCTTTTTGAGACTTTAACATTCACATTGTACACTAGGAGTCTTTAAGAGGGTAGCTGATGTGCCAGGGTCTGTAAACCTATTTTACCAAGGATTACACTCGTAGGCAGAACACACTAGAGAAATGCTATGCTGGAGAATAACAACCATAACAATAGGTATTTTTCCTACGTCTTCCCAACAAGATCTAGTTCAGGGTTAGACTCTGAAATGGGAGGAGAGGTTATAACCACTCTGGGTTGAATTTAAGCTTTGGTCTCTCCCATTCCCAGAATCTGAAAAGGCCTGTGGGAAACCCAGTGATTTCGAGGCTTTCTTTTTCTGGCCTCAGCTCTGCTGCCACAAACGTGGCCCAGTGGGCGTGGACCTGGCCAGGTGCAATTCCATTGGTCAGTTCTTCTGACACCTCTGGCTGGGGCCCAGACTCTGTCTCAGGGCTGATTGGCCTTTGGCCCAGGCAAGAGGCCCCATTGCTCCAGCCTGGCTCGTGAGACCTCTGGGAACCCTGGTTCCCACTTGCCCATCCCTTTCCCGGCAGCCCAAGAGGCTCTCCAGGCTTCTCTTTCCTCTTCTTACTGGAGGGAAGAATTTCTGGAAATGCGGCTGAGTTAGTGACAATATAGCAGGATGCCCGCCCCCCCCCCTCCCCCGACCATGCCAACCTCGCCAGCAGACCTAGCACCTCTCTGGGCTGGGGCCCACTGAGGCAACCTTCTCTGGCCTGTCAGCCTCTGCAGAGGTAGGGGACAGCCAGCTGAGCCCAGCCCCTCCCTGGCTGCCCTTCCCAACCTCAGGCTCCAAGGTCAAAACAGAGGGGCAGAGAGGTGCCCTGGAGCCCCTCCCAGGAGGCCACACCCCACGGTGGGGGGTTTGTCAGAGCTCCTCCTGCCCACCGTCTTTCCTTCTTTCTTTCTTACCTTGAATGGACAGTGAGGGGTGTGGCTTCGCCTGTCCCCGTAGCCACATAATAGTGAGCAAGGCTGGGGGCTTGAGCAAGAGTCGGGTGCGGTGGTCTAAAAGGCAACCCAAGGATGTTAATACAACGTTTTAGGGCTTTGACAGACAGGTGCATTGTGGAGCATTTAGTCCAGGCCTGATAAGGACCGTCTTCCAGGGCTGGGGAGTGGGGTGGGGTGGGGGACACAGTTCATGAGCAGCTTCCCCAGCTTCAAGGCTGAGGATACACAAACTGAGTGAGACCCAGCCCTTGCTTTCAAGGAATTTCCTCTCTGGGTCACTCTGCCTCTCCCTGTCTTTCCTTCTTTTTTTTTCTGGTTCCTCTGGCTGGCTCCATCCCACCTTTCTCTGTTTCCGACTCCACATCTTCCTAACTCCCTGCCATGCCCTGTAAACTTGTTATGTTATTCCCAGGAAAGGTGAATGAATACTAGAAACTCAGCAAACCCCTTTCCACAGCTCCCTGGTTTGGTATCCCATCCGGGGCCTGGGGGTCTCGGGAAACCTTCGCCATCGACGCACCCCTTGGGTCTGCTAGCTTACTTTGTTTATCTTCTCGGCAACTCTGTTACTATGGCTATAGCCACATCATCCAGCCATCCTTCCTGGGGGGAAGTTGGGCAGAAATTTTTGTATTTAAAAAAAAAGTTGTTTTTGTCCAAGAGGAAGCCGCCAGAAAAAAAAAAGAGGGGTTTTACTGCAGGCTGGACCTGGCTTTTCGTCACAAACTAATGGGGTTTCCGAAGAAGTCAGTCAATGGGGTACTTGAGTCCAGAGGAGGGAGCAAGGTTCTAGGGTGTCTGTCCCTCCCTTAGATTGGTGGCTCAAAGATGCTGGGTTCCTTGAGGGCAGGAGGCCTGCCCCTGCCATCTGACTGGAGTGTGGCAACCCAGAGGTCCTGCCCCACAGCCTCCTCCAGGTTTGAGTGGGCCCTGGATGTTGCCAAGACCAGTGTTCCTTGGGCTCGCTCATCAGCTAACACTCATCTCTTCCCAGACTCATCTCTTTGGCTATCACTGGGCTACTCTGTCCCCTCTGCTCCTGGGCCCCAGAGTCTCTTGGGCCTTGGCTTTGGACTGCTGCTGCTGCTGCTAAGTCGCTTCTGTTGTGTCCGACTCTGTGCGACCCCATAGGCAGCAGCCCACCAAGATCCCCCGTCCCTGGGATTCTCCAGGCAAGAACACTGGAGTGGGCTGCCATTGCCTTCCCCAGTGCATGAAAGTGAAAAGTGAAAGTGAAGTCTCTCAGTGGTGTCTGACTCTTAGCGACCCCATGGACTGCAGCCTGCCAGGCTCCTCCGTTCATGGGATTTTCCAGNGGATTCTCCAGGCAAGAACACTGGAGTGGGCTGCCATTGCCTTCCCCAGTGCATGAAAGTGAAAAGTGAAAGTGAAGTCTCTCAGTGGTGTCTGACTCTTAGCGACCCCATGGACTGCAGCCTGCCAGGCTCCTCCGTTCATGGGATTTTCCAGGCAAAAGAGTACTGGAGTCAGGTGCCTTTGATTTCTCCATGGCTTTGGACATCCACTGTAAATTCCTCAGCCTGGCCCTACCCCTCCTGTCTCATCAACCCAGGCTCCCTTGCCTGGAACCCCTTCAGCCTGGTTGCTCTCCAGCTCCCTTCCCATCCTCTGTACAGACTGGACTGCTTCCCACCTCTGAGCCTTTGCTCAGGTCACTCCCTGGACCTGGAGCTCCCTTCCCATCTCCTCACTGCCCGGTTTCACCATCCTTTGGGGCCCAGGACTGGTCCCACCTCCCAGCAGCCTGCCCTGAGTGCCCCACCCAACGCTGGCGTCTCCTCCCTTGCTACAGTCCCTCCATGGCCAGATACCAGTCATTTAATGGAAACCGACACCTCGATGCTCAGCCAACACCCCTACCCCGATAGACACACGTACACACACACACACACACACACACACCAGCTGAGGGAGGAGGCCCAGGGCTGCAGGATGATGGATGAGGCTGCAGTCGCTCCCTTCTTTGCTGAGGCTGTGGTTAGATCTCCCCTTGAAGAAGCCTGATATTTTCCAGGAATTTCCTGAGGGGAGGGGCCCAAGCATTCTGGAATGAGAGCCAGCTGTGGGGTTGAGGCCTGGGGATGGAGAGGGGGGTGCTCTGGGCTTCCTGGCTGAGTCAGCGACCATCCCCAGGTAATTTATGGGCTGAGTCAGGGCCTGGGGGAAGCAGGGGTGGGTGTGGGGGTAGGGATGGGGAGGGTGCGGTGCCTTCTAGGAAGTCTGTTAAGGGGAGGGCAGTCTGACTCCTGAAAGTGAGGTTGGCCAGTCCAACTCAGACCTCCCCCCACCCCCAGGTCCTGCTCTGCTGCCTGGAGCTGGCAGAGGCAGCGGCCAAGAAGGGGAGGGAACTGTAAGGGGATGGCCAGAAGCAGCAGAATGGGGAAGACTCTGGCAGGCCCTAGAGACCCAAGAAATCAGACAGGCCTCGGCTGCCAGGAAGTAGGCCTGGGAAGGCCTCAGGGCTGAGATGGGGGTGAGCAGAGCTGCTGATTCTGGCACCCAGGTCTGAGAGCTGCTTATCCTTCCTCCCTTCCCTGCCTGACCCCGACGCCGACCCCGTTCCCAGCAGGCCGGGCCAGCACTGACAAGCGGATCTGTCTTTTGACCCCCTTCTGCCGTGGACCTGCTGGGCCACAGGGCTTGGCGGCATCCTCCTCTCTGAGCCCCAAGTCCTCACTTGGGCAGGACGGCCTGGCTCCTCCGAGCCCTGATGTGGGGCTGCTAAGCTACAGCCAGAGGGAGTCCAGTCCAATGGCGGTGGCTTGGAAAGCAAGACTAAGCTGGGCCTTGCAGGGAGGTGCGGCGCCGGTAGGAGGGCCAGCAGAGAGAGGCTGAGCCTGATTACCGTCACCTCCAGGTTGGAGGAGTTGCGGGCGATGCGGGGCAGGTGCGTCCTCACACACAGGAACACCCGCACATCACAGTGTCCCAGGAAAAACCCGTTCCTGCCCACATCACCCAGCAGGGAGTTTGACGTCCCATAGAAAGATGAGTCCAGATTTAAGCTCCTAGGAGGAGCTCCCTCCTGCTGACGAGGGTGGTGGAAGCGTCCCCCAGGGCAAAGGGGCCCAGCTTTCCCATGTCATTCATGCACAGCTGTTGCATCATCACACCTGCTGCAAAATCATCACAGCGGTTTACCAGCAGGGCATTGCTCTGCCGGGGCTCCGCCACCCCTGGTCTCATCATCTCGGAGAGGCCCCTGCACTACTGACTTTGTTGCTCTGAGTGAGGCTTGGAATCCTCATGCTGGAGAGGAGTCCCTGTGAGGATAGTGGATTTCATAAATCCTGGATTAGGATGGAAGATTTGAAGAATTTGGGAGATAGTGATATCTTGTAAAGATATAGAAAGAATCTCATTTGTACATGACAAATGAACTGCTTTTCTCGCTAAGACTGGCCAAGATGCGATCAAATCTGGACAGGAGGGTCCTGAACACACATGAGGATCAGTGGCAGAGACTCCATCCCCACCCAGCTCTGTCCCCTGGCTGTTCGGTAGAGTGGGGGCACTGGGTGGAAGACTGTTGAAATTATGTGGGCAAGAGATGCTAGAGCAGAAGTAGTGAGAGGTGGCTGGGGTCTGGACTATGTTAGAACGCAGCTGACAGGACTCTTGAGGGACTGAACCCATGTTCTGAGAGAAGAGATTCAAGGTCAATTCCAAGGTTTTGACCTGAGCAACCGAGAGCATGGAGTTAACCATTAACTGAGAGAGAGAATGAGTTCAACTGTCGAAAATCAGGAATGGCTGGAAATGAGTAGGATGTCTATCGGGTCCCCCACCACCCACAGGGACCTCTGACACATCGCACCACCCACTGCGGCCCTAGGTGGTCCCAAGAGCCCCTGTGGAGAAAGAAGGAGGCTCACCTTCTTGCCTCAGGGTGGGGGAAGGGCAGCAGCCGGAAGAGGTTTGCTCCCTGCCGCCATCACCCCCCTGCCACCCCCCTAGTCCTCCAGGCTGGCACAGGAGACCTGGGGCCCAGGGAGGGGGTGGCACTGGAAGAGGAAGGGTGATGTGTGGGCCTCTGTCTGCAGACACCAACCTCTGGCCCACAGAGGCCATTCCGCTCCAAACTGCTGCTTCCAGAGCCTCTGGAGGAAGTGTCCGCAGGCGTCTGGGGACGGTGCTTTGGTTCTCCGGCCACAAACCCTGTAGGCCTGGCTGACAGAGGAGAGCCTGTGCACCCGGTCAGGCCTGTGCCTAGGGACGCACAGCCAGAGAGGCTGTGAGGGTGGCTTTGTGCGGCTCCCAGTTTGTCCCCGGCCAAGTTCCCCTGCCAGGAGAGGCCCATTTGGCTGCCAAAGCTCCTGAACTCAGGTTACCTGAGGAAGCAGCCTGTAGCCCATCTGTTTGTCATTGCTTTTCCTGCCTCGGGCCTGCTTGACTCAGGGGCCGAATTCCCTGTCCCCCCACCTCATCAACAGAGATGAGGGACAAGAAGCCAGCTCTGTGCAAAGAACCAGGAGGACCACCCTTTGTGCAAATATGGGTTCCAGGGAACCTCTCCAGACCCACGAAGCCTGTGTTTCTGGAGGAGAGGCCCAGGACCCCACGTACTTACAGAGCTCCCCTGGTGTTCTGACAGGGTCAGGAGCCCCATGCTCCCCAAATTACATGGAGAGACACCAAACTTGAAGAGAGTCAGAGATGTGACACGGGACAGGCAGCAAGTAAGGTTAGGAACGTGACCTGATTGAACACAAGAGAATCCCGGACATTTTTGGGGTCTCATGGGGGCATTGGCAGAGTTTGAGCCTAAAACAGAGATAAAGCCCTAGAGAGGGGATCGCTGCACATGCTCAGACAGAGGCCTGAGCAGGTTTCCAGAAGCCAGCACCAGAGAGGCCTCATGGAGGTACCCCACGCCCAGGAATGGGGATTCGGGAGATTCTGCTTCTCACAATGAGTACTTTGGGCACATGGCTCACAATCCAGCTCTGCCTCCGAAGAGTGGAATCCTCACTGCCAGCTCAGCTGTATCAGTGATGTTTCCTGAGCCCCAGGTAGGGAGGCAGGATGTGGGAGGCTGGAACGAGAGATGGGATGTTCTGGGGGTGAAGGAAGGTGGGGCCCCCTCTGGCCTTCATGGGGCGAGCCCTGGAGCTGGTTGCTCAGCACTCCATGAGCTGCTCCTCCTCCCGTAAACTCTTAACCTCAGTCTGGAGAAAGGTGATCTCTGAGAGTGGAGGCTGACCTGCCCAGAAATACATTAAATAAATAAATGTGCTCTGCCCAGATTTTATCTCATCAGGATTCCAGAGCATAAGACAGATGGCCTCCTGTCCGGCTTGGAGGTGTAATTCACTGTCTCAGGTGAACCCACAGCCTCGGGGTGTGTTTGGGAGAAGAGAGGAGGATGGCTTGAAGCTTGTGTAGCATGCAGACTTGGGGGCTGGGTGGGCCCCAGAACTTGGCGCCAGGCTGAGTGCACAGACTTCTAGAAACACCCAGCCTTCCCTGGGGCCTGCTCAGTGATGAAAATAAAACCTAGAGCCCTTTAATTCAGGGAGTTTATTCCTGAGACTTTATTCTAGGGGCATACATATCATATGTGTGAAGACAGTTATAGGGTTGTTCTTCACTGTTATTTATAAGCTTGAAAAACTGGAAACCGCCTAAATAGCCAATGAGAGGAGATTGGTTAAATTATGAACCATCCAAAAACTAAAATGCCTTTGAAAGATGGTGCTGAGACTCTGTTGTTGGTCCAGAGATTAAGACTCCATGCTTCCAATGCAGGGGCATGGGTTCTATCCCTGGTTGGGGAACTAAGATCTCACATGCCAAGTGGCCAATAAATAAATAAAATAAAAGATGATGCCATAGAAGAACAGTTAATAACTCAGAAATAAATTTAAAGCATAGTAAATAGAAAAACAAAAGGCTGATGAATATAAAAATCAATCTGATTTAGAAACTATGTCAATTCATTAAAAATACTGGAAGGATACACACCAAAACATTGACTAGTTGTGAGATAAGGAGAAATTTGAGATTTCTTATTTTTCCCTTGTTTTTATTTTGATTTTGGTTATCTGAATTTTTAAAATTTTCTAGAATTGTCATGCATTTATTTATACAGAGGACAAAGAGTGATTTTTAAAATTATTATTCGTGTTAGAACTTTACAACCAGAACTTCCAAGAATTAGTTCAGAAAGGAGAATTTCCAGGCGGGAGAACCAGTAGGATCAAAAGCCCCAACTCTGCTCCCTCTACACGTTTCCCTCTTTGGGTCACTTTCTTCCTTCCAATCGTCTCCTGCTGCCTGACCCTCAGGAGGCCACTGTCCTTTCCATTCTCTGGTCTGAGCATAGCTAGAAACACAGTCTTGGGCTTTTAGCAGAGCACAGCTAAGAAACCTGGAACACGTTATACTAGGGTTAATAAACCCTCTGGGGAGACAACAGGAACAGGAACACAGCACCTAGAAGGACTATGAAGCCAGCCAGGGGACTTCCTTTGTGGTCCAGTGGTTTAGACTTTGCACTTCCAGTGCAGGGCGCATGTGTTTGATCCCTGGTCGGGGAACTTAGATCCCACATGCTGTGGGGCGCTGCCAAAACCCACCCTTCCCCCCAAATCACCCAGGCTTCCTCCAGCAATGGTGTCAGGCTCCCTCCAGAGACTCCCAGGTCCTGCGCACCCTCTGAAGATCCATGAGAGACAGAGGCTGTGAATCTCTGCAAAGTTTTTGGTGTCTCCCATCAATGCATACTTGTTAAATTGTAGTAATGGGAACAAAAGTAACAGGGACGACCAGAGCAGGGCTTCACCATACTTGCTGCACTTTCTGAGACCTATAGAAATTTCCAGGGTTTCAGGCTTCACCCACTAGTGTGACTGACTGTCTTTTGGAGCCTGGCTGGAGGCTGAAGCCAGCAACCCCTGGTGGTGCTCCCTGCCTGGGTCTGGCTCCTTCTTCTGCCACACAGCTGCTCCCCTCAGCTTCTCAGAAGCACCCTGGAGCCCACGGGGAACTGTGGTCAGCTGAGCAGAGGGAGGTTGGGAGGGGTAGTCGTTGTCCTGGGCTTGGTGGGCAGTGCACTGCCTGTTCAGAGCCTCCTGGGGGCTCCTAGCACCTAGTGTGGGACACCACGCCCTCTTGTAAGTTCTTTCACCAAGGATTTCCTTCCAGTCCATCCCTGTTGCCTCTTGGGGAAGATACAGAATAGGGATCACCCTTTCCTTCTTCACACAGGGCATCCTAGTCTCAGAGGGGCAGAGAGGGCTTGTTTGAGGCTAGCAAGGTGTGAGAGACAGGTCAGGATCCAGAACTCCAAGACACGGCTCGAGTTCTCTCTCCACCACCCAGTGTTGCTAAAGCAACCTGTACAGGACACTTGACATCTGTTGTCATGAACCTTTGAGGTTAAGGGACTCTGATGTGACAGCCTCCTCTGGGCTGGAAGACAAGAGAATGGAAGAGGGGCAGGGACAGAGTTCTATCTCCCGGTCAGACTGTGGGTAAGGAGCGTGTTCTTGACTTCCATCTATCCCACTGTTTCAGGTGCTGAGGGTCCAAGGTCGACCACGCTCTGACTCTTCTTGGCCCCAAGGGTTTCACAGTCCCTTGGGGCCAACAGATCGGCAGAGTTAACAAGCATATGGCAAGGAAATCCTGTCATTTGGGACAACTTGGGTCAACCTGGAGGGCATTATGCTAAGTGAAATCAAGCAGACCGAGAAAGACAAACACCGCATGATCTCACTCATATGTGAAAGTTTAAAAAGTCCAACTCAAGGAAGCAGAGAGTAGAATGGAGGTTACCAGGGGCTGGGCGGTGTGAGAAATGGGGAGATGTTGATCAAAGTGTTCAAAGTTTCAGACACGCAGTATGAATAAGTTCTGGAGATCTAATGTATAGTACTAGACTAGAGTTAATATCCCCTGGAGAAGGAAATGGCAACTCACCCCAGTGTTCCTGCCTGGGAAGTTCTACAGACAGAGGAGCCTGGGGGCTACAGTTCATGGGGTCGCAAAAGAATCAGACATGACTTAGGGGCTAAACCACCACCACCATAGTTAGCATTATATTATTTTATGAACTTGAAATTTGCTAAAGGAGTAGCTCTTAAGTGTTTTCACAAAGGAAAAAAAAGGTAATACATGAAGTAATATGTGTTAAGTATCTTGGTTGTGGTAATCATTTCACAATGTACATATATATCAAAACATCGTGGGGCTTCCCCAGTAGTCCAGTGGTTAAGAATCCATCTTCCAATACAGGAGACACAAGTTTGATCCCTGGTCAGAGAACTAAGATCCCACACAGTGCAGAGGAGCTAAGCCCGCGTACTGACTGAAGTCCATGGGCTTTAGAGCCTGCGCAATACAACTAGAGAGAAGCGCTAAGGCCTCAATGAAAGATCCCTCATGTCGCAACTAAGACTCAGTGCAGCCAAATAAATTAATTAACTAATTTAAAGCAAACACAAAAAATCACGGTGTACACCTTTAAATATATGAAACTCTTACTTGTCAATTATACGTCAGTAAACCTAGATGAAAGGAAGGAAGGGACAGAGGAAGGAAGGAATTAAAGAAAGAAAGAAAAATAAAACACCTCTCTGCTACATAGATTCGTTGAGTGAAATGAATAAGACAATGTCAGTAAAAGCTGGTCACACAATAGCTTATGAAAAATAGCTCCTCGGGAACTTTCTGTTTAATTTTGCTGTGAACCCTAAAACTGCTCTAAAAAAATAAAGTTGGTAAAAAGAAAAAAAACAACACCTTATTTAAGATAAGCATTTGTCATGGCAGACAGAGAAGACTTCCTATAGGAAGTGACATTTGAGCTGGACCTTGAATAAACTGGTGAGCCAGATTTCAGCAGGTGGGGAAGGGGGAAAATGCTTTCGGATAGAGATGGTAGTTTGCTGAGGAGGGAGCAGGAAGACCACTATTACCAGCTGGCTGTTAGGGTGTGGAGCACATGGCCTTGATTTTGGGGTCATCACTGGAATATGATGCTCCTGGAAAGTAGAAAGTGAGCAGAAAGGCAGGTTGAGAAGAGAAACCTGGGACACACAGGCAGAAGGACCACCAGGGGAGTGGGCTGATGCAAGATTTAAGAGCAAGGTGGAAAACACCAAATACCACTAAGAGGGCCAGGGACAGCCGTGCTAAGAAGGGCCCAAGTACTGGTAAGAGTTTGGTCCCAGGTGGGGTGAACAGGGCAGACGTCAGGGGGCGTACGTCTTTCTCTTTTTAAAAAAAGTACTTATTTATTATCTGTCCTGGGTCTTGTTACAGCTTAGGGGGTCTTTTTTAGTTGTGGCATGTGGGATCTGGTTCCCTGACCAGGGTTGAACCTAGGGCATCTATGCCTCGGAAGCACTTAGTCTTAGCCATTGGACCATCAAGGAAGCCTCAGCCTAGGACTTTCTTATTGCTATGTAACACATCACTGCAAACTGAGTGACTTAAATAGTAAAGCTCCATTCTCTTACATTTCTAGAAGTCCAAAGCCCAAAATCAGTCTCACAGACTAAAGTCAAGTTGTCAGAGGGCTGGTTCCTCCCTGAGGCTCCAGGGAAGAACCCATCTCCTCGCCTTCTTCGGCCCCTAGTGGCCGCCTGTATTCCTTGGTTTGTAGTCCCTTCCTCCATCTTCAAAGGGCATCACTCTAATCTCTGCTTCTGTCATCTCATCACCATCTACTCTTTGATCTGCCTCTCTCTTAAAGGACCCTTGTGATTACATTAGACCAATCAGAATAACCCATGATAATCTTCCCATCTCAAGATCCTTCATTTAATCACGCATGCACAGACCTATATGAGGACAGATTCCAGGGAATGGGACATGAACATGTTGTGGAACTGAAAGGGATTATTCAGCTTCCCTTTGTTCAGGTGGCAGGGGCTTAAGGTGGAGGAAGAAGAGGGACGGGAGAAGGGAAGTGGAGACATTTCACTGGAAAACAAGTGAGAAAGGAAGGAGGGATGGGACAGAGTCATTCAGCGGAAGACCCAGCCTGGTTGGAGAGAAGTGGCTTTTAGGTTTTTCTTCCTGATCCTGTTGTGTCTCCTCTCCCTCCTTCCCAAAGCCTAATTGGAAAATTAGAAACATAACCCATGCTGTTGATTCCATAAGACAGTACTTCCACTCACTCATGCTACCTACCCAGCCAGGGGTCTTCCAAGCTACATGAGTTGAAATCTGCATTTTCTGAAGATTTACATTGTATTTCCAATAGCAGATTCTCCTTAATTAAAAAAAAATGCTGATTATATATTAAATCTTCCAAGTTCAGATATTAATGTCCAGCTTAGAAATATGACGATGTAATTCACTTTCCTCAATCTCCACATGCACTGAAAAATCCCCTCTGAAAAACTTTTCTTGCTGTGCAACTGATTTTCCTTCTTCAACTGACTTTACATGTAGCTTAATTTTTTCCCCAGCTTTTTTGAGATATAATTGACAAGGGATCTACATTTTTAAACCACAAGGAAAAAGAAACCCAGAGCTACCAAGAATAATATTTTATTGACTTGGAACACATTTTGGAATCTGTATTTTTAACCAACTAGGTGATTTTGATGATCAGACAGTTTTAGGTATGTGTTGTTGTTTTTTTTTTTTTCCTCCCCTTTCCTCTTTCTCTTCCCTTCAGTAAACTGTTTTTCAACTTCGTTTTTCAGTGAAAACCATTTCCTCCTCACCGTGGACTTGATCCAGAGGCTGCGCCCATCTCGCCCACGTCAACAGTCCTGTGTCCTTGGCGGAGGACAGTGCTCTCATTCTGGGCCTTTCCCTTCTTCCTCAGCCAAACCCCAGTTTCTGCACCTCTGTGCAGCTAATAAACAGGCTGAGTTCCCTGCAGCAGGGAAGGCTCCCATTGGGTGTCATTCTCAGGGATGAGGGGAACCTGACACTTTCTCTACATTTTCCCCAGTGCAGCCTCTGTCCCAGGCCTTGGGGGTTCCAGGGTTGAGGCAGAATCCAGCCACCCCTAACTTACAGAGCCACAACAGTCCTGAGTGAACCTGCAGAAGTGTGAAAGCTGGGCATTTCTGGGCATTCCCAAGTGCAGTCTTTCTGTGAGAGGGCATGAGCTGATTTGGAACAGAGGCACTCAGTGGCCCAGGAAGGCAGCATTGGGCAGGACTGGGGGGAGCCCCGTGCTGAGTGGAAGTGGGTGGGTATACTTCCTTGGCTCACAGAGCCTCTCTGGTCGGGTGGGATCAGCTGCTCCAGCCAGGAGCCACCTGGCCCAGCTTTGGGAGATGTGGAGAATGGATTTCATAGTGGTTTCCATTGGGCCATGGCACTGAAACAGCTGCAGGAGGGGGCACAGCTGGCGCGGCCCCTACCCCTTCCTGCAGAGCTGCTCTGGAGGAATGCCCCCTCCCCAGAGGGAATGAGAAGGTCCCACTTGCTGTGGTTCCAGGGGCCGTGAGATGGTAGCGCTCAGCTAAACCCCTGATTTTGAGTGCACCAGTTGGCCTTTATTAAAATAAAACCCCATCGTCACTTATTACAGTGGCTCCCAAACCTGGATAAACATCAGGATCACCCAGGACGTTTATTAAAAATTAAAAGATCGATAAAAATAATGAGTTTGGGAACCCATCCAAGACCTATCGAGTCAGAAGCTCTTTGGGGAAGGCTGAGGCAGGAATTGGTATGAATCACCTTAATCAGATTGCTTGTTTTAAAAACTGATTGCACTACAGTTGTCCTATGAAACTATAAACGATGCACTATAACGATGCCATGTTAGCTTCTGCTGTACAGCGAAATGAATCAATAGTATGTCTACATACAGCCTCTCTTTTGGATTTCCTTCCCGGTTAGCTCACTACGGGCTTCCCTGGTGGCTCAGAGGTTAAAGCGTCTGCCTCCAATGCGGGAGACCCGAGTTCGATCCCTGGGTCAGGAAGATCCCCTGGAGAAGGAAATGGTAATCCACTCCAGTATTCTTGCCTGGAGAATCCTGTGGACAAAGAAGCCTAGTAGGTTACAGTCCACGGGGTCGCAAAGAGTCAGACACGACTGAGCGACTTCACCTTCACCTTCACCTTAGCTCACTGCAGAGCACTGAATAGACTCCCTGTGCTACACGGAGTAGCTTCTCATTAATTATCTATTTGATACGTAACATAGCCTATATGTTAACCCCTATCTCCCAGTTCATCCCACCACCCCCTAGGTATCATGCTTTTTTGATTGCAGAAGTTTGAGACCCTAGAATGAGACTGTGAAGAGGGAATGGTCAGGGTTCCGGATGAGACAGACTATTTAGAGTCACCATTTAGAGGCATATCTATGTGCCAGAGAATTGCAGACTTCAGTTAAATAGAACATGGTCTTATTTAGTTGTCAAAACAAAGGTATGCCAGTGATCACCCCCATTTTGCTGACGAGGACATGGAAGCTCAAAAAGGTCCCACAGCTGGGAAGAGGTAGAGTCAGAACTCAAATCCAGATCTTGCTCTCAGCATCTCGGCCACAAAAAGGATAATGTGAAACCTGGGCACCACCTTCGGACTTAGGGCAGCACGTGACCAAACAGTGGCATCACCACTGAGGTTGATTTTGGACTTCTGACGTCCAGAACTGTAACAGAATAAAGTTGCTTTGAGTCACTTGGCTCCTGGTGATTTGTTACCATAGCGACAGGAAACTCATCCACTTGCCTAGAGTGGTCTAGCCTCTTCTGGGCCAGCAGACTCACCTCAATGGAATCCCCATCCCACACTGGTTGGGGCTGGGCTAGGTGGTCAGGTGGGACTTCCCTGGTGGTTCAGATGATAAAGAACCTGACTGCCAATGCAAGAGACACGGGTTCGGTCCCTGGGTTGGGAAGATCCTCTGGAGGAGGGCATGGCAACCCACTCCAGTATTCTTGCCTGGGAAATCCCATAGACAGAGGAGCCTGGCAGGCTACAGTCCACGGGGCCACAAAAGAGTCAGACGCGACTTAGAGACCAAAAGAACTATAAGGAGTACAGCTGAGGCCCTGAAGGGGCCCAGACAGGTTGGTGAGGTCCAGATCTCTGGGTGGTGTGTGCACATGCCTGTGTGTTAGAGCAAAGGGAAAGCACACCTTAGTGCACCAGGAATTTCTGGGCAGACAGTCTGCCTGGGCCATGTCAACATTTTTCTCTCCAGGAAAAAATAACTTAATCCCTATCAGAAAAGTCACACGCGCACACACACGAACAAATTTGTGGGTTCTCTGGAGAAGCAAAATCCCCCTTTTGCTCCAGGCATCTTGAATTTTCACAGGGCTGGGAGCAACACTTGAGAGGCTGGGGGAGCGTCAGCCAGAGGACTGTGGACACATTGTAACATCTGGATTTCCCCAAAGCTCTGGGGTCCGGTGGCCACCCCCACACTCGCCCCCACAGGGCTTCCCACTTTCACAAAATCTCTGGGAAAATTTGACTTTTTTTTTTTTTTTTTTTTTAGCAGCAGAGAGCACTTGGAATTTCCAGCTTAATTCCAGTAGTGCTGACCGTGCTGGGGGAGTTTGGCCTTACCAAGCATCCAGGAGGCCCACCACCCCACGGGACCCCCAGCACTGGCCTGCACCATTGTGCGTGTCCCCCTTCCCCTACTCCGAGTCATGCGGTTGGGCTTTTGTGTGGGGAGCTGGAGAGAGCCCACATGTGGTGGTTTTCTCACATGTGGAGAGGGCTGGGTAGTGGGTGGGCCTGAGCTGGTGGGCTGGAGCCCAAAGCACCTCCCGGGCAGGGAGTGGGGGCTGGGACGGGAAAGGAACGAAGTAGTGAGAAGTGCCCTGGGAGTGTGGACGGGGGCCAGGGGCTGGATCTGGAGCTGCGAGGGGAAGAGTAGGCGAGAGGGGGACTCAGGGAACCCAGGGGTCAGTCTGAACAGAGATCATAGCTGGCGCCTGGCCAGGAGCTGCTTGGAGAGCAGGCAGAAAGGAAAGGCCCTGTACCAGCCAGCACACCCTGGTTCTTGGAGCTCAGTTCCCCGGACAAGATGTCAGGATAGTATGGCTCCTTGGCAGGAGTGAGGGTCCCACTCAGTGCCTCAGCATAACCTCAGGAGGATTAAGAATGTTCGCCCCGGGAAATCCCTGGTGACTCTGTGGTTAGGGCTCGGCCCTTTGACTGTCAGGGTCTGGGTTCCATCCCTGGTTGGGGAACCAAGGTCCCATAAGCCATGGATATACCCCCTCCAAATGTCACTCCCTTTTGCCAGCATGTCTGTGATTGTCCTAGTTAGCAGACAGAATAATGCCTCCCCACCAAGGTGTCCACATTTAATGCCCAGAACCTGTGAATATGTTAGCTCACAGGCAAAGGACCCTAGCAGGCGTGATCAGGTTAAGGATCTTGAAATAAGGAAATTGTCCTAGATTATCTGGGAGGGTCCAGTGTGATCACAAAGGTCCTCCCAGAAGGTCAAAGTAAAGAAAGGCAATGTGACGGGGCCACAAGGCAATGAATGCAAGTGGCTTCTAGAATCTGGAAAAGGCAAGGAGATGGTTTCCCTGGAAGCCTCGAGGAGGGATACAGCATTGCTAATACCTGGACTTGAGCCTGGTGAAGCTGATTTTGGACTACAGCCTCCAGTAACGTAAAAGAAATTTGTGTTGTTTTAAACTGCTAAGTTTGTGGTGATCTGTTACAGTGACAGTAGGAAACGCTGTGTGGTGGGCGTCACACTCTGCCCCATTCCCTTCCACCAGTGCCTTTTCAACATGGCCCCGAGTAAGGGAAGAATCCCACCTGTCTCCCCCACGGCCCTGGCTGGGCACCGGCACAGACCACCATGAGGAAGCCAGGAGGGGCTGCAGCTCACCAGCCAGGGCCTCCAGCTGGTAGGACCCCAGGGTCCTGGGCCAAGACCTTGGTCCCCCGGCCACTGCCTTCCTTGCCTGTGGATGGAGCAGCCAGGCGCCTGCTGTTTTCTCCGACCCTCTACCTTCCCCCCGTTCTCTGGGGCACTGCCCCCCACTCCCAACGAAGAGAACAACACTTTCAAGCTGCAAAAGAGGGAGCCAGAAAAGACACACACACACACACAGAGTTCTGGGAAACTTGTTTCCTGGGAACTAGACGTCAGCTACACCTGCTGTAAACAGGATTTTAACAAACAAACTCAGGAACTGCGCTGAGCGAGGGCAGGAGGCGGCCCAGCTGGGTCAGCATCCTTGCCCCTAGAATGCTGAGATTCCACTGTCTACCTTCTCACTATTTTTTCCTCTCTCCTCACAAAGCCCAGCGTAGATCATTGTTGTTCAGCCATTCAGTCACGTCTGACTCTGCGACCCATGGACAGTTGCACGCCATGCTTCCCTGTCCACCGCTATCTCCCGGAGCTTGCTCAAATTCATGTCCATTGAGTCAGTGATGCCATCCAGCCATCACACCCCCTGTCACCCCCTTCTCCTCCTGCCTTCAATCTTTTCCATCATCAGGGTCTTTTCCAATGAGCCAGCTCTTCGCATCAGCTGGCCAAAATTTTGGAGCTTCAGCTTCAGCTTCAGTCCTTCCAATGAATACTCAAGAGTTGATTTCCTTTAGGATTAACTGGCTTGATCTCCTTGCAGTCCAAGGGACTCTCAAGAGTCTTCGCCAGCATCACAGTTTGAAAGCATCAATTCTTTGGCACTCAGCCTTCTTTATGGTCCAACTGTCACATCCATACATGACCACTGGAAAAACCATAGCTTTGACTAGACAGACTTGTGTCAGCCAAATGATGTCTCTGCTTTTTAATGTCCTGTCTAGGTGTGTCATAGCTTTTTTTCAACACATACAGATCCTGTACACACTTGCACAGACCCACACGGGGGGCACACACACAGAGACATACACCTGTGCACAAGTAAAGAGCACCCGAGCAGATGGACACCTAGACACCTGTGAGCAGGGAGGACCATCCAGTACTTCACACACTCCCTACAGGGAGGGAGGCGGGGTGTCCTGGTCTGGAGGACTCTGCTCTGGANGCACACACACAGAGACATACACCTGTGCACAAGTAAAGAGCACCCGAGCAGATGGACACCTAGACACCTGTGAGCAGGGAGGACCATCCAGTACTTCACACACTCCCTACAGGGAGGGAGGCGGGGTGTCCTGGTCTGGAGGACTCTGCTCTGGAGCCCTCTGCTGGCGATGCCAGGAATAGGCTGCCAGGCCCTCTGGCCCTGAAACTGAAGGAGGCCTGGACTAGGGGTTCCGAGGGCAAGGCGATGAGGAGAGAAAGGGGATCAACTAGAGCCAACTCCTGAGCCCTCAGCATCCCGTCTCCACCTGTAGGGCTGAAGGAGAGATTTCTCCTCCAAAATTTCCTCTTGGACCCCAGCCTCTTTTTGTTAGACTCCAGGCCTGCCTCGTCCTTTCAATGGGCATTACTAGGTGGCCGTGTGCAGAGGAAGAGATCCTGGCCTGGCAGTGTACACATTCCCCTCTCTCCAGGACAAGTTGTCTTCCCCTCCGACACTCCAGGAGTCCAAGCTGGCTCCACCCTACTCCTTCCACCCTACTTGAGCCATCTTGCAGAGGCGGATCCCTGACTCTCCTTGTTACAGCTGCCTGTTCAGCGGCAAAGAATTCACCTGCAAGGCAGGAGACACAGGAGACTCAGGTTCGGTCCCTGGGTCAGGAAGATCCCCTAGAGGAGGGCATGGCACCCCTCTCTAGTACTTTTGCCTGGAGAATCCCATGGACTGAAGAGTCTGGCAGGCTACAGGCCACAGGGTCACAAAGAGTCAGACATCACTGAAGCAACTTAGCACGCACGCACTTTCAAACCTCTACTTCCTGTACCTCCTCAGAGGCGTCACCCTCCTGCTCTCACCAGCTTTCTCTTTCCATTTTCTCCTGGGGGCGAGGGGGAGGAAATGAAGAAGATTTCGGCTTTGGAATGAGATGGATGAAGCTGAATTCAGATCTCATCTCAAAGGTGGGATTCACTCACCAGCTATGGGCCTCTTGGGCAGCTAACCTAATTGCCCTCAGCCTGGGTTTCACCAGGTAGAATGGAGATCATGTTACTTATACGGCAGGGCGGGAACATTCTCAGTGCCCGCACCAGAGCTGGTGTAAGCGGCAAGCCAGTCAGGCAGTCGCTTGGGCGCCATCTTTACAAGGTGCTCAGGCATCACTGGAAATATAAGGAGATGAAGAAGATCATGTCTGGAACGCTTGTAAGAGTCAGTTGGATGTTCTGCTTTAATAAGCTACTAGCAGTGGGGTTGTTATTTACTCGCTCAGTCTATTCGACTCTTTGCGACCCCATAGACTGCAGCACGCCAGGTTTCCCTGTCTCCCACTATCTCCCGGAGCTTGCTCAAACTCAGGGCCACTGAGTCGATGATAGCATCCAACCGTCTCATCCTCTGTTGCCCCCTTCTCCTCCTGCCTTCAGTCTTTCCCAGCATCAGCAGTGGGGTGGGGGAACCCAAAAGAACAGGCCAGAATAATAGTTGATCTCTAAGCTGTTTCATAGGGAGCATGGGGCAAGGTCTCAAGTTTTTGCGTGTCTAATTGCAGCAGGTGCGTTCACAGTCAGAGCTGAACTGCTCAGAGGAGATGGAGTGTTGCCAGCACGGATCCTCTCCTCTGTCTGCTCTCTCCTTTCTCCAAGCAGAGATTAGTTCCACTACAGTAAAGCTGAACTCATAGTAAAGGAATGCCAGTTTGATGGGGCACAAAATGATTCGGCTGTGTTGGGAATCCATATGCTTCCCAACTGGGCCCTTCCTCACATGTGGACGGTGCTTAATAGATGTTAGTTGGGTCTGTCTCTCCAGTGCGTGGCCCTAACCCTTCTCCCCAGACCCCTCCACTCAGCCCAGCCCTTCCTGCATTCTCTCTGCCCGGTCCTCGGGTCTACAGCATCACTTGGTTCTTCACCATAACTTCTCCTCCACCAGCCTTAGCACACTGGCCCCGCCCAGCCTGCAAGCCTCAAGAGTTCTAACAGATTTCTATTTCTTGGGAAATCAGCTAGTTCTTGTACATTATCCTTTTTGAAACAACAAAAGGCCTTCACCATCTTGCCCTGGAAAGTATCTCTTTATCTTAAATGTCTAGTCAAGCAGTCAGTCAGTCCCTGCTTACCAGTGAGCAATATTTCAAAACTTGGTTTCTGGGAAGTGGGTCAGGGTTCCAGACAATGAGCCAAGAGAAAAAACCAAGGACTCAGCATTATGAATGGGGCTCAGTTTTCCAGGTTGAGCCATAAATGCTCATTTAACGCATCTCAAAGCTGAGTGTCACACACCCACACGGGGGAAAAAGAAAAACCCTACTGTTGCAAGACCTGGCGATAGAAATGGAAAATAACAATGTGCATCTAGAAAAGTCTGTTTACTTTTTTCTTGAAAGCTGGTGCTTGAGGGAAAGGAGGTTTCTTAATAGAAGTATGAGGTGATGGGTGGGGCACTCTAAAGGAAACTTCCAGGTGCTTTTCAAGGGCTTTGAAGGCTGAAAGCTTTTGTTCTTCATCATTCTGATGGATCTTTCTGGAATTCAGTCTGCCTTTCTTTTGATGCAGGAGAAATCCTGGCTCTATCCTGACAAGCAGTCAGCCAGGATTGTTTGAGGTGAAAGAGTAAACTCGGGAAATGAACTCCTGAGGTAACTGGGGTTGGGCTGTTAGAAAGCGGATGGAAGAAGGGGATTCAAGGGTGTGAAATCTGGGTTTTAAAGATGCCCTGAGGGGAATTCCCTGGCAGTCCAGTGGTTAGGATTCCATACTCTCGTTGCTGAGGGCCCGGGGTTCAATCCCTGGTTGGGGAGCTAAGATCTGCAAGCTGTGTGGTGTGTCCAAAAAAAAAAAAGTCCTGAGGAAGAGTGACCTGAACTGAACTGGCTGTGGAAGAAGAAACAAAGAGCAGGAACAGAGAGAAGAGGCTTCCCTAGTGGCCCGGTGGCTAAGACTCTGCACGCCCAGTGAAGGGGCCTGGGTTTGATCCCTGGTCAAAGAACTAGATCCCACATGCTGAAACTAAGAGTTCATATGCATAAACAACTAAGGGTTTGCATGCTGCAACTAAGACCTGATGCCGCCTAATAAAGTAATGAATATTGAAAAAAAAATAACAGAGAAAAAGGTAGATTATGGCACATATGTGACCCTCCCTTCAACTGCAAAAGAAACAAAAGGAGGTGGGAACCGGACAGTTCCATAGCTGGCCATCGGGGGATACCACAGGCCCGGGACAGCTTGGTTGCAGTCCAGGGGGCTCCAGAGACCCCAAGGGATGAGGGGAGTCACAGGTTTGGAAGCACAGGACGTTCACAGATTCTATCTCATTCTGAATTGAAGAGAGATGCGCGTGCACATTGCCTTTCTTCTCCAGCCCCTGCCCCACCTCCTCTGAGGGCTTTATGCTGTTACAGGAGGCCTGGGTACTAGGTAAAGTGATGATGGATGGTGCCCAGAGGGAGGGGAGCCAGGGACTGAGGGTGAGTGAGGAGAAGAGGAAGAGGGGGCTCAGGAATGCCTTGGACAGAACCCTGATAGCATGAGGGGCAGAAAACAAAGAGCGTTTGTTAAAAGTCCGCCCCCACTCACAGGTCCTGACACAGGCAAGCCCAGAGGGGAATCAACTGCCCCACCTATGGGGCTGCCCACAGATGCAGGTGATTCAGAGTTTAGGTTTGGCTGATAACAGCCCTGGATAAGCTGAAAATGCGCCCTTTGTGAGGGTGGCCCCTCCTCAGGTCCCCTTCTCACTGCTGGACTGGCTACACCAGGGGAGCTGCCTTGCAGGAAACAGAACTGACTGGAAAGACATGCAAAGAAATGGAAGTTTTCTCTGCAGTGAGATGCCGGGTGAGAGCTTCACGAGGCCTCAGACCAAACGTGCAGGAGACTCGGCTCTCGGCCTTTTGGCTAAGATCAAGTGAAATGTGCAGGAGGAAGCTGCCCTTGTCTGGAGCCCATATTCTTTTCCTCCAGGTCTGCAGTCTCAGCTGGGTCCCCACCCTGTCACCCCCACCCAAACCCCCTCGAACTCCGCCGAGAGAAATCATCACTTTCAGTACTAAGTCAGGACTCTGGGCTCCAAACGGCCAAAACTTAGCTTGAATCGGCTTGGTGAAAAGGGACCACTGACTTAACTGGTTCAATCAGGGCAAGGGTGAGGCTCCCCCCGCTGGGACTCCCTTCTCTCTGCATCTCTCAGAGACTGGTGGCACCCTGTCTTCTGAAGACAGGCTTTGCCCCACTTTGGCAGGGAAAATGCCCATGGTCAGCTCAGGCTCACTGTCTCACAGTTTTATGACCAGAAAGGAAATTGTACCATCCGCTGCTTGGTTGGGAAGAAGTCCTGAGGAAGTGTTCTCGTTGGCTCGCCTTGAGTCATGCACTCAGCTCTGGACCAACTGTCGTGGGCAGAGGGGTGCATTACTGTGGTTTTCCGGACTGAGTCACTGGCCCAACCCTGTGGGAATGAGGTACAGGGCAGACATACAATACGAGAACCTCCTTGCTGTGCACTTGGGGTCTCATGATCCAGAGCTGCTAGTTGCTCCCCAAGAACAATTTCCCCTTTTCTCTAACAGAACAAAAGGTGCTTACTGGAGGCATGGCTGCTGAGAATAAAAACTACATTTCCCAGTTTCCCTTGCTCACATCAATGGGATGAACTTCTAGGTGTGAACTTCTAGATGGGAAGCAGCCCCTCTGGACCCTCTTTCCCCTACTCTGTGCAGTCTGGAAGTATGTGTGATGATGACCCTCTTTGGATCCTATGGATGAGGACAGGACCATAGAGATGGCACGATAGCAAGTCAGTTAGAAAAGTCTGAGTCCCTGTTGTCATTTTGGCCTCAGTTTAGATGCCTCTCTTGTTAGTACGTGTTAGTCGCTCAGTCATACCCGACTCTTTGCATCCCCACGGGCTGTAGTCTTTGTCCATGGGATTCTCCAAGCAAGAATACTGGAGTAGTTAGCCATTCCCCTCTCCAGGGGATCTTTCTGACCCAGGGATAGAACCCCAGTCTCCCGCATTGCAGGCAGGTTCTTTATCATCTGAGCCACCAGAGTTTAAGCCAGTCTTATTTGGGGCTTCTGCTGATGGCACTAGTGGTAAAGAATCCACCTGACAAGGCAGGAGACGCAAGAGATGCAGGTTCAATTCCTGGGTCAGGAAGATCCCCTGGAGAAGGAAATGGCAACCCACTCCAGTATTCTTGCCTGGAAAATCTCACGGACAGAGCAGTCTGGCAGGCTATATAGTCCAGAGGTCACAAAGAGTTGGCCACGACTGAGCGACTGAGCACAATGCTACATCTTAAGTAATAAATCTTGGGGCCTTCTATTGGTTCCCACTGCTGTGAGCTGAAAATGCCATCTCTTGTGTTTGGGCCAAATTTGTTATCTGACCATGTATACTTCCATCCAAATCCAGAATAGTCCTCCCTATAACCAGCCCTTCATTTGCTGAGAATATGACCGGACACATCACAGAGACCTAGGAAATTAGGTGTCCCTAACCTAAGAGATGATTTTCATGTCTCCCCTACACCCTGACTCCATCTCACTGGGCATGTTCCAAAGTGTTTCATATGTGGGTTAGACCAGACTCTGCCCAGGGCTTCTGTAGAGTGGAGACCATGCTCCCTTATCAGACGAGGATTCCTGAATGCTGGAGCGGTGGAGAAGTATAAAGCCCAGGCCCCTTCCTGCCCCACCCCAGGGAACTAGCTAAACCCCTCTCTTTAGGGCAAGGGCAGCACACAGATGGCCCATCTGCCCCTGAGGCAGGGACCGGGCGCCCCGAGTTACTTAGCTGGGCCGTGGAGAACTCAGAAGAAACTGCCAGTTCCTGCCTCTTCTGCTGCCACCTGGGGTCTTCCAACCCCGGGCTCCTACCCAGATCCTTGTGGCCCATGGTCCTGAGGGAGGGAAGAGAAAGCACCAGCAGGGCAGGGCCTGGGTTCCTGGGATGGGGGAGAGGCCATGGCTGGACCGTGTGTGAGGTCAGGGTAGAAGGGGCACAAAAAATAATCCAAGGACTTTGTGTCTAATAATCCCAGACTCTTGCTCCAAGCTTTCATAGTTGAAGAGGAATAACTGAGTTAATCCAAGGTAAGCAATTCAGAAGGAAACCTTGCCTAAAATTGTAGAAACGCAGTTTGGGCTGGGCTGGACTCTTCCTTTCTGTACTGATGTTGTTGGAAAACAATGGCTGGCAAGCCGCATCGTTTTTAGCACCATCCTGGCTCCCAAGAGGCTGGCTCCACCTCATCTTCTTTCCCTCCAAACTCCTGCAGAGGGGCCTCCCTAAGAGCCAAGACGTTGCCTCTAATCTCAGACTGGAGTCAGAAGACTTCTCATAGAGCAAGCTGGACAAACCCAGGGCCCTGGGAGCTGGTAGGCCCCACCTGAATGGACAGGAAGGTGACACTGGGTGTCCAGGATCCCTGGACCTCCTCTAACCAAGGCAGTTCTCTGCACTGGCTTTCCCTGACTCTCTGGCTCCCCTTCACATGAGGTTCACCAGCCCTGAAGGGCACACAGGGCTGGTGACACAGCGGCATGGCAGCGAGATGCTGAGCGATGACCCTTGCACACATTTGCCACGGCCAGGAGCAGACAGCGCTCCTAGCTGGTGAGAGACAGCCAGCGCTGGCCATCCAGCCACGAGGTCCAGGGCCACCTGCCCCCACCCCTGTGCGGCTTCCTCGCCTGCCTCGCTGAGCCCCGAGACGCAGGCCTGCTTCCCCACCATCACCCCGTCCCCTGCTCTCACGAGACACCGCAGGCAGCCCTCTCTGCTACACCTTCAGCCTCTTCTCAGAGTGTCCTCCTCCTGGGCCTGAGCTACCACCTCCCTGCAACCCTGGGGAGTGGAGGCTGTTGAGTCTCACTTTCTCTGCACCTCAGGCTGAAAGGCGGAGCTTGTCCTTATTATTCCTCAGGGTCACTTCCAGCCCCTATAAAGCCCTGAACTCAGACACTGCTGCTTCTGGCTCTGCCATCCTCCTCCTTGTTCCGGGCGCCTCCCAGCCTCCCAGCCTCCCAGCCTCCCAGGCCTGCTCCCTCCCCTACTGAAGACCCCCACTCAAACCGCCTCATCTTCTCCTCTGTCCCCCTCCTGCCACCATCCTAGACAAACAGAATGGCCTGTATCCACACTCTGACCTCTTGCTTCTGTCACCTACATCTCCAGTTATCCCCATCTTAGCTACCATTGCCTCATTTGTCCTTGAAGATCTTATAGTCGCCCAGAGCCTTATCGCTTCTGAAGTCAGAAATTCTCATCCCCTCACTCTTCATCCATCCATCACCTCCCAGCCTTCCTGCTCCTCAATCCAGGTGCCCCTGCCACAGCTCTCCAGCCTCACAACAGAATACTCCGGTCCACTGACTCCTTCACTTTCTCTCTATCCATCAGCCCCCTCCTTACTTCGCTTCTTTCCCTTCTCAGCTTAGAGTCCATGGTTTATAAACTGTGAGATATTCTCATAATGGACTACCATTCGTTGTTTTTGTTGTCCAGTTGCCGTCACGTCTGACTCTGCGACCCCATGGACTGCAGCATGCCAGGCTCCCCTGCCTTCCGCTCTCTCTGGGAATTTGCTTAAATTCATGTCCATTGAGTCGGTGGTGCTATGGACTATCATAGAGCAGGTTAAATAAATGAGCCACAGCAAAGTAAAATAACATGAATGAATCTTAGCAATATACAATTAGATAAAAATTTACATCCTAAAGACTGTCGGGAAAAATGGTATTCTTTTAATGAGGTTAAAAACAATTAATATAAAATACACACATTTTGAAAATATACATAGATACAATAAAACTACACTAAAAGGATGCCGAGGGCATGTGGTACATAGACTTGAAGATGATAGTTCCTGTGGATGGGGGAGGCAGGGTATGCGATGGGAGGAGGAATCATAGGGAAAGATATGGGTCATTGTTAAGGCTCCAGTTTGGCTGGTGGTTTTGCAGATGCTTATCACATCACTACAAACAACTAATTAAATAAAAATAAAGAATTCATTGATCAATGATGAGTACATCAGGGAACAAATGATATGCAGAGGAGTCCAACGAATACAAAATTTCAGCATCACTCTCTTGCGACTATGTTGAGTCTCCCTCGTCTTTCCACCACTAAATTCACAAATATTCCTATGTTTGCATTATCACAATGGAAGACACATCCAAGTTTCTTCAGTGAAAGGAAGATTCTATCCCTTTTTTCCTGAATCCCATTCCTTCTCATCTTCTCAAGGACCTTGTTCCTTCGGTTATCTGCCCACTGTTTCCTCATCAATCCTTCCCTCTTTAATGGGTTATTTTCATGAGCACACAACATGCTCTAGTCTCTCCCAACTTAAAAACAGATAAACTGGGGATTCCCTGGCGGTCCAGTGGTTAGGATCCATTCTTTCACTGCTGTGGCCCGGGTTCAATCTCTGGTCAGGGAACTGAGATCCTGCAAGTCATGAGGCACAGCTGGGAAAAAAAAAAAAGGAAAAACAGATAAACTCTCTGTATTAGTTAGGATAACGCTAGGCTGCTGTAACATAGAAGCCTCCAAGAGAAGAAATCAAAAGTAGAAGTCTGACTCTTGCATGTAAAGCCTGGGAAGGCAATTTAGGAGTGATATGGTAGCTTCTTCCATCTGCTGATTTGCCATCCTTCACTTGCAGCTTCTCTTTGAGATTTATGCCCCAGCCCTTGCCAGCACTTCATTCTCCCAGCCAGAAAAAAAGGGGAAGAGAGGAAGAAGGTATGCCTTCTTCCTTTGAAGGGCATTGCCTTTCAGCCGCATACATTGTATCTACTCACATGATGTTGCTCTCAAGCTTGGTCAAAACACACACCTGGTTGCAAAGGAACTTACAAATGCATTCTTTGCTTGGACAGCAAAGTGTCAGATTCCATCCCTATTGAAGAAGAGGAGAACGGCTATCCAGGGAAAGCTAGTGATCTCTGCCACAGTCTGCACCTCTGACGACCTAAATAAATGCACATTCTTCTCATACTTGCAACATGCTCATCTCCTTCTCAAGCACAAACGCACAAGGTTTCATCCATCACTGCAAGCAGCTCCAAGCCCAGGTCTTCCTGACAATTGTCAGACCTTTATATGAAGTTCACATGTAGGTCTGGGGACATAAAAACTGAAAAATAGCTTATTTGCCCCCTGATCTTTACCAACCAGCAACACATACACATATACAGTAGGAATGGGATGTGCTGTGCTGTACTTAGTCGCTCAGTTGTGTCAGACTCTTTGTGACCCCATGGACTGTAGCCCACCAGGCTCCTCTGTCCATGAGGATTCTCCAGACAAGAATACTGGCTTGGGTTGCTGTGCTCTCCTCCAGGGAATCTTCTCCAAGTCTCCTGTATGGCAGGGGGATTCTTTACTGTCTGAGCCATCAGGGAAGCCCATGAATACTGGAGTGGGTAGCTTATTCCTTCTCCAGGGGATCTTCCTGACCCAGGAATCGAGCCGGGTCTCCTGCATTGCAGGCAGACTCTTTACCGGCTGAGCTACTGGGGAAGCCCAGAAATGGGATATCCACAGTTAAGTTTGCCATTTGGATGAGAGAAAAACAGAAAACACATAGCAGGAATATAGCAGTTAGCAGATGCAGATCTAACTGAGCAAGAATTCCAAAGGTTCCCTACCTCAGAGAGGAGAATGTCCTAAAAGCCTTCTCAGACTCTTGGCTCTGCCCTTTGGGCCATCCTTCTTCATCTACCCCCTCCAGGGACGTATCTGAAGAGGGCACTGGAGGATATAACCTTTTGGGTTGCTGAGGGTGCAGTTTCACAGCCTGTTACCTACTGCTGCAGGTTTGGGAACTCACAGCTTGCTTTAGAAGTTGGGCCATCCTAGAGTTTGTACTGGCCAGCCCTGTAGACTTTTGCCAGTTAATTTCCCTCAGAAACTTAGCATAATGTACGAAAATTAAATATAAAAAATAATCCAATTGCAATCGTATAGAAAAGGATTAAATAAGAAAATCTAAATCTAACAATAGAAGTTCCAGGCTTGTACATTGAAAACTAAAACTTCATTTAAAAAAAATTAAAGAATAACGAAATAAATGCAAGTCATCCCATGTCTGCGGATTGGAACACTTAATATTGTTCAGATGGTAATACTCTCCCAAATGGCCTACAGATTCAATGAAACCCCTATTAAAATTTCAATTGCTCTTTTTTTTTGTAGAAATGGAAAATGTATTTTAAGACTCATACAAAATTGCAAGGGACCCAGAGTAACCAAGACAGTCTTGAAAAAGAAGAACAAAGTTGGAAGATTCATACCATCTTATTTCAAAACTTACTGCAAAACTATAGTAATTAACACAGTGTGGTACTGGCATAGGGACGGACATAAACCAGTGGAACAGAATTGAGACTCTGGACTCGGAGACTTTTACAGATGGTGAAAAATGAGGTTCTTTTGGAGGTAATGAAAGTGTTCTAGTTGTACAACTCCGTGAATACACTAAAAACCACAGAATTGTATAATTTTAAAGGGTGAGTTTTATCATATATGAATTATACCTCATAAAACTATTTTTTAAAAAAACCAATATAATTAGAGTCTATTTATTTCTAATCTGTCTCATAAGCAAGTAGCCCAGAGAAAAAAGCTGAGTAGACATAATTCTTAAGCCGGAAGACACATTTGCATATTTATTTCCCAGCCTCTATACTCTGTCCATCTCACCCTGTCTTATTTATTTATCTGTTTTTGGCTGCGTTGGCTCTTTGCTGCCCATGGGCTTTCTCTGCTTGCGATGTGTGGGTTTCTCATCGCAGTGACTTCTCTTGTTACGGAACACAGGCTCTAGGGTGAACGGGTTTTGGTGGTTGTGGTATAACGACTCGGTGTTTCTGTGGTATGTGGGACCCTCCTGAACCAGGGATTGAACCTATCTCCCCTGTATTGGTGGGCAGCCTTCCAACCCCTGGACCCCCAGGGAAGTCCTTCCTACCTTCTCTCAACTTCACCATATTTCATGCGGTTACTTAACCTGGCAGGCCTGGGTGGAAAGGCAACACCCTTAATCTGCTCTGGGCTGTTGAGCTGACTCCCACTGTCTGGCAGGCTGATCTTAATGGGAACTGGCTGGGAATGGCTTGGGCCACAGTCTTATCTCCTGGGAACGCCGCTGATTCAGGGCCCCTTCACATCACTTCCTCAGTTTGGGGTACACAAGAGTTGACTTTCTCCGCGTGTGGAGGCTCCAAATACTAGATTATTCTTAGTCAACTTGTGATACTGGCCCCAGACAGGAAGAATCTCCATAAATAGGGCTCTGTTTATTTTCATCTCTGCTTGCAAACTGCTGTCTCTGCTGAGTTTCTCTCTCTTCCAGGACTTTGCTAAATGTGGGGAGAACACTATACCCACCGACATTTGCACCTTTTCTAACCACTTCCTCCAGAACTAGAGGCTCAGTAGGCATGTGAACTGTCTTCCAAGATATCAGAGGAGATACTGTTACCAACTGTTTTGCATAGCACGGGTCACCAGCCTTCCAACCTGAAAGGCCTGCTCACTCTCTGACAATAGCACAAGGCCTCATATTTAAAATTTTGCCACATCTAACATTCTACTTCTGGGTATCAAATTCTATGTTAATCAGAATATGGTTTAGACTGCTGTAACAAAGACCTCAAACTACATTAGCTTAAGCAAAATAGAAGGTTGGTTTTTCTTTCTTTCTTCTTTTTTTTTTTTTTTTTTGCTTGTTTTTCTATCATATACCTTGATGGCTCAGGGCTGATACTGGGTTTTAGTGGTTTTAGAGGACTCAGGTTTCTTGTACCTTTTTGCTTCACTATTTGCAACATGCTGCTTCCAGAATACAGTCTAAGACAGCTTCTGTCAGGGGTTGGATTACTCGGGAAATGAGCTCTGAGATAGATGTGCAGCCAGATGTCCTATTGTGGATTGAACTCTCATTGTGGGTGGTGGCAGGAGGGTGGTGGTAATGGAGGTAAAACAGGGCAAATGGCAGAGCTGAGCTGTGATGCAGTCATAACAGAGGACTCAGCCAGTCCCGGAGAAGCTCGGGAGCTGGGGTGGCCTTCAAGGTTATCTCAGCTAAGGCGAGGAGCTGGGCTTGTTACTTCACTGTTATTGGATATAGGCCCCCTTTAACACCCCCAGGAAGGAAACATAAAAAGCAGTTTCTGGGGGCAGATTCAGTTGAACTGTGAGTGAACAATACTCTTGGCAGATGGTGGCAGGGGGGCTTCGGTTTTACATGGGGCATCAGGCAGTGTCTACTGGAGTCCAAGGCTACCATGTCCATGAGAGCTACTCCTGCAATTCTCACCATCCAATGGGAAATGGAAAGCCCCCATAGGACCTCCACCCACATCCCTTAAACCTGATTGAGTCCCACAGTCACACCTACCTGGAGAGTAGAAGCTTGAGAAAGAAAGCAAAGGTGAATGTTGGAGTCCCGTGTCCTTTGATTCCGTCATGTCCATCTCCAGCCAAGGTCTCATTTGTCTGTCCCTCCTCAGAACCTGACTTCCTCCACTCCTGCATCTGTCTTTGTTCCAGAAGGCCCACTTGACACCTCTAGGATGTGGTGTTAGTTTTATTGGATTGTCTCTTTCAGTCACATGGAGAAGTATTCAAACTAGCTCCTAGGGGGAAAAAAGATTGTATGAGGTCAGGTATTGGATCAAAGGGCGGATCTAGCTTCAGGTAAGGATGGACCCAGAGGTCTAGATGGTGCTGCCAGGGCTTAGTCTCTCCATTTCCTGATCAGAGCTTCTTCTGTGTGGGTTTATTCTCTGAACGATGCCACTGGCAGCACCAGCCGTACCTTTCCCTATAGCTTGCAAACTCAGAGGAGAGTGCAGTTCTCCCTTCCTCAGTGTCCCCGACGTGTGCTTGCCCCAAGAACCATGTGGTGTCCAGGGGTGAGTGCTCTGATCAGGCAGCCTGAATCACGCCCTTCTGCGTTTCTGTATGCTTGTGGCAGTGAGGCTGTGAATGTGACAACTCAACCAGAAACACTTGCTGGGGCAGGAGGGTTCTACTGCAGCAAAGAGGGGTAGGGATGCTAATGCTGTCATCTCCTGGGCATCTCAAGCTTAACATGTCTACAGCTGAACTCTTGGTTCCCTTCCCAGCCCCAAATACGTGCTATCCCACTTTTCCCATATTGTAAATGGCATCTCTGTTTACCTAGCAGCTTGGGCGAGAGAGCTGGGAGCCATACTTACGCCTCCTTCCCGTGCCACCCTGCGTCCGAGCCCGTGCCACCCTGCGTCCGAGCCCCCCACCGACCGAGTCTGCCGCCCTGATGCTCTTAAATCGGTCCTCCCCTCCATCTTTTCGATCGCCAGCATGATACCGGGCCTTCGCCTCTTCCTGTGTTATTCTAATGGGCTCCCCTGTCTCTGCGTGCTCACTTTCTCTTATTGATGGTTGTTACCGGCAAACAGAGACATCTTCTCAAAACCTGCAAATGAAACTGAGTACGACTTGGTGACGAGGGGTCTACTAGAAGCAAATGGTCCCAGTGCAAAGGGACCAATTCTTCTTTTCCCCTGGGGGAGGCCCAGATGAGACCGCACTGTCACTCGTCACAGCACTTGCCCCCTGGAGACGCGTTCAGTACCCACTGCTCTCTCCCGAACAGGAGGTTCGGGGAGGGCCAGGGTCTTTTCAGTCCCATAGTGCACTGCGTCCCAGGCACTGTTCTGAGCACACGGCCCGGCGGGGAGGGGCTGCCTGGTGAGCCAGGATGGTGTTCTTGGGGTGAGTGGGAGGGGTCCTTGGAGTTAACCGCTCCCCCCACCGCATCTTAGAGCTTTCGGAGAGGTCAGAATCCTGGAACAGCAGAGTTGCCCTCCAAGCTCCTTGTGTGGCAGAAAACCCAGAGAGAAGGAGGAAAACGGAAAGAGAGGCTGGCTCTTTGGAGAGGGGGAGCCCAAGAAAGAAGGCAGGATAAAGCTGAAGATAACAAGGGCAAGCAGAATGAGAGAGGTGGAGGGGTCCAGAGAAAGGGAGACTGAGAACAGCACACAGCAGGCTGGGGGTGCCGGGATGCACAGGAAAGAGAAGCCACTCTTTGTGACTGGACTGGAGTGGGGGGGTCCCCCAACACACTGATTCTGAGGTGTGGGAAGCTGAGACCGCCTGCCTTGTGCTGTGGTTTTCCTAGTCAGTCCAAGACCCCCGGGAGGAGAGTGGAGGGCACCCAGCCAGAGGCGCCCCAGACAGGAGAGCCACGGTACATGGTGGCAGTCCCCAGCACTCTCACTGGGGTGCAATGTACAGCGGTGGCCCAAGCCCAGCAATGCTCTATCAGAACACGCAAAATTACAGGGCTTGGGTTACACCCCAACGCTGGCAAGCGCTCGGCGGCAGGAGATAAGAAGGTGGCACCCGGAAGGGCTGTGTGTGTGCTGAATTGCAGGCTCGCAGCACACCCCCAAGGCCGGCTCACAAGGCCTCCATTGTTGGGGCTGGCTCCCAGCCCATCGCCGGCCAGATAGGAGCTGCTGTTCTGACAAGGCAAGAAAAGCACACCCCAAGTTTGTATAGATGCCGTTACCCCATCCTTATCAGGTGGGGGGAAGGGCGTTAGCAAAGCTAATGTTGATTCAGAGAGAAAAAGGAAAGGCCATATTAATAATCATGGCACAAGTGAGTTCTGGCAGCAGGGGCGAGGATCATGGGTGCTAGTCTGGGGGGTTTTCTAATGAGCAGCTGGAGGCAGGGGTGGGACAGCTAGGCGTGTCCAGTGGGTAGGGGAGGAAGTCCTACAGTGTGCCCAGCCTTGTGCTGGGGACAGAAGCTAAGCAGGTGCATTCTGTTGCTTAGGACTTGATGTCTAGTTAGGAAAACAGGGTTCATTTCTTCACCCAAGGTGATCAAGGGCTCACTATGTGCACGTTCTCTTTGTGGGTGCTGTGGGTTCCCGGGCTGGTGTTCTAGAGGAATGTACCTGAAAATAAAGAGTCCTGAAGACTCGTGCTTAGGGGAGCATGGGGAGCATGTGAGCAGGTCAGACAGAGGGAAAGGGGCTCTGAGACGGCAGCTCAGGACAGGCACCAAGGCCTGGGCCTGGACTGGGGGCTGAGGGAGCAGAGGCGATTGTTGCCAGGAGGCCCGGTGTGAACCCCAGTTCCTTCCTCTGCTGCCTGATTCTAGGCAGGGAAACTTGTCTCAATGAATCAGTTTCTTCTTCTGTAAAATGGGGACAAGAGAAACTACCCAAGGGAATTAATACTGAGGTTGGAAAGAGAACACAGGTAAGCACAGTGGTAAATCACAGCAAGCTCTTGGTCATTCAGATTCACAAAGGTGAGAGAGACACAGCCACCAACTGCAGGGGGCTGACCGTCAAAAAGGGAGGTAAGACAGGAGGAAGAGGGGGTGGACCCAAGCCAGCATGGTGGGCTAGAACTGGGTTAGCTGGTGAGGAGTGGGGAAGGGAGGCTGAGGACAGGAAGAGCAGGAGTGAAGAAATGACAGCCCAAGGGAGCCCAGCACTTTGGGGGTGCGGGGGCATTCACATGCCATCTTCCCCTCCGTTCCCCGACCCCTCGAGAACACAGAGTGAGCACTCCAAAGACGGCCACTCAATGGCATCACCATTCAAAACTGCTGTGCCTTTTGGGTATGCTTTAAAATACAGATTTGGGGGGAAGAAAGCACTTCAAAGATGAAAAGTGCCTAGAAAATGCCAGTTTATAGAATCTGCTGCCTTTAGCACAGTGAGCAAAGAAGTCCATTCAGTGCTTCAGAGGCCAAACTCTGGTCTTGGTTGCTTGAGGGACTTTGGCTAATTTATTTAACCTCTCTAAGCTTTTGGTTCCTCATCAGTAAAATGAGTATCATTATAATAATACATCCTTCATACTACTATTGTGAAAATTAGATGCATAAATAAAAACAAAGCGCACACACACACAAAAAAGTCCGTTCAATGAAGACTGAACCTGATTAAGAGGAAAGGGAATGGGCTGCGCAGAAAGTTGGTTTCTGGGGAAATCCGCTGATTAGAAGCGGAGAGGGGCACTCAAGTCATGTGCTGGCAGGAGTCTGAGACAAAGCCGCTGTGGGTAGATAAGGCATGGGAGGAACAGAGAGGCTTATTTGTCCACTCGGGCTGCCATAACAAAGCACTGGAGGCTGGATGGTTTCAACAACAGATATTCATTTCTCATAGTTTTGGAGGCTGAAATTTCCAGGGGAAGGTGCCAGCTGATTTGCTGCCTAGGGAGGGCTCTCCTCGCGGCTTGTAGGTGGCTGCCTTCTTTCTGTGTCTTTCCTCTGTGCAGGCACAGAGCAGGAGAAACCTCTCATGCCTTTTCCTCTTCTTGTAAGGACATTAATCCTACTGGATTCAGGCACCACTCTCAGGCTCTTCTTTAACGCTAATTACTTCCCATTTCCAAATACAGCCACACCGGGTGGCGAGGGCGTCAATATATGAATGGGAGATGGTGGTAATACAAACATTTAGTCCACACTAGAGATCTTCTTTAGTGTTCTCAGCAGAGGCAAGAGAAAGTGAGTGTGAGTCGGTCTCTCAGTCGTGTCTGAATCTTTGCGACCCCATGGACTGCAGCCCGCCAGACTCTTCAGTCCATGGAATTTCCTAGGCGAGAATGCTGGAGTGGGTTGCCATTCCCTTCTCCAAGGAGAAAGTCAGTCCTGACCCAGGGATCAAACCTGGGTCTCCTGCATGGCAGGCGGATTCTTTACCATCTGAGCAGAGAAGCCCAGAAACAAGGTTTTCCCTGGGATGAGCAGAACAGATCACAGATTTAGGCCTCTGCTTGGGGCAACCAGTGATGCCAGCACCAGAAGAGCTACAGATGGCCCATCACTCCCTGGGAGCACTGAGAACACATCCCGGAGAAATTCCTAAATTGGAATAAGGACAACAGTTTCTGCAGTCATTTGTGACCAGCAGAAATTTAATGATGAAAATACCTGACTGTCCCCAGATATGGGTCTTTCTTTAAATCTTAATCACTGGTGAATAACAAGTCCTGATGATTCTTAGTTTACGAAAGTTTGTAAACACAGGAAATCTCCCTGGGATATTGAAAGAGTGTGATGTTCCATCTCTTAATTATGAATACCTTAGAAAATCTTAACAGGTTGATTCACATTAGATAAATGCCTCTGCTCTTATTATTCATGTGTGAATAGCAGGTGTGGTGCTTGGAGGAAAAGAAAAATAAACCTCTACAGAGTCAATGATGTGCCTGCTATTTTGCTTGCATCATCTCATTTAATCCTCCTAACGATTCTGCAAGTTTAGCATTATCCCCATTAATTTGTTGGCTTGCTTGTTTTAAGGTAAAATTAGGTGGAGTTTTCCCTATTTTACCAAGAGGGAAACTGAGGCTCAGAGAGATTAAGTAACTCAGTGGAGATTAACCGGAGAGTAAGTGACAGATTGGCCTTCCCAGATGGCTTAGTTTTAAGGAATCTATCTGCCATGCAGGAGACGCAGGTTCGATATCTGGGTCAAGAAGATCCCCTGAGGAAGGAAATGGCAACCCACTCCAGTATTCTTGTCTGAGAAATCCCTTGGACAGAGGAGCCTGGTGGGCAAGAGTCCAGGGGTCACAAAAGAGTCAGACATGCTTTAGTGACTAAACAACAACAAAGCGACAGGGTCAGAGTTCGAACTTGAGTGTTTCTCAAACGCAGGCTTGTGTTTTTCACATTCTTTGCTGCCCTAGTCTTGCAGACTGAAGCAAACGAAACAGTAACAGATGTCATGCACTCAGGCATCCAGCCACTTCACCCAGTTGTACGTGCTCACATGCATGTACATTCCAGTCTGTGTCTGGTCATAAACCCCTCCCTCACATCCAACCATGGCTCGGCTACCAAGTCAGCTGGGCAGTCGTACAGTGGAAGGGAGGGTGTCGTGGTGGTTCCTGACACAAGGTCAATGTGACACCTGCCATTTCCTCTTCTGAGTGCCAAGCACCCAAACTGCTTTTATAGAAGGCAGAGGCGACACACACAGTTTGAGTTTCCTTCGTCTCTATCTGCCCAGTCTTGTATGCTAGCTTTGACTAGCGCTCCTCCAGATGCCTGCAGTCCTGTCCCAGTTGATTCCATCCAGGAGAGGGGGCCCCCAGCTGTGCCAGTGCTCAGAATTGCACCCCGTCTTTCCTGTCCCCGTACTCACCGGAGCTTCCTCATCCTTGAGTTTTTAAGACTCAGTATGGACTGAATGTCTGTGTGCCACCAAAGTTCATATGTCAAACTCTTAACCACATGATGATTTTAGGAGGTGAGGCCTTTGGAGGTGATTAAGCCATAAGGGTAGAACCCTGGTGAATGAGACTGGTGCCCTTATAAAAGAGACCCCAGAGAGCTCCCTCATCGTTCCCATCATGTAAGCACACAGCAGAAAGATGGCCATTTGGAAGCAGGTGGAAGCAGGCTCTCACCGGGCATCAAAGCTGCTGGTGCATTGACCTCGGACTTCCCACCTCCAGAACTGTGAGAAATGAATTTCTGTTGTCTATAACTCACCCAGTCTGTGGTGTACTGTTATGGCAGCCTGAAGACTAAGCAAGTCTTAAGTGAAGTGCCCTTCCTCCCAGAAGCTTTCCCTGCCCTCCCCAGACCACCAGTGTTGCTGCAAACAGGATGTAGAAGAGAATTAATTGCATAGCAATGAATGCTATAATTAAAAATAGTTGCAATATAACTACAAGATATAACTAATATGTTAATACATAACTAATGCAGGCAGATTCTTTACCGACTGAGCTATGAAGGAAGCCTAATATATATAAAATATAACTAATATAACTAGAGCTTCCCTGGTGGCTCAGATGGTAAAGGATCCGCCTGCAATGCAGGAGACCTGGGTTCAGTCCCTGGGTTGGGAAGATGCCCTGGAGGAAGGCATGGCAACCCACTCTATATTCTTGCCTGGAGAATCCTCAAGGACAGAGGAGCCTGGTGGGCTACAGTCCATGGGTCACAAAGAGTCTGATCTAACTGAGCGCAGCACAGTACTGTAACTAACTAGTAATATATAACTTCTTTTCTGTTAGTATGGACTTTCTTTCCTGGGGCCCCCATGGCACCCTGAAATTCCTCTATGAGAGCCCCAGTCCTCCTTGTGGTAGGGCTGTGTATACTTGGCAATCTCCCCTGCTACACTGGGTCTTTCTTCACTGTATCTCCCTAACACAGCTCTTAGTAGGTGCTCAGTTAGGTCCTCACTAACTTGCTAATTTTATTTAGCAAATAAAAATTCAGAATTCCCAGTTAGATTTAAATAAACGATAAATAACAATAATAATGAATAAAAATACCGCATGACTGTGTCTGGTAACCCTGTGCTCAATAAGTGTTTATTGTATTCCTCCCTATGTGAATGAGCAAAAAGCACAGAGAAAGAAAAAGGCATTGTATTCAGAAGAAAGCAAGAAACTTCAGTTTTGGGACTTCCCTGGTGGTTCAATGGCTGGGACTCTGAGCTCCCAATGCAGGGGGCCCAGGTTCAGTCCCTGGTCAGGGGGTTAGATCCTGCATGCCACAGCTAAAGATCCCACATGACGCAACTAAGGTCTGGTGCAGCCACATAAATAAATATTTTTTAAAAAATAAAATACTACCAAACAGGAAACTTCAGTTAGCCTGGAACCTAGCACTGGTGCAAATCTGTCACAGAGTGAAATGAGGGGAGCCCGGCATGCCTGTGCTTAGAGCTGCGCCTGTACCTAGAGAGCACTCCGTCACCAGTGACAGCGGGGCGGACTGAATGTGCACAGGGGGGTGGGGTTAAATGCTGGAAAAAGTAACGAAGATGTCACATCAGAAATGGAGAGCGTGATGATGACTGTGGCTATGGTCATGGAGGCATGTGAAGGAGTGAGGCAACCAGCAGGCTGCAGCCCCCACACCCTCACAACTCAGAGTCACAGAGCAACCATGTCCCAGTTGGATGAGGAATCGAAACTCTCCTCCCAGACATTGTAGGGCATCTGTGCCCACCTTGAGCAGAACAAGAGCAAAGCCCAATTCTCCTCTCCCTGCCCAAAGAGCAGAAGAGGTCCCCGGTTCCCCTGAGGTTACTGAGGCAGGAGTTACATCTCCCCCTGCTTAGCCTGGGCTTCCCCACGAGCTCCTCATGTGGAGCCTGGTCTCGGGGAGTCTCCCTAACGCTCTGCAACTGGTGGCTGGGCTCCCAGGCCCCAGGCTAATGGGGGAAGGGCTGTGGGGAGAGGGAGGAAATAGGCCCCCTTTGTCCCCCCGGGCCTGGCAGCACAATGGGAGCCTGTGTCATGCCAGCTGCTCTGGGCGGCTCTGACTCTGGCGGACACCAGCCTGGGGGAGCACACAGCCTGGGGGACCCCGTCTGTTTCATGTCCCTCTGAGTGGGACCCGTGGACAGGCTGCCTGTGCCCGAGGGATGACCCGTGTCTGGGGGTGCTGGCTGTCCCTAGGGGTGCACATACGTGTATTCATGCCAGAAGGTCTGACGGAGGGCAGGTAAGTGTGGGTGCTTGTGTGTCTGCCTGTGGTGATACACATGTGCCTGGGGCTGTCTGGGCGAGTCTGCAAGTACGTACACACATGGGTCTGTGATTGTGTGTTGAGGACAGGCAATGCTGCTGAGCACATGGGGGCACATTTGCCTAGGCCTTCCCCGTTGTGAAAATAGGGAGCTTTTCCCATGCACCAGGCCAAGAAGGGCAGAACTGGCTGTGAAGCATCTTTGGGAAAGAAGTTCTGAAAGATGGGGGCCAAGACTGCCCAACTGAAACTCGTGTTCTGCACACACATTCCCTGGAACTCTAGGCTTGGCTGTCTCCTTCCCTTGGCCCCTCCCTGCCCCCGGCCTCTCCCTCCTGCGGCTTCCCTGCACCCTGGACCAACAGGGACCCTCATCTGGGATGGTGACCCTCAGCCAAGTAGCAGCTGGAAGGAAGCTCTTTGGGTTTCAGGATGTTCCTCTAAGGGCTGAGCTGCCCAGTTTGGCCTCGCCTCCCTTCCACTCCACCGCCCCACAAATCAGAAAGCCCAGCCCACTCAGCTTGACCTTCCAACCTGGCTGGAATCAGGAAATGAGATTTCAACTCCATTCAACTAAATCCAACAAATATTTACAGAGGAACCTCTAAGCACAAGGCTCTGTAAAGCTGGGAGCAATGGGGAAAGGCTCTTTGCCAGGGCCTGCCTCCCAGATGACTCCAGATTTATGTCCCACCTTAAGGCTTTGCTCCCTACCAACACACACAGCTTCAGCCTGCAGCCCAGGGTCCTGGTCCTCCCAATTGGTCATTGATGAAGGCTCTGCCTGGTGAGGGTGCACCCAGAGGCTCCCTGAGAAAATGCTCGTAGCATGGATGGCCCCTTCCCACCTCTGGCGGGGGGGGCGGGGGGGTGCGGTGGGGTGGGGTACTTCTTCCCACCCTCCAGGATCAAAGGCAACCAGGGGAATAGGCAGTAGAGGAGAGGTGGTCCCCTACCCCCTTTAGGAGATGGAACCAGGGACTGAGGAATGTGAGAACCTGGACTTTCCTTTTGATTAGAAGGAAAAGCTATTCCTCCCCACAGGGGGGCTTCCAGACTACAGAGCCCAACACACAGGCAGGCCTCTCTCAGCAGATGCCCTGGAAATCTCACCCTGTAACTTGGTGTCCAAAGTGAAATGTGCAATACGATCCTTTGGGTGAAACAAAAAATATTGAGTCAGATTTTTTTAATGTAGACACTTAAACTTACCAAATATTTAGTAAGTGGGTTGGCACCTCCCTTCCTCAGTCCGGGTTTCATATTATTCTGAGTCCCGGAAGTTTCTCTGGGACTCCTGGGGGCGAGGGCTGTGTGGGGTGTTTAGGGGCTCCCTGTCAGTACATGGCTTCATTTGTTCCTAAATACTCCAGCATGTCACCAGTGCGGCTGGTTCTGTAAGAATGAGGCCTTAAACAGAAAATGTTCATACTTTGTAAAAGAGAGAGGTATAACACGAAACTCTTTCTGAACCTGCAGGTGTTCTAGGAATCAAACCGAAGGACAATTTGTGCATTTTTTTTTATTTTTACAGAAAAACAAGTGTATTCTAGTCTCTAACCTTTTCTATGATGAGTGCCTATTGATAGTGTGTGACCTCAACCAATATTTCAGACAAAAATTAGTCCTTGTCAACCTATAGGAAACATTTTAAAAGTGAGAGAGGAACATCTTTTCAAGTATGCTAAGGAGACAGCATTTTGAAAATGGTTATTTGGAAGTGTTTCTATCATAAGGTGATGTTATTCCTGAAAACTATGTAAATATGTCAACTATTAAAAATTTTATCTACACAGTTAAAGAAATAAGCTTGGACAATTTTCCAAACAAAGAGTGTAAGAAAATTTTGAATCAGTTTGCTAAAAATGTAAAAACAAAGGTTTCCAATTATTTTTGCAAATATAATAACCAGGAAAAGTGGAAATTTACTAGCTAAATGTCAAAATAAATTGCACAATGGATGGATGGGAGTGAAATACAAATATCATGATTTAATGGGTCCAGAATGATACATACCTGTCATTTAGTGAAGTATTTCTTATATCATAGCTGAAGTATATCAGCTATGGCCATTATGAATACCAAGACTAAAAATGTATAAACATTCACTTAGCAAATGATCCAGCAATCCTACCTCTAGGTATTTCTTTAAGAGAAATGAAAAACACGTGCACACAAATACCAGAATGCAAATGTTTATTTGTTTTATTCACAAATTTTTTTTTGTTCACAATTTATTCACAATTGCCCCAACTGGAAACAACCCACATGTCCATCACCTGTTAAATGGATAAGCAAACTGTGGTACGGCCATACAATGGAGTACTCCTTAGCAATAAAAGGAACAAGTTACTCATGTACACAGCGTGGATGAAACTCAAAAGCAATATGCTAAGTGAAAGAGGCCAGACACAAAAGATCACATACTCTGATTCCAGTTACATGACACTCTGGGGGAAACGGCAAAAATATAGGGAAAGAAATCAGACTAGTGATTCCTAGGGGTTGGGAGAGGGGAGTGACTGAAAAAATGCATAAAAGAACCTTGGGGTGATGAAAATATTATACATCTTGACTGTGATGGTAGTTGCATGCTTCTATATACATGTCAAAACTCATCGAAAAGTGAATTTTACCATACCTAAATCGTATTCTGATAAACCCAATGTTGAAAAAAGTGTTTAGCATATGTGTTTCAGTCACTTCAGTCGTGTCCGACTCTTTGCTTAGCATATAATGCTACATAAACATTGAATAAAACAAATATTTTAAAGCGTAGAAGAAATCTAGAAGTATACAACCAAAGGGGAATTCCCTGATTCTCCATGGTCAGGACTCAGCATTTTCACTGCTGCGGCCCAGGCTCAGTTCTTGGTCAGGGAACTAAGATCCCACAAGTCATGTGGCCAAAAATAAATTAAATAAAAAATAAAATTAGGGCTTTAAAAAAAAAAGAAGTATTGCAATCAAAATATTATCAGGGATAATCTCTAAGTGGTAAATTATTGTGATTTTTACTTTTTTATTTTGTTTTTTTTGTGTGTATAAAAGTAAGCAGAAGTTTGAAAAATTGACTCTAACATTCACATGGAAGTGCCAGAATCATCCAAACAACTTTCAAAAAATGAAGCTGGAAAACACTACCTGATTTTTAAATTTATTATAAGGTTATGGTAAATCAAGACAGTTTGATATTATTGGCATAAAGATAGACATCAGTGGAACAGAATCAAGGGACCAGAAATAGACCTTTATACTTAAAAAAAAAAAAAAAATCCAGCTTTATTGAGGTAAAATTGATCTATATGTATTATCTTTTACTTATGTGGACAAGTGATTTTCAACAGAAGTACAAAGGCAATGCAATGCAAAAAAGATGGTGTTTTCAAAAAATTCTGCTGATGCCCATAAGCAAAAAAGTAACCCTCTATCTATGCTTCGCACCAGACACAAAATATAACTCAAAATGGCCGTAGACTTAAATGTAAAATTTAAAACAGTAAAACATCTAGAAGAAAACCTTTACAACCATGGAGTAGGCAAAAATTTCTTAGCTATAGCACCAAAAGCATGACCCATAGAAAAGTAAATTGATCTGTTGGACTTTATCCAAATTTATCCAAACAGACACTATTAAGAGAATGAAAAGAGGGACCATAGGCTTGGAGAAAGTATTTGCAAATCATGTATCTGAAAAAAGACTTGGATCCAGAATATATAAAGAACTCTCAGAAAGTAATAGTAAGAAAACAACCTAATCAATAACAGATAAAGATACCACTAAAAACCTATTGGAATGGTAAAATAGATCGACCCTATCAAGTTTTGGCACGGATATAGATTGACTCTATCAAGTTTTGGCACGGATATGAAGGAACTGGAACTTGACACATAGCTGGTGAAAATGTAAAATGGTACAACCACCAACCACGTTGGAAAACTTTTTGGCAGTTTCTTAAAAAGTTAAACATACGCTTCTCATGATCCAGCCATTCCACTCCTAGATTTACCCAGAGAAATGAAAGCATATTTTTCCACAAAGACTAATTCATGAGTGCACATAGTAGCTTTATTTGTAATAACCAAGTACTGGAATCAACCAAGGTCCATCTTCAGGTGATTGGATACACAAACCGTGGTATATCTGTACAATGGAATATTACTCAGCATTAAAAAAAACAGCTATTTATATGTTATGTAACATAGATGGGTCTCAAAAATAATTATGCTGAGAGAAAGAAGTCAGACTAAAAAGAGTTCACATGGACTTTCCAGGTGCTCCAGTGGATAAAAATCCTCCTGCCAATGCAGGAGACACAGGTTCAGTCCCTGGTCCGTGAAGATTTCACATGCCGGGGGGCAACTGAACCCATGAGCCACAACCGCTGAGCCTGTGCTCTGGAACGAGAGAAACCACTGCAGTAAGAAGCCTGCGCGCCGCAACTAGAGAAAGCCTGCACGACAACAAAGACCATGGATAAAAATCCTCCTGCCAATGCAGGAGACACAGGTTCAGTCCCTGGTCCGTGAAGATTTCACATGCCGGGGGGCAACTGAACCCATGAGCCACAACCGCTGAGCCTGTGCTCTGGAACGAGAGAAACCACTGCAGTAAGAAGCCTGCGCGCCGCAACTAGAGAAAGCCTGCACGACAACAAAGACCCAGTACAGCCAAAAATAAATAAAATTATTTTTAAAAAAAGAGTACATCTGGCATGATAACATGTATGTAAAATTCTAGAACATTAAAAAGAAAAAAGCAAATTGGTGATTGCCTGGGAATGGGTAGCTGAGGGGGGCGGAAGAATTGCATGGGATGAAACTTGAGGGTGATGGAAATGTTCCCTTTCTTGATGGTGGTGACGACTTCAAGAGGGTCTAAATATGTCTAAGCTTATCACATTGTACACTTAAAGTATGTGTGCTTCACTATAGGTCAATTATATTTCAATAAAGCTATTATAAAAAAACAGATTACTTTGGAACACAATAAATTTCTTAAAGGACAGGAATAAGAGACTCAAGTCATTGTATTATATTATACACATCTTTTTGTGGTTAGTTACTGTGTGGCCCTGCTTAATTATTCATATACTGTTTAGAAACTTTGTAATGCAGAGATTATGGGTATACCATTATGACTCCTGGGGTTTGGTTTTGTGGTCAGTTCCATAAAAATCTGTATATCAGGCCCATGGCCAGGAACATAATCCTCTTTTATAACATTGTTTCTGTGGGAAAATTGAAATTGACTTGCATTACATTTTCATCGTTCCTTCCCTTTGCCCCCAGGCTCTCTCTTCTCAAATCCACCTTACACACAGTTGCCAGACTTATTTTTTAAAAAAATTAGATCATGTTACTTCCCTGTTAAACTCCTCAGTTTAGCTCAGTCATTCAGTCATGTCCAACTCTGCGACCACATGGACTGCAGCATGCCAGACCTCCCTGTCCATCACCAACTCTCAGAACTTGCTCAAACTCATGTCCATCGAGTCGGTGATGCCATCCAACCATCTCATCCTCTGTCATCCCCTTCTTCTCCTACCTTCAATCTTTCCCAGCATCAGGTTGTTTCCCAATGAGTCAATTCTTCACATCTGGTGGCCAAAATATTGGAGCTTCAGCATCAGTCCTTCCAATGAATATTCAGGACTGATTTCCTTTAGGATTGACTAGTTTGATCTCCTCAAAGTCTAAGGGACCCTCAAGAGTCTTCTCCAACACCACAGTTCAAAAGCATCAATTCTTTGGTGCTCAGCTTTCTTTATGGTCCAACTCTCATGTCCATACATGACAACTAGAAAAACCATAGCTTTGACTAGATGGACATTTGTTGGCAAAGTAATGTCTCTGCTTTTGAATATGCAGTCTAGGTTTGTCATAGTTTAAACCCCTCAGTGGAGAAGGCAAAGGCACCCCACTCCAGTACTCTTGCCTGGAAAATCCCATGGATGGAGGAGCCTGGTGGGCTGCAGTCCATGGGGTCGCTAAGAGTCGGACACGACTGAGCGACTTCACTTTCACTCTTCACTATGCATTGAAGAAGGCAATGGCACCCCACTCCAGTACTCTTGCCTGGAGAATTCCAGGGACGGGGGAGCCTGGTGGGCTGCCGTCTATGGGGTCACACAGAGTCGGACACGACTGAAGTGACTTAGCAGCAGCAGCAGCAGCAAACCCCTCAGTGGTTCCAAACAATAAACTCTCAGCTCCATAGCATGTCATTCAAGGTCCTTCCTAACTGGCCCCATCTATGTCACCAGTCCCATCTCTCAGAACTGCCTCTGTGTTTATGCATCTGGACCAGGTGCTTTCACCACTTTGAGCCTTGCCTCATGCTGTCCACCTGTCAGTATGGGCTTCCCTTTCACTTCACTTGTGCATCTAGAAAGCTCTCTCATTATTTAAGATGTATTTCAAACGTCACCCTCTCCTGGGAGCCTTCCCAGATTTTCCTAGAACAAAATTTGTCTTTCATTTCACTTTCCTTAGCATCTTTCACATATACCTGCTAGAACATTTATTCTATTGTATTGCGGTAATTAAGGTACATCTGTATTACTTAGGTTAGCAGCTAAGATGTTATAACAAAAACAAAACCCCCAAATGCCAGTGGTTTGAGCAAGTTCATTTCTGTCTCACTTATAAGTCCCACCAGCATGCTGGCTCAGCTCCACAACAGTGAGAACCCTGGCTCCTTCTGTCTTGTTGTTCCACCATCCTTAGCATTTTGCATTCATATGCATAGACCAACATACATGACTCTCCAAGACATCTACCTTCTGGCCAACAGGACAGAGAAAGGGGATGGAGAGACTGTGTCCTGCCTTTCTTTGATATGATCCACAACTCGTACCATCACTGTATTCACATCCCTCTGGCCACATGAGGCTGCAGAGGGATCAGGGAAATGCAGTTTTATTCTGGGTGGCCACTTGCTTCACTACACATCAGGTGTTATATTATTAGACAGGCAAGGGCAAAATGGATCTTGGGGCAAATTGGCACTTTGCCACAGTCCACACCTTTAGCCATCTTACTGTCTGTGATCACTCTTTACACACATAACGAGTAACTTCAAACACCAGGCCATCTTGCACCCAACACCTCCGTCAGATCTGGAGATGGTTACCTGTTGTCTGGAGACCAACACGCTTAAAAGACACATCTGTCCCCCACCCTCCTCCAACAGACAATGATGGAACAAGAACCACACACCACATTTTTAAAACAATTCTTAGGCGGAAAATAAAACAATGGAAACTACACAGATGGCCCCGGTCCACAGCAATTACCAAGTCATGCTAGTCAGATGTTATAAAGACTCCTTGTCCTTCTGTTTTCTAGAAGTAACTCTTTTGTCCACTGTCCTCCTTGGATCCTGGTTTTCCCCCTGGGAGACTCTGGTCACCACCCTCTACAACCACATCTGAAGTGGGCATCGCAGAATATGCCTCTTTCAGGCTCCTGGACTTATTTGCTTCCAGCCAGTTCCATGGGCAGGTAACTCAGCCAAAGGTCTTGTCCTGACAGAGTTTGTCAGGCTGAAAACTGGTTGTATTTTTTTTTACAGCTTCCGTGCTCTGCCCAGACCCCTCTCTCAGCTTCATGGCTGCTATCTTCAGGCCATCTGAGACAATAGATCAGGGTGGAAAGGGAACACCCTTAATCTGATCTTGGCTGCGCAGCTGGCTCCCATAGTCTGGCAGAGACTTCTCACCTGGGAAAGCTTGAGAAAGGCTCAGGGCTGTAGTCTTAGCTCCTACCAAGGCTGTGCAGAGCCAGCTTTGGTCACGCCTTCTATCTGGGGTACAGAAGCAGTTAGTGTCAACAACTTTTGCACATTCCAAGTTTCCAGACTCTCAGTCAATTTAGATGCAGGCAGCAGGCACGGTGCCCCCTTAGCAGAACTGCATTCCCTTCTGTCTCTGCTTGCAAACTGGCTGAGTCTAATCTGAGCTCATCCCTCTTTTCTAGGAATCTGCTGAATGCAGCAAGAAGCAGTCAGGACCCCCTAGTTCTCAAGTTCTCCTAGTGTGGCAGGCTCACAGAGCATGGGATCTTCCTGCCAAGGTTTTTTTTTTTTTTTTTTTTCTGTCAAGGTATTGACCACAGATAACAGTTTACTAAATCTTCTGCCAGAGCCTAACAAGGGTCACCAACTTTCCAGTCTGCATATCTGTGTCCATTCCACCTGACTGGGAAGCCAGTGCCGCGTATGTGAGTAATTTTTATGACATCCTCTACTGCCAGGTAGTCTTAAATCACACACGGGAAAGATTTCGGTGACTGTAACCGGGAGACCAAATATAATAGCAGCTTCAACAAGATGGAAGTTGCTTTCTCTCTCATGAGAGAATCCAAGCCTGTCCGATTGTTCTGCTCTGTGACAGGAGGACTCTGGATTTCTTTGGCCTTGCTGCTTCCCTGTCCCAGGATGATGTTGCCATCCCTGAGATCCCACATGGTTCACTCCCGATTTTCCACTCCAGGGGATAGGAAAGGGGAAAGGGCCTGGGGAGTGTGCATTTCAGACTTTGAACACACCACTCTTGTTCACCTCCCTTTTGGCCATATGGCTATACTCAGTTGCAAGGAAGACCATGAAAGGCACTCTTTACTCTGGATGGCTATGTATCTAGATGAAAACTCAAGTGTTCTATCACAGAGAGAAAGGGAGGGAGTGATGTAGTGGAGGGATCCCCAGCTTCTGAGATCTAACGCCTGATGATCTGAGGTGAAGAGCTGATGTAATAATAATAGAAATAAAGTACACAACAAATGTAATATGCTTGAATCACTCTAAACCATCGTCTCACCCCTGGGCCATGGAAAAATTTTCTTCCATGAAACTAGCCCTGGTGCCAAAAAGCCTGGGAACCACTGATGTAGGGAACAATTAGTCGTGTCCATCACAGCCTGGCTCCTCTTGAGAGAACTCTTTGCAGGGCAGGGACCTGTCTCACCATCATCATCCTAGGCACAGCCATGGGCCCAGCACAGACAGGGTCAGTGACTACACATATTCAACATTAATTTCCTGGACCATAACCCGAGCCCATGATGGCAGACCTCTGGGACATGATCATGATTAAAAGGCATCTTTGCTGATGTGTATACAGTCTTGAATTAGGATTCAGAATAAATATCTTGCCCTCTACCAAAAAAGAGGCATCTTCACCGGTATCACCTGGGCGCCCCTAAGCTGCATGTCTTCGAGCTCTCCATCCTGTGGAGTCACCTCCCATGCCCAGAGGGCTTCCTGAGGTGGGTGGTTTGTTTCTCCCACTGCAGTGTGCCCCTCCAAGGGCATTGCTCCTCATCGAGGTCCTTCGCCCTGTGCCTGGAGTCCCCATTCAGAACCGCCTCTTTCTAAGCTGGTGCTAGTCTCCTCCCTCCTCCTTCCCAACCTACCAGGAACCCAAGGCTCAAGGGTGTAGCAGATGTTTAAACATATTAGGAATAATGGACAGTGATTTTAGCATCATGTGGAAAGCACTTCAAATTCAAGGTCACATACTACTCTTTCAGGACGTGTCGATCTTTCCCTGCCCCAGGGAACTTCCCCTTGGCAGAATTCCTCTGTTGGTCCCCACTCTGCCCCACAACATATTTTTCAAGCCTTCTCTCAATATCCAACATCTCTCTGTTCTCACTTGTTTCAGGTTCCTTGAGTGCTCCCAGGAACAGCCCTGAGAGCGTCAAAATGTTCCCCCTTGCTTCAGCTCAGCCACACCCCCTCCACGTTGTGCTCACCCGTACTCTTTTCTAAACAAAGGTCCATCACTGTTTCTCCAAGTAAAAGGGCCATCAACCCAGAGGTGAATCATGGCCTTCTCTAGTAGAAGACAGAGGAGGCCACAATCCATTGCAACTTTAGTCATTTTATTTCCTCCACGCTCTACATACAAGATCTCATTCAACCCTCGAAACCCCTCTGCGAGGAGAGGTGAGACACTTGAGGTCCAGAGGTGTTAAGCCACAGTCCAAGGCCACACAGCAGGTGAGAGACAGGGCCGGCCCACACACTGGGCTCCAGTGCCCCAGCCTGGGAAGCAGCCGGCTTCACCATCTCCGGTCACCTCGTGCGCTTTGCGATGCGAGTCACCTCTCTGCCATGTATGGCTCCCAGGGGACAGTGCTCACTCTTTCTCGCAGATGCCTAGCCAGGCTGGGGCCACGGCAGCCTCGTGCAGGCCCTCCTGTCCTGCCACCAGAATGGGATAGTCGCTGTGAGGAAAGCCTCTGTGCGCAGGGCAGACTGCCTGGGATGCTCTCTCAGGAGGCACCCCACGCAACAGTCCCCTGAACACACCCATTCAGACTCCAGCCAGGCTCCCTGATGCCCCGTCCCTGCCCACTGGCAGGGCCAGGTCAGTCCCCACTGGGTGGGGGAGTGGGGGCAACAGGTGGGAGGAGGAGGGCAGGGGAGGGGTGGGAGT
>SJYX01008651.1:464367-516249 GCA_006410675.1 Oreotragus oreotragus | reverse complement strand
TGGGGAGGAGTGAGTGGAGCAGGTAGGCACAAGGAGAGCAGCAGGCCCTCTGGGAGGGAGACAGGACTGGGGTGCGCCCCTCCACCCCTCTCCAGCAGCCCCCAGAGTGGCTCCTGGCCCCTCCCACTCTCAAGCAGGGATTGCTGGCCACTCCTTGGGCCCCTCAGTCGCCAATTCCAGCACGATGGCGCCATCTGCTGTGAGGATTGAGCAGCACAGCTTAGTCCATTGAGTTTTGAGAATTTGGGGCGAGGCTAACTCCTATCTCAGGCTTTCCAGGTGGCTCAGTGGTAAGGAATCCATCTGCCAGTGCAGAGGCCACAGAAGATGCGAGTTTGATCCCTGGGTGGGGAAGATTTCCTGGAGGAAGAAATGGCAACCCACTCCAGGGTTCTTGCCTGGAGAATTCCATGGACAAAGGAGCCTGGCAGGCTACAGTCCATAGGGTCGCCAAGAGTCAGGCACGGCTAGGCGACTAAGCCTGTGACCCCCATCTCATGAATCTCGGGGATCGCAGCCTCTGTTCTGGGCTCCGGGAAATAGTCTTCAGTGTGGGGTCATCTCCCATGACCCCCAGACACCTCTCAGGTGGCCAGATTCTTTCTCCTCGCTTCCCAGGTCCCCGCAGAGAGGGCTGGAACCCTGCCACGCCTCTCCCCTTTGGCTGGACCTCTCCTGACTCTCTGACCCCAGGACAGTGTCTCCTTTCCTCTGACTGTCCTATGGTTACAGCTCCCAAGTGGCCTCCCCACCCCAGCTTTTCACAGCTCACAGTTCCTCACCACTTTTCAGCTAAAGTCTGGGTTGGATCACCCCCCACCCCCCACCTGCCGCCCGGCAGGAGGGCAGTGAGCTGGGGGTGGGGGTTGGCTGGGTCAGTGTCGGGGCTGGGCCCAGCACTGGAGATCTCCGCTGGCCTTCGTGCACTGTTTCTCCAAGACCAGCTGAGACAGCTCGGTCTGCGGTCCCGGCGGTCACTCAGCCTGCAGGCAGGGCTGGGGGCTCTTCAGCCTCCTAAAGTCCTGCTGGGCTCCTCTCCTTCCCTCCCCCTGCTTCTTCTCCCGCACCCGTAGCCTGGGTTAGTGCCGAACCTTCACGGACTCTCCCTCTCTAGATGCTCGTCCTTACCGCCAGGACAATCTTTCCAAACTTCCACGTGGTCCCTTCATATTGTTCAGTCCTCAGTCGTGTCCTACTCTCTGCGACTCCATGCAGTGCAGCACGCCAGGATCCCTTCATGCCTCTGCTTAAATCCCTTCAAAATCTCCCTGTTGTCTTCTGGAAGAAATCCAAACCGCCCATCAGGCAGGCAGAGCCACAGGCCCGCTGGCCCCTCCAGCTTCACCTCTCAACACCCTTCCATTCGCCCTGCCATGGCCATGCCAGGGGCGCCTGTGGTCTGCCGCACCCGGGCCTGGGAACGCTTCCCTAGCCTAGAACACCTTCCCTTTGCTTGGCTTACTCCTCCCCTCCATGGAGCAGCTCAGACCTCACCTCCTCCTGTGAGAAGCCTTTCCTGACAGTTCCCCAACCCTCCCTAAGAAGGTGAGCTCCTCATATATTACACAAACAACCCTCAGCCTCACCTAGGACGGGGACCTGGTCTTTGTGGCAAGTAGATTTGCAGGAATAAATGGACGGGTGAACGAGTGAGCCCATCTTGGGCCGGGGTGGCAGCCAGAAAAATGGCGTGCTGATCACCAGAGGACCATGTGACTCTGGGCTCTCTGTCCTCCCCACCCGCTGAGCCCTGTCCCTCCCTTGACAACCCCCTTCCTTGTGTCACTTCTAAGCCCTTCAGGGTCCCTACCCTACCTCACCCCCAGAAACCCCCTGGCAGCCTCTCTCTAGTCGCAGAGTGCCCTCCTCCACACACCCTTGGCTGTCCAGTAAGCAAGAATCAGCCCCCTCACTCAGGCAGGCCTCTGCAGTTTCCTCCTTCTGACCAGTCCACAGGTACCAGGCCTCCTTCGACAAGGAAGTCACTGGGATCAGGACAAGGAGGCAGGGTTTTTCTGCTCGTTCCCAGGAAGCCTCCTGCTGCCTGACTGGGCAGCTCCCTTGATCCTCAGAAAGCCCAGATCACTTCACTCGGACCTCAGACATCGTGTTTTGGGAAAGGGAAATTTCATCTATTCTGCAATGCCATACCGTTTTTGAGAGCAAGGGCCACACGTGAAAGTGAGATTTCTAAGGCAAGGTTGTCATAAAAAGACATTGTTCTTTCAGATGACTTACTCTGGAGGAAACCACCATCATGTCATGAGGACATCCAAGCAGCCCTAGAAAGGGATCCATGAGGTGAAGAACTGAGAGCCTCTGCCAACAGCCAGCACCAGCTTGTCGGGTGGATCTTAGAATCACATCCTCCAGCCCTAGTCAAGCCTTCAGATGACCACAGCCTAGGCCAACATCCTGACTAAATTCATGAGAGATCCTGAGCCAGAAACCCCCTGCTAAACTGCTTCCAAATTTCTAATCCCCAGGAAGCATGAATTTCAGCTAAATTTTGGACTAATTTATTATAGAGTGATAGATAATTAATACAGATTTGACAATTTTATGGTTCTCAACTCCTGGCCGGAAGAAAACACACGGTGAGCTTCAAGGAAAGGGCTGATGACTAGAATTGAAAGTATACAGCTGCCCCAGCAAACGCGTACAGACATGATTATTGCAGAGCTGAGTCACACGTACCTACCCAGATGGGTCAAACCCGAATTCTTCTTCATTTTTCTCGTACTCCTTTCATCTTGATCTGATCATTCCTACTATTGACAAGCAAGGGAAAAAAGAAAAGAAGAAGCAAAAAAAAAAAAAACCTTTAAATTGCTCCTTAGACATATCTCCATTTCCACACATTTATCTCGTTCTCTTTTGTATAAAATTGCTGAGTTTTCCAAGATTTTCTCATCCCTTCCCCTTCTCCTAGCCAAGATAATTTCCTGGTGCAGGGAGATGTTTATGGATCTCATGGTGGTGGGAAGAGGGAGTTGAAGTTCTAAGTGGAACCCTCTGCATTTTTATACACACACACAGGTGGGACAGGACTGGAGCCTCCTGGTCCCTGGGGCTCACTGGTAGGGGTGAGGCTGGAGAGGAGTGATGCTGAAGCATGTGGTCCCTGCTCCGGGCTGGTGGTACAGATCTTGCTCCAGGCCCTAGGACCTCCTGGCCACATTCTTCCCACCCACTCCAGAACAACCAGTGTGCCATGAAGCTCTCTCCCAGACGACTTTCCCCAGCCATTTCAAACCACCTCCTGGGTGGCATACTATTGCTTTGGCAGCATCTAGAATCGCTGCTTTGCACAGGGGAGTGTCACTAAAGTTTCTTCCCCTGCTGCAACCTGAGTCAAGCTCTACCCACCCCTCGCAGCAGGATTTTCCCTCACACCTAACGGGTTTCTCCCACACAAGCCTCTGAGGTTGAAGGATGGTGCTGCCTTCTTTGGATCCCCCTTTCCTGGTCTCATTGCCATTAGCAGCAGCTTCTCTGCAGCCTATCTGCTTCAACCTTGCTTGAAGCCTTGTTTTGAAGCCCCCTCCCCTGGGCAATAAGCTTCATCAGGGAGGTCTACAGGGAAACAGGAATCACGGGAAAATGAAAACACATCACTTTACATATCTGCATGCGGAGATCCATGGACACCAATATCACGATCTCCATCTGCTCAGGCCCCCATGACAGACACCCTGGGGTGAGTGGGGCCAGTGCAGGGCCTTCTCAGTATCACCCCAGGAGCCCCGCCCCATCCTGAGCCTTTGACTTCCCTCTCAAGATTGTTCTTTTTCCCCCCATCTCTCAAAGGCCTTGGGAGGGGGGCAAAGAGAGGGAACTATACCTCTTCTATAGATCTTCCCAAGGAGAAACACTTGGAGGTGCCCCTCTAGCTGGTGGATTTCCACGGCTTAAACGCCTCCTGCCCCTCGAGGCTTCTGGACGCCGTCCCCTCCGCTGGGCTCCAGACCCTCCATCGGCTGCCCCGAGACCCCACTCTCTGATCTCCCAGCGGCTCTTCCAACTCACCCTGTCCCAAACGGATTCGTCCTCTTCCCTAAGCTACCTGCTCCTCTCGCCCCATACCCACGCGCATCTGGTCCTCTCTGCTCCCTAAACAGCTCCCCTCTCTCCTTCCCTCTCCCACTGCACTGAGTCAGCCTCAAGTTCCACTTCCCGTCTGGGTCTCCTCTCTCCACCGCCCTCCCAGCCCTCCATGGTGACTGCAGGACTGTTCTTAGGGCAAGTCGGGTCTTAAGCCCTCGAGCTTAACCTCCTTCACGAACCTCCCGGTGATCACAGGACGCGGCGCCCTGATCCAGCCTACCCTGACGCTTCTGCTCTGATGTTTATGGGCAGCTTCTCGGGTACCCAGACAGGCCTGGCTCTCTCTCGACTTCCCTGTCACATGCGTGGTTGGAACGCTCACTCCCTTGAGTGCCTGCTGAACTGCTCATTTTTCAAGATCCTGCTTGAGTCACATCCCCTGGGAAGGCATCCTGAGTCACAGTCAATCACACCCTTCTCCTGTTACCATGGAACGTTATTCACGTTTCCCCTTGGGTGCCTCTCCCATCCTCCACCATGCAGCCTGGCCAGAGCACCCCCACCTCCCACCTGGACTGTTGCAGGTGCCTCCTGACCCAGCCCCCTGCCCTTGCCCTCGCCTCTTCCAGGCTACTGTGGAAATAACAGTCCAAGCGGTCCTCTGGAAAAACCAGTCAATAAACATCTCCCGGCTCAAAACTCTCCAGTGCCTCCCATCTCACTCACCATAAAATCTAAAACCCTACAGTGGCCTCTGATATCTCCTGGCCTGGTCCTCCTTAACCTTTGGACCTCTATCCATGCTCCCCTTTCCCTCCCTGACACAGAAACACTGGCTTTCTTGTTGCTCCCGAACACTTGAGGCCCTCTCCTGCCCCTGGGCCTTTGCACATCCCCCAGAAACCCACTCTCATCTCTCCTATCAGCTTCAAGTCTTTGTTCCAGTCTCACCTTCTCAGGGAAGCTCCCCCTCTCAGGCCTGTGAACACTGCAACCAGCCTCTGGCTCCCAATCCCCCCTTATCTGCTCCATTTTCCTTTTTTACAGCAAGTCGAAGAACTGATGCTTTCGAACTGTGGTGCTGGAGAAGACTCTTGAGGATCCCTTGGACTGCAAGGAGATCAAACCAGTCAATCCTAAAGGAAATCAACCCTGAATACTCATTGGAAGGACTGATGCTGAAGCTGAAGCTTCAATACTTTGGCCACCTGATGCAAAGAGCCAACCCTTTGGAACAGACCCTGNCCCTTGGACTGCAAGGAGATCAAACCAGTCAATCCTAAAGGAAATCAACCCTGAATACTCATTGGAAGGACTGATGCTGAAGCTGAAGCTTCAATACTTTGGCCACCTGATGCAAAGAGCCAACCCTTTGGAACAGACCCTGAGGTTGGGAAAGATTGAAAGCAGGAAGAGAAGGGGACGACAGAGGACAAGATGGTTGAATGGCATCATCAACTCAATGGACATGAGTTTGAGCAAATTCTGGGAGACAGTGAAGCACAGGGAAGCCTGGAGTGCTGTAGTCCATGGGGTCACAAAGAGTCAGACATGACTTAGCGAATGAACAACAATGATAGCACTTTTCACCTTCTAAACATATTAGTTAACTTACTTTAAAAAAAAATTTTATAGCCTGTCTCCCCTTCCAAAACTATCTGGTTTGTTTACTCATAGATCCAATCAGCCTAAAATATTGCTGACACATGGTATACACTCACTAATGAATGCATGAATCAATTAATCAAAGCTATTTATTGGTGGGCTTCCTCAGTAGTCAGTGAGGCCCTGGAGATGGAATCCATGCTCAATCACCTCTGGACCCTCAGAGCTTAGCCCACTGCCCTGGCCACAGTGGTTGTACAAGAACCATTTATTGAATGAATGGATATCTGTATGGAGGGATGAATAAAACTAGGCCCTGCCCTTTTGGCTGAGGGAGAAAAGCAGGGACCTGAGCCGTCCACACAAACGCCCAGTTTTTCCTGGGCTCCCCCTGTGCCCTGATCTCCCGCATCTTCCCAGAGGGTGCTGCCTCAGCCCTTTCCCCTCAGGCCCAGGCCTCACTGGCTGTTTGTTTAGAAGGAGTTGATAAGTTTACCTCCACCCAGGTAAGGCTGTCTGAATACTGTCTAAGACGGGTCCTTTCCTAGAAAGGCGATACATTGCAACCAGAGACAGTCCCTTAAGCCAGAGGATTGGAGCAAAGCGGTCAAACACCAGGTGTTTCAGGCTGTAAAAGGCTTCCAGGGCCTGGGCCGTGGCTCCAACTGGGGCAGCGGGGTGGAGGCCGCTGTGGCCTGCGTACAGGGTGCCTTGGCCTTCCTGGGTGTCCTTCTGAGGACCAGACTTGGTGCAGGGCTCAGCCTGCGCTGAGGAGCAGGCACTGCATGCCCCACGCAGAGCGAGAGCAAGAAGGTCCAGCAGCCGAGGCCCCCCTCCCCACCCCCGGCCCCTCCAGTCTCACGCTCCTCCTTCTATCTCAGGGGTACCGAGGAGGTAAGGGGTGGGGGTAAGACTTGGCGCCCCACCCCCCAGGCCTGGGATGGACCCCCGACAATATGGGCCTTGAGGGTTTCCGGCTGTTTTTGTAGCCACAGTCACGTGTTCCTTCGTGTAACCTGAGCCTCCAACACGGCATGAGCCTGCACCCCAGCTCCCGACCCACATCTGCTTCTCATTTCCGCCCCAGGAAAATGGCCCAATTTCCATGAGTCGCTGGCCCAAGCCCAGGCTGGAGCCTCTCAGCGGCCAGCCCCACCCAGCTGGGTTCCATTACTGGGGAGGGGGTAGAGGCTGAGAGAACATTAGAGGTAGTGAGTGTGTCGTGGGGCTGGCGGGGGGTGCGGGGGCAGGAGGCCAGAGTGCTTGGGGTGGTTCTGTCAAGACTTCGCAGTGTGTCCTTGGGGGAGTCCCCAGCCTCTCTGAGCCTCAGTTTTCATCTTTCTCATGAATAACACATGTGTTACTCTACTGATGGACATCTTATGAGGACTTGGGGACCAGGGTGATTCTTTAGGATGAAAACAATGGAATTTTCCCCAAAACCAAACTGAAAATAGATTGGCCTGGAGACAGAACCAGTGGAGCTGGCACAGGTCAGGAAGCTGCTGAGGACCCAGAGCCACTTCCCTGCCTGACGGGGCCCTCCCCGGGGCAGTCTGACGGGGTTGGGGCCTAAGTCCTCGTCTGGCAGGCTAATCCCAGCTCTCAGTTCTTGGTCTACCAGCACTTATTAAGCACCTAGGATGTGTCAGGCCCTGGGTGGGCAGGGGTCAGGAGACAAAAGTGATGACTACAACTTAAGCTTCTTGTCAAGGAACTTAGCAGTAAATAGGCACAGTGCAACACAGCGGAGTGCAGGGGATGTGAATGGACGAGGCCAGAGGCTGGAAGCGACACTTTCTGTTTCTAGTCATGCAGTGGAGCTCCTTGACTTTCAAGACGTTCTTAACCTGATTTTTTTTCCTAATAAAATCTGCAGCAAACTCCATCCTCCTTTCAACAAAGACCAGGACCTTAGAAAGTGCCCTCCGGACACCTCCCACCCTTCACATTCTGAATCCCAAATCGGTTCCCTCTGTGGGAGCTTGTCAGGGACTCCAGAAAGGGAGTCCACCTCCCCTCCAGGCCTCTGGTGTCACCTTGCTACCCTCACCCTGCACAGGCCATGGCCCACCATACCCCCTGCTTCCTGGTCAGGGGGCAGAGCTTGAGCTGGAAGCCACAGAGGGCTGGTGGAGGCAGAGAAGGGTGATAGAACGAGACCCTTGGCTTTGCCCCCCCACCCCCACCCCGTGCCTAGTCACGAGCAGCAGGACAAGAGCACCTCGTGCAGCTTCGGGGGACACTGTGGGGTCCTCACCCCACCCATGGGCTTCCCTGGTGGCTCAGATGGTAAAGCATCTGCCTACAATGTGGGAGACCCGGGTTCAATCCCTGGGTCGGGAAGATCTCCTGGAGAAGGAAATGGCAACCCACTCTAGTAGCCTTGCCTGGAAAATCCGATGGACGGAGAAGCCTGGTAGGCTACAGTCCATGGGGTCACAAAGAGTCGGACATGACTGAGCGACTTCACTTCACTTCACTTCACCCCACCCACGGGCTTCCCTGGTGGCTCAGTAAAGAATCTGCCTGCAGTGCAGAAGACCCGGGTTCGATCCCTGGGTTGGGAAGATCCCCTGGAGAAGGGAATGGCTACCCACTCCAGTGTTTTTGCCTGGAGAATTCCATGGACAGAGGAGCCTGGTGGGCTACGGTCCCTGGGGTCACACAGTTAGACATGACTGAGCAACTTTCATCTCGCCCACAGGCCCCTGAACTAAACCACTACCTTGGAGGCCATTTTGTAGATGAGGACCCTGAGGACCGGAGAGGCTCAGTAACTTGCTCAAGAACAGATTGGTTGGTCTGGAATCTTATCTCTCTGACCCCAGGGTCTGTGATCTTTGCGCCAGCTTGGCGCTACTCTTGAGCACCTAGGTTAAAAACCTTAGTTCAGTCACTCACCAGGAATATGACCTTGGGCAAGTCTTCAAAGTCTCAATTTTCAAAATATGGTTTGTTTTTTTTTTTTTAGTAAATCAGCTTTATTGAGGGATAATTTATGCACAATAAACACACAGATTGTGTTTGACTCACCTGAGCTTGATGACTCTTGACGAACATATACATGCATGTCACAAACCACATAATCAAGATACAGAACATTTCCCTTCCCTGCAGGAAGCCCCTCCTGTAAAAGGGACAAATAAGAGTACCTGTCTCCTGGCACATCAGGAAGGTCAAATGAGGTAATACTGGCAAGATACTTAGCAAGGCTCCAGGTGTGAAGTAAGCACTCCGGCAACATGCTTGCTTTGGACTGCATCTTGCCTCCATGGCGCCCCCTTGAGGCTGGGGCAGGGGTGGGGGCAGGTGCAGCAATGGGGTCTCTGAAGCCTTTTCCTCCCCATGTGAAGGCATCAGCCCATCTAAAAGAAGACCTGGGACAGACTCAAAACCTCTGTCTTCCTCCAGGAGCTCTGAGGGGCTGAGTGCAGAGAAATGGGCCAGCTTCTGCCCTCAGGCTGGCCCAGAACATAGATCCTCTGTGCTTCTGAGACCTTCCCATGTCTGTCTCCAGCACTGGAAGCAGGGCCAGCTTCATGAGTTGGCAAGCCGTCAGTCAGTCAGGACTCCATGCTCAGAAAGCCCTGTACTTGGTTTAATGTTCTGATGTCACCTTCTTGCAATCTTCAATAATTTTTGAACAAGGGACCTTGCGTTTTTATTTTACACTGGGCCCTGCAAATTATGTAGCAGGGGATGGTGGTGGTGAAGGTAGGGTGAGCTGGCTGGTTTCCTCCCTAGAGAAGCTGGTGCCATCCCTCTCTATGCATGCATACACACACACACACGCACAGTCATCACACGCAGTCACATATACTCGTTCAGCACTTTCTCCGTCCCTTCTCTGTCACTCCCCACAGAGGGGCAACGAGAAGGCCTGGGTCACACTGAACCCTCAGCCACCAGGAGGCACCCATGCAATCTGGCAGCCTGCTCGGCCTGGAAACCCCCCTGGGGACAGCTCCTGCTCATAGGGCCTGCTGGCCAGGCCACCTGAATTCCCATCCTCTGACGGTCCTCTCCAGCCGCCTCCTCCCAACTCCGCAGCTCAAGTGTGAAACCACAGCTGGGCGCCTGCCAAGGGGGCTTGGGTTTCATCACACTCGACTTCCCACACCTCGGCCAGAGGCCAAGGTCTGATGGGGCTGCTGGCCTGAGGCCTGGCCTTGAAGGCAGAGTAGGGATAGGGGATGGCTCCCGGTCTCCCCCTGGCTTCCTGTGTATCCTAGAGGGCCCCCTCTTTCAGGCCACAGTTTCCCCTCCATGCAGTGGGATGGGATTTGGTAGGAATGGAGCACTTACCAAGGGTGAGGGGAAGGCAGAGATTAGAGACGAAGGCGTTGAGAGAGAGTCTAGAATGTCACTGTCCAGAACAGTAGTCACCACGAGCTGCATGTGGCTATTCGAATTTGAATTAACTTACGTGAAAGCCAATTTAAATTTCATTTCCTCAGCCACCCTAGCCACATTTCAAGCACTCAACAGCGATGTGTGGCTTGTGGCTGCCATCTTGGACAGCTCAGACACAGGACATTTTCATCAACACAATGAGACACGTCTGCCAGTGGGGGAAAGTCAAGGCACAGGGGATGCTAGGAGCTTTACTGACCCTGGGGGTGGGTGGGCAGAGGGCTGTGAGTGGGACACATTTGAGAAATGCTCTCGGTCACCTGCAGACCTCAAGAGAGAGGAGATGGGCACGCCATAGAGGGGAGTCAGGAATCAGCCTCCAAGGGGCACAGAAACTCTCTGAAGGCAGCTTCAGGGCGTCACCCTGACTGAGTGACCAGAGGCCCCGAAGAAGGTGGCGGCCAGAGCAGCTGTCCTTCCTAGCAAAGGGCTCCGGAGCCGTCTCCAAGTGAGGACTGCCATCGCTCCCTCCCGCCTCACCTCTAGACTCAGGGCACACCTTTGCACGCGCTAGAGTAATGTCCTCAAACTTTAGCCTGCCTCGGAATCACCTGGAAGCTTGCTGAAGCACAGCTAAGTGAAAACTCGAAACACATATACTTTTACTTCGCTTAGGAGTCAACGCTGAAATACAGATATCTGGGTTGCGTTCACCGGAGGGTTCACTCGCGTTTGGCTGTCTGGGTAAGTCATTGAAAGGTATTGAGCTGGCTTAATCTGGGCACATTTTATAAGCTATAAATGGATCAGCAGAGCGTGATGTGGCGATTTCAGAAGAGACTGGAGGGGGCAGGAAAGAAAGGGAAGGGAAAGAGAGGAAGGACTTGGCTCTGAGAGGTTACACAAGCCCTCCACCCCCCCGACCCCAGCAGACGCAGGGTCACTCAGCAATCAGGCTGTACTTGGTTTCTTCCTCCCCACTCTCCAGCTCTGACTGTTTTCGAAGGAAATCAGCCTGGGAAGCAGGGAAGGCTCAGGGCTGTGAATACATGTTCTTGTTTTCTGGGCTTATTCGGCTTTGACAGGAAGCTTGGCTGAGTGTAGGCATCTGAGCCCTTGCTCTCAATGGTGCTTTTAAGGCATGTCTCACCCAGAATGTAAAGAGTCTCCATCAAAAATACCAGCAGGCCTTGATGGCCCCCTCAGTCCCTGAGGCCCAAGCCCACCTGCCCTCCTCCACCACCCACCCCTAGCCTGCACCCGCCTCCACACGTCTGGGGAGGGTAGAGAACAACAGATCCTGGGTTGGGAAACCAAGTCTGAGGGACCCAGCCCAAAAGTTGGCCTCTCATTTCAGGAGGACTATTTTCAGCATTGGGGAAACTATACTAACAGCGCCAGCTTTGACGATTCTAGAATGACCCTCATTCATAGGTGGCGAATAGAGGCCCCTCTGGGAAACTTTTGAACATGTTCTTCCCTGGACCCTTCCCTCTCCAAGTGGGCAAGTCTCACCCCCTCCTTCGCGACCACCCATTCCTCCCACAGTATGTCCCCCCAGCATAACCACCCTTCGGATGGCTGCTCCTATATTTGGGTAAAACCTCAGACTGTCTCTTCCCCTCTCTCCACAACTGCCTGGTGAGGGGGGCAGGGCCCCATGTTACAGACAGCCAAAGGGGTGGAGCAACCACATGGCTGATCACCTGGAGGACTGCCTGTGCCTCCTCCTGATCACAGGGGCAGGCTTTGGTGGCCCGCCGCCTCCACTGCCTTCCAAAACACCTCCTGTCTCCTCACCAAGGCCCAGGAGCACCGCTGATTTAGCATTTCCTGCCCTTCTGACAATCAGTGTGCACAAAACAGGCTTTATTTAAACCACTTTTGGAGGGCATCTCTTCTCCCCCTTCCTCCAGCTTCAATAAGCCACTAATCTGAAGCAGGATAAATCATTGGCATTTAACAACCTGATTACAAACATGTTCCTGGTTCCTGTCCCTGCCCTGATGGGAAGCTCATTTCTCAAAGGGTTAATTAACAGCCTTCACACAGGCCGCATTTAGCAACGAGTACAAAGCCGCACACATAAATAACGTCTCGAGCGGAAGACGAGGGTGCAGATGGCTTGTGACTTTGCCGTCCAGAGTTTTTAAACCGGTGTGAACCAGGTCCTGTCGGGACCCAGGGCCGTGAGTCAGGGTCAGGCTTCGAGGTGGGCCAGGCCAGAGACACTGGTGGCCAACTCTGTGCTCTGTTGAAAGAAAGTCTTAAAGCAAAACAGAGCACTGAGCCAAGGTGTCGGGGGGAGAGAGGGCGGGCCTGGGAGGGAATGGGCCTGCTGACTGACCCGGAGGGACAGCAGCCAGGGAGGAGCCAAACCAGACCCAGAGTCCTTCACGGGGCACTGGGCTTACCAAGGGGGTCTCCACCCAGAGAGTCATACCCTGGGGCACAGAGCCCCTTGCAGACCCTGTGGCCGGGGATGCCAAGTGTGCCCAGGCTAGGTCAGAGGAACTGTATGGGGCTGGGAAGAAGGCAGAGAAAAGGATAGCCCCAAGGAAGCCGGGAAAGTTCTGGAAGTGGTACAAAGGCATTGGCAGTTTTCTGCGTCCTTCGTGGGTAAGCTCTGTTCCTCTGCAAAGCCTTCAACTCCCAAGGGGAGGTACGCAGGACTCACCCGCCCACCGACGGGGACACATCTCAGATTTTCTCAGGGGCAACTTTACAGAAACACTGTTGCAAGCAACCTGAAGCCAAAATAGAAGGACACAAATGCCAAGAAACTGAAGGAACAATGTAAATATACTCTGGACATCAATGGAAATGAGAAACAGGAAAAGACAGAGAAAAGAGGAGCTCAGAATGCAAGCCTTCCTTCCACATTCTGTCTCTTCCCATTTTCTCTGTCTCTCTGGTTCGTTATGTTCATCTTCCCAGCCTTTAAATAGATCCCATCCCTCAGCTTTCAGAGTCCCCCCCACCATCCTCAGCAAACACTCTCCTCCTGGGAGCAGGAGGTGCCATCTGAGGAGGCGGACAGGGAGCGCCCAAAGGCGGAGGTGAGGGCGACCCCGAGTGGCAGACAGGAGCCCCATCTCAGTGGCCACCTGGCTGCCAGTCCTGACCCAGGGCTGAACCTGCCAGGCTCAGGCCCGGGGCTGCCTCCCCGTGCCAGGCTCAGCGCCCTGGGGGTGAGGGAGCAGAGAAAGAGACGGGGGCCAGGTCACACTGGCTGAACAGAGGGGCTCTGTGTCCAGGAGTGGCTGCTTCTCCCGGAGTAATTTTCCAGGCTTTGCCCTTCCCTCACAGAGCTCACACCGGGGCCACCATCCTCCAGAGGGTTATTCTAGGCCAGTCACCTGTTCGGTGACCCTCCCTGCTTTGATTTCTAATCCCCTTCACTCATCCGGCTTTGCTTCTCAGAGTCCCCACACCCATCTCCAGGATATGATACCCCTGGCCCCCAAGACACCCAACCCACCCGCTCCAGGCCCAGCTCTTGGGTCGTTCTGGGAAGTCCCAAAGGCGCCATTGTTGCTGGGCTGAGGCCAGCATTTCTGTTTTCTCAGAAGGATCAAAGCCGCATCCCAACCCTGCCAGGAGGAAGCAGTTGTGACTCGTGCAAATATCTGCAGTCCATTTGGGATTTTACTTTGGTGAGAAATAAATACACAGCCATCTGCAGATGATGGAAATATGACTTAAGTAACTTTCTGGTCGAGGCTGTTGGGCCAGAGCCCAGTTGGAAATAAGACCTTGTATCTCAGTCTCCGCTGCACACTTGAAAAAAAGAAAAAGCAGAGGGGAAGGGGAAAAAAAAAAAAGTTGATGAAAACTGAAGCTCAAAATGGAGTGCGCTCTATTACTTGGCCTGAGAAGGGAAAAATAAACACCAAACAGCTACTCCATTCAAGTGTGTGTTATCTGGCTCATCCTCGCTGAGAATTCCCTCTCCTCCCTCCTCTGCCCAGGAATTACCGCGCCTACAAACAGCCCCCACGCCCACCCCTAACCCGGGGCAGGCAGACAATGGGCCAGAACGCCAGGCTGGACCAAGGCCTCTCCCTGCAGCCCCCAGAGGCCGTAAGATTGAGAAACACAAGGTTATTTTTAAAGTCCTATTTGTCTACCCACGTCGGCTCTGCGAGCCTGAGAAATGGTATCATTTGTGGGAGGTGGCATTGATTTCTTTTTTAACTTGCTCAAGGCCACATTTTTGCAAGTTTGAGAAAAGCCAAAAAGGCAAGAGCTTCCAAGGGTGCTCTCTCCCCTGGCTTGCCTTCCTGCCCTGCAGGAAGGACTCAGGTGTCTGTGGGAGCGCAGCCCCCTGCGGCTGTGCCCTGGTCTGCGGCAGGCACAGGCCCCCAGATCCAGGCCCAAGGAAGCGGAGTGAAAGATCTGGACATACAGGAGAGCCGGTGAGAGAGGAAGGAGCAAGGGGGTAAGAGAGAGGCAGGCCCCGAGCGTGGGGCGGCACTCCATCTGTGGCACAGCTCTGCACTGGGAGGCCCCATTTGATGGGGGGATAAGCAACCACCTGCCCTGGAGACAGAAAAGGGTGACAGGTCACACACAGAGGAAATGGCTTCTCAGTACCACCCAGCCCCCCAAGTCTATGCACAGATGCTTCAAGCAGCTGGTGTGTCTGGGGGCCAAGAGGGTGCTTCCAGGTGGGCCTACCAGGCTGAGGCCGACCTTGGACTCTGGGCTGCAAAGATCCAATGGCAATAACAACAGCATCTCTGTTCTTGAGATCTCTAAAGGTTTTCTTCCTGTGAGGACACAACCCCACCAAGGCTTCAGAGGCCTCCCCACTACCCACTGCCAGGACCAAGAGATGGAGAAAGATGGATGGATGGCGAGAAAGAAAGAGATTTCTCCGTCTCCAGTGAGACGGAGAAAAAGAGGAAGCAGAAGCATAAAGATGCAGAGATGGAAACACATAAGTTGAGGAAGAGTGAGGAGGTTCGTCTCTGTCGATCCCCAGCCCCAGCTCACATCTCTGATGCTGGATGGAAGGGGGGCTGTTCACGAGGATCACGATAGAGGGACATGCTCTGTGGACCATTTCCTTTCTCCAGCGCGTCTATGGCCCATAGCCTCGGGGTATGGTGAGCGGAAGTCTCCGGCTGCTGCCTGAACACCACGAGAAGCTGCTGTCCTCGCTCCGTCCCCGCACCGGGGACACAGCTCAGCGCACACTCACTCGGATTTCTCCTGTGCGCACCGGCTGCACAGCCTCGCACGGTTCTCTGGTTCTCCTTGTTTCTCAGTTCTCTCTCACACAAAAAGGAGACAGTGCCTTCCTGCCTGGGGCGTTTCGAGTGTTAACTGGCATAGCATGTACGCGTGTGTGTGTAAACGCTTCACACAGACTTGGCGCACAGTGGGGGCTTGATATGTGGCGGCCTTGATGCATGTGGCCTGAGGCCCATAAACGCCGGCTATTGTTGCTGGTGCCCCCAGCAGACGGGCGGGGCTGGGAGAGCGCTGGAGGCAGGATGGGGCGGGGCTGGGAGAGCGCTGGAGGCAGGATGGGGCGGCAGAGGAGTCTGGGGAGAGGGGCCGGAGGCAGGTGACGCAGAATGCGCGGAACCATACGTTCCAAAGCTGGATGTACCCAGAGACCACCCTGACCCATCTGTGGCACCCCTGTGGACCCTAACGTGGACCCCATGCAGGGTCTGGGACTAGGAGAGCCGATTCCCCTGCTACATGTCCCTGGTTCCACGGCTGCCCAGGCTGGGACCACAGGTCAGCCTCCCATCAAACCCTAGGCTCTCCCACCCCCAGCCTGGGGATGTCTTCCCTTTGGTGGCTGGAACACGCAGCGCCAAGAGGAGCAGAACAGCAGTCAGATGGGCCAGCAGGCGACTCGAGGCCTACCCCAGCCCTCAGTGCTTCAGGGAAGAGCAAGAAACCAAGCAGAGTCGGTCATCCTGGCTGAACCATTTCATGCGAAAAGGCTCCCAGCAGCCCCTGGCATCGCTGGAGGGAGTCTGATCCTTCTGTCCTAGGAAGGGACAGAGTCTGAGCCTTCAGGAAGCCCAGTTCTGGGGAGGGGACAGACCTTCATCCCTCATTACAGCCCTCAAGAAGCACCCCCACCCTCCACCTAAGCTGACCCAGAGCCTGCTCTGCCTCCCCAGCTGCCATGTGGGGACATAGGCACAGCCCCCACCTCCCTCCCAGAGAGGGACCCCAGCAGCAACACTTTCCCCGTCTCAGAAGGGAAGTGGAGGAAGGGGAATCAGACTGTGCAGGCTGCCAGGAGGAAGCCCTGAGACCTGAGTTGTCACCCTGGCTCGATCCCTTTGCAAAAGTCACTCATCCTCTCAGAGCTTCAGTTTCCTCCTCCAGAAGATGGGAATAATAATCTTTACAATAACACATATCGAAGCACTTACATAACACTCCAACCCATTCTTTTCGTGGGTGGGGAATTAGAGCAATTGGGTGTGTGTTCGTTGGCAACCTAAAGACTTCAGCTTTCAGCAGGGCTGGATGTTTGCATTGAAACCGCTCACTGGGAGGCAGACAAAATCAAGAGGCTGGTCCTTCCAGAACCTGGAGGGTGCGTGGCGGATGAAAGCGCTATTTCTGGAACAAGATGGCATGTCCCCCGACGAAGGGGGACATGTAACTCTCTATGCCTCAATTTGCTCATCTGTTAACAGGGATGATAAGAGCTCCCCAGGCATTTGGTTAGAGGTGAGGATTAAATAAAGCAGTCCACCTGGATCCTTCAGCACAGCACCTGTCAGCAGCAAATACTCAAGGCAGGTGGTCAGTTATGGTAAAGGCACACACAGAGACACCTTCTAGGAACTGATGGGGAGGGACCGCCAAGATGCATGTTGAGTGGCAAGCGTGGCGTGTAGGATGCTACCATCTGGACAGGGCGTGAGGAAATCAGACCACATGCCTGATTTACTTGGATTTACAGAAGGGTATCCTAGAAGGATCTTCCCTAGTGGCCCAGACTACAAAGAATCCGCCTGTAATGCAGGAGACCTAGGTTCGATCCCTGGGTCAGGAAGATCCCCTCGATAAGGAAATGGTGACCACCTCACCCCCCGCCCTGCCCAGTATCATTGCCTGGAGAATCCCATGGACAGAGGAGCCTGGCGGGCTACAGTCCATAGGGTTGCAAGAGTCGAACATGACTTGGCGAATAAACCACCACCACCATCCTGTAAGGATACCTAAGCAGCCAGTCAACGGGGTTACCTTGTGTTGGGAGAATGAAAGGGGATGGAGTGGGGGAGCAGGCCTTCTGACTGTACACATCTTCATGCAATTCTGACCCATCACCCATGTGAGTGACTTGCCTATTACAAAATATTTTCAGTTAACGTAAAAGCGTGAGCTACCGATACTATTATTCTGTCTGAGCTTCAGTTTCTTCCCTAAATGAGGAAGGTGCTCTATGCCTCATCTGCCTGACTAGGGTTTCGTAGGGATTCAAAGAGAAAGTGAATACACAAGTGCCCTGAGAAAGACGGGGATGATGAGGAGGAAGGGGAGGAGGCTGAAGAAGGAGGGCGGGGATGGGAGGCACCCAGTGGGAGAATCACTGAGCCGTTGTCCCAGGAGCTGAGCCACGCCAGCTGGACACGTTTTGCTCTGGCCTCAGCCTTTGGCCTCTTTCCTCAAACACCCATGGTTCAAATGGGGCCCCTTGTCCTGCCAAACATCTCAGGGGAGGTGGATGCAGGTGGGTGGGGCCCAAGGGTAGGGCTCATGGGCACCTGCATATGACCCTTGACCACTGGCCAGCGTGTTGGGAGCAGGAAGGGGTGCTGGGAGTGGAGTTGTGAGATGGATGAGACATTGCAAAGGGAAAGGCAAGATTCTGCCCAGCAACGACTCAGAGAGACCAGACCTTGCCAAGGGTGTGGCTGGTGTGAAAGGAGATGGAGAGAGTCATCTCATTTATCATCACCCCCAACAATTCTGTCATGGATTCGATTACCATCCAGATGAGGAAACTGAGGCTCAGAATTTCGGGTGTGTCTATAGTCACAGCCACGAAGTAGCTCAGATCCAGACTCAGGCAGTGCCCCTCCATTTCAGTACCGCTCCACCCTAGCTCGAAACCCAGACAAGCTGGCCACTTTCTAGGTGACCCCATTATAGCAACAGAACAAAAATCACTAGAGCTTAGCTCAGAAATGGCAGCAGCAGCACTGTCGACGGCTGAAGTGTCCTCGCTCCAGGAGGTTTCCATGCTCATTAGATACCCAGAGCCTGCAGGTGGAGCCTGGAAGGGGCCAGACTTGGGAATCCCTCAGGACCCCATGCCCCTGAAATTTCAGAGGCACGAGGCTGGAAGAATGAAAGTGCTTTTCATGGAATCCCAACAGGAAACCCACGAGAACATTCCTGCCCTAAGGATTCCAACAGGAAAACCACGAGAACATTCCTGCTCGTGGGATTCCAACAGGAAAACCACGAGAACATTTCTCCTTGTGGGGTTCCAGCTGGGAGTCAGAGTCCATGTTCCCTGCTACACAGGCTGGCCAGTGGGTGGGGGTGGAGGGGGAGACTTGCCCGCCCTCACCAGAGGTCCCCAGCCCCTCAGACACACTCAAAGATTCCTCTGGCCTCCCTGGGATGGGGTGGGCCATTTGAGAACTGGCCTGCCTGGTTCCCAGTCCTNTACACAGGCTGGCCAGTGGGTGGGGGTGGAGGGGGAGACTTGCCCGCCCTCACCAGAGGTCCCCAGCCCCTCAGACACACTCAAAGATTCCTCTGGCCTCCCTGGGATGGGGTGGGCCATTTGAGAACTGGCCTGCCTGGTTCCCAGTCCTCCTGTTTTTGCTCCAAGTGGCTGTCCTATTACCCAGGTTCCATGCAGAACATATGGGCCTGTGTTCCTCCAAGGGTCTTTGTAATTAGGGTGAAGGCTTGTGAGCATGTAGAAAAATTATCTTAAATTTAACTGCCTCTTGAGGTACCTCATTCAACAGTGGGGTGCACGTGAAGAAATCTGGGACACAGCTGATTCTGCCCACCCTCCTCCAAATAGTTATTGTGTCCCACCATCAGGACCCGCCTAAAGCTGTGTGCTGAGAGGGGTCCTGAGGACAGGTTCTTGGCCCCAAGAAACTCCTACTCTAGTGGAGAAGCTGGGAGGCAATCCAACAGGAAGTGCTTTTAGAGTGCTGAAAGAGAAATGACCGTTAACCCCAGGCGTTATCAAAGCAAACCCTGTTCGTGGAGTACCTATCATGTGTCAGCCACTGTCTTGGGCTTCAAGGCAGAGTGACAAAGCTCCTCCTCCCAAAAAACCATTGCCTGATGGGAGAGATCAACAAATAAATGACTACCTCACAGTGGGAGGAGAGTTAAAATCAAGGTTTGGTCAGGATGCAGAGAAGGGAAGGCTTCCTGGAGGAAGTGATACTCGAGGACGCTGAGACGTTCAGCTGGAAGTGCAGTGGGACTTCAGGGTGGGGCTGGGAGGTGGTGGGGTTTGACATAAACCTCAGTAACCATGGTGAGGATTTGGGTTATGGAACAGTGATAAGACTAATAAAGGCAGGGATGGGGCACGGAAGAGTAGGTTTTGGACATAGGACAGCAGATGGAGACACCGGGGGGCAGATCTGAAGGGAAGGGCTGGGAAGGACAGAGGTCCCAGAGAGCTGGAAGGGCTGTGGGTCAACATGGGACATGTTCCTTCACTCAGTGAAGGAGAGAGTCAGTGAATGTGGGCAGAGGAGAGGGTTGCCCTCAGGAAGATGGGAAGGAATCTAGAGTTCGAGGGGGTCGCAGAGCACCGGGAGGGAAGAGTGTGACATTTGGAAAATGAAAGATATTCTGAGTGAGATCCCAGGGCCTTTTCATCTGCAACCATCCAGACACCCCAGCCCCACGTCATGGAGTGGAACGTTATGTTCCATACGAGGCCTCAGGGCTGATCCGAGCAGGCTGGCAGTGATCAGCCTCAGGGCTGATCCGAGCAGGCTTGGCTCAGCGGAGCAGCTGAGGCCAAGACAGGAGGGAATGGGTCCCTCAAGCCATCCAGCCAGCCACCAGGAGAGGCCAGGAGCAGGAATCAGGGGTCAGAATTAAGGGAGAGCAGAGGTGGAGAATCAGAGGCAATGGCAGGGATACACATGGCAGCATCAAACTGTGGGGCCAAGAGCTGAAACCCACAACCAGGGTCAGGGTGGGAGAGGGACAGATCTGCCTCCAGAAGGAGGAGCCTGTGGGCCTGAACTAAGCGGAAGAGGGACAGGGGGACAGGAGGAAGGGGCCATGGTGGACGACGTCTAAAGCAGTGGTGTGCCAGAGCAGACATTCTCGGGCTTCAAGAGCTGATTGTTAAATGCCAGTAAACTTGCAAGAAAGTTGTTTCAATGTTGGCGAAATCAGCCACAAAGCATTTACACCATAGAAGTGGGAAAATGCTATTACCAACCCGGGCACCATTTTTTCGTGTCTCAGAGAGATGGCTGAAACCTGAGCCCACGAGCCCAGGGTCTGGTCTTTCTCCACCATGCAGTTTTGTGTGGCTGTGGCCCCACTCGCAAATGACAGTTCTCAGCCCTGCAGGGGTGGGAGGTGGGGGCGGTCACCCCTGGATGATGCTCTTCAGGACAAAGCAGTACAGAGAAGAGAATTGCAAGTGGCTTTCCTAGCCTCTCCCTGGACGTCTGATCTAAATTTAGGTCCTTTTAGTCTATGCTGAATCCCAGCCACAGCCTTTCCTTCCTTCCTGCAGGCTCTTCAGAGATGGACATAAGGAAGTCCCCGCTGGAAGGCAGCTGACCTTTGTTGTTTCACCTGCGAGTTTGGATGTGGCTTTTGGGCCAAAGTCCCCCCAAACCTCCCCTGTGCCTCCTCCAACTACCCCTTCCCTCATGCTCAGAAACTTGCAGTGGCTCCGTAATCCTCTCCTGATGTTCCAGACACCCCATCCCTGCCTAAGGCTATCCCCTTTCTGGATCCATGATGATGACACCACTCTTTGCTCGGCCAGTCCCTGAGAGAGCATGTCCTTCCACATCGGGACACCTCAGGCATGTCCCTACCCTCTCCAGGTCTTATCTGTGCTCTAAGGATGATGTCTATAATAGACCCTGTGTGATTTTTCTATAGGTAATAGAAACTGACCAACAGGGACTTCAATCATAAGAGAGTTGCCTACCAAGAAGTCTAGAGGTGGGCAGTTATCAGTCTGGCTTGAAAACTTCAAGATGTCAGTGCTCTGGATCAAGTCCAAATGGTCTCCCTCGTGGTTGCAAAATGGCTGCCACAGCTCCATATATCACATCTTCAGACTTCCTCCAATGTCTGGATGTAGGGTGATAGTAAAAGTGGAAAGAGCTCTCTTTGTGTGCTTTCCTTATTTGATCAGGGATAAAAAATCTTTCTCAGAAGCTTTTCTATCATGATTCCCCACAACTCCCAGCAATTTTTTCCTAGATCTTGTTAGCCAGAACTGAGAATGTCTTTTAGATGGCCAACTAACATGGTGTTTAGAGGGTATCTGAACATCAGACACAATGGCCGTGAATGTACTCCCTGTTAGGAGAGCTCACCACCTCCCAGATTCCTGTTCTGTCTCCTGATCGGTCACCCTGAGGCTGTAGGGGCATCCTCTTCCCTAGGGGTTACTCTTCAGCCTGAAACAACAGTGTGTGAATAGGCTCAAGTCCAATTAAGTGCAATTGCATTGATGATTCCAAGAGTAGGGAGAAGGTCTGAGTCTTGTCACAGACAACCTGCAAATCTGTATTGGCCTCCCTATATGCCCAGCCCAGGGAAGGCCAGAGCCTGTTCCTTGTGCGCTAATCATCTGGGTAATCTTGCCTGCAAATGAGAGTTACCTGGAAAAACTTTTATAAATCTCCTTGCTCAAAAAAACTCAAAACCCCAGTCTAATCATGAGAGAAGCTCACAGACAAGTGTGATATCCCTGACCAGTTTTCCTGTCAAGGTTCTCAGAAGCAAGGACAGGCAGAGAAAAGGCCATGTCCCTGAGTGGACATAATGACGCAATGTAATATGGGATCCTGGATGGGCTCCTGGGATGGAAAAAGAACATTAGATTAACATAAGGGGGCCTTGAATATAGCACGGACTTCAGTTAGTAATAATCTATCAACACTTATTCATTAATTTTAACTGTGCCACACTAATGCATGATGCTAGCACTAGAAAAACTATGCAGAGTATATATAGGATATATAGGAACACTTTTTACCTTATATTCAATTTTGATATAAATCTAAGATTGGTCTAAAAAATAAAGTGTAACATATATATATATCTCCAGGCCTGCACTGCAGACCAATGACATTAAACCACTGATAGGGGAGCTTCAGGGCTGCTCCGTTCAGGTTTCAGCTCCCTCATTTTCTTAGCATCTCAGGGACTCTTAGATGCCCTGTCAATCGAGTGACTGTCTTCCCTTCCCCTCCTTCCCAGCAAATGGCACAGCAACCTGATCTCCAGGCTTTTCCCTCCCTGGCACAGCACTGGGAATAACCCTGGGCTCCTACCGGTATCTTCCCCCAGAGAGTCTCCAGCAGGAATCAAGTTCCCAGATAGGAATCACAGTGAGGGGCACAGACCCATGTTAGGAATGCTGGCTGCTTCTTGAGGCAGGTCCCCTGTTTTTGCCCAAACTTCATTTGATGAGAATGAAGAGGAATATGGTTACACAGGAAGTGTATGAAAGCTGAGGGAGAAAGCTGCATCTCTTGGAGATCTAAATTCAGAGTTTATACAGAATAGAGTTAGGAGAACTGCAAATTTTGCATAAGATTCCTCCCAAAGAATGTTGATAATTTAGAGGAATAAGCTATGAACACAGGTTTTGGGGCCAGACACATTTCAAATTCGAGTTCTGCTGCTTATTAGCTGTGTGACATTTACATCAATCAGGACAGGCTAAGTTATGCTACAAGAACAAATAACCCCCAATGGCAGTGGTTTAAAGCAACAAAGGTCTGCTCAGGGACACAAAGCCTCGTTGCACGTCTGGGGGGCCCTGTGCAGCTGCTCTCCATGTGAAGACCCTGCGTTGCGCCTCCAGCCTGACACAGCCTTCCCCACTCGCCATGGAGGGGGCAGAGAACTGGGGGTCAGGCACCAGTGATTCGGTGCTGCCACAGGAAGGGACCCGTATCATTCTATTCATATGAAAGTCAAATGACCTCATCTAACTTCAAGAGGACCGGGAAGCACCATCCTCTCATGTTCCGGGAAGGAGAAGGGAAGTCAGTGCTGGTGAGTAATAATGTTTTCCACAACTTCGCGCTAGTGATAAAGAACCCTCTGGCCAATGCAGGAGACACAAGAGATGCGGGTTCGATCCCTGATTCGAAAAGATCCCCTGAAGGAGGGCATGGCAATCAACTCCAGTATTCTTGCCTGGAGAATCCCATGGACTGAAGAGCCTGGCAGGCTATATAGTCCACAGGGTCACAAAGAGCTGGACACAACTGAAGCGACTTAGCAGGCAGGCAGGACACAATTCCAACTACTTTAACCTGTTTCCACATCAATCTGCTCACCTGCAAAATGGAGATAATGGTATTTTCCATAGAAGGTTGTTGTGGGGATTGAATAAGATCTTCAGGCTAGCCCTTCCAAGTATGCAGTCCCCATGACAAACTGATTGGCTCAAGGATGGACACACCTCAGTGATGTCAATCAGAAGTTTCTTTTTCAATTAAAAATTTTTTGTATTACTTTGAATTTATTTATTTAAATATGTGTTTTTTGTTGCACTGTACAGTATGTAGGATCTTAGTTCCCTGACCAGGGATTGAACCCACGCTCCTTGCAGTAGAAGTGTGGAGTCTTAACCACTGGACCACCAAGGAAGTCCCCAGAGTTTTGCTTAAGATTTCTTTATGGAAGCTGGAGAGACTTTATCTTCCTCTGAGATACTGAGTGATGAGATCAAGAGAGTTTGTAGCTCTCGTATATAATGAGCAATTGTTTTTTGTCTTGATAGAAAATAAATTACAGAAACTATGAGAGTCCCTGAACTCCGTTTAACCTAAAATTAAGTGGCACCCCACTCCAGTAGTCTTGCCTGGAAGATCCCATGGATGGGGGAGCCTGGTGGGCTGCAGTCCATGGGGTTTCTGGGAGTCGGACACGACTGACCATCTTCACTTTCAATTTTCACTTTCAGGCATTGGAGAGGAAATGGCAACCCACTCCAGTGCTCTTGCCTGGAGAATCCCAGGGATGGGGGAGCCTGGTGGGCTGCTGTCCATGGGGTCGCACAGAGTCGGACACGACAGAAGCGACTTAGCAGCAACAGCAGCAAGTAGCACCTAAGGAGGTTTCCTAAAGCAACTCCCACGCTGACTAAAAAATATCATTTATTCCCACAGAATTGATGAGATTCAGTTCAATGGATTCACGGAACCCAGTGATTTCCCTCCATAATTTGTAAGAATTTATAATTAAATACATGGAGATCCATTTAGGGTAAAAGAAACATTGCTTTTTTAATTTCCCCAAATTAATTACATCTAGCTAAAATCTGGATTTGTCATGATGATAGGCAGTGGATAAAGAAAGTTGTATTGAATAGAAGGACCCCAGGCTAAGCCTGGCCCATGAGAATGGATGGCAGAGGCTTAATCATCAATGCATGGTTGTCCCTGTTGTCACCCACATGGTCCATGCAGAGGCGGTAACTTGACTCTGAGGAAGACGTGGCCTGGGACTTTTCTCAGGGTTTCTGAGCCTCAGCACCTGGGGTCTAGTTTCCCAAGTCACAGAACAGCCCCTCCGCCCAGGGCCACACTTCAGCAATTCTTGGGGGCTGATCTCTGGGCTTCATGTCCCATAGAACCCCCAACACTTCTCCTCTGCAGTCCAAAAAGGCCCACACTTCCTACAGGCCATGCCCCTCTGGGCCCTCTGGACATCCACCCTGTTTAACCACCTGATGGGCACGGGCCCTCCAAATCACAGGGCAGCCCACCCCAGCCTGACAACTTCTCCATTTGGCAGGAAACACAGACCAAAGACTGTTACTTCCCTCCTGCTGATAAGGAACGCTCAAACCTCAAGGATGCAAAAGCTGGGCTTTCCAGAAGGGTAAAGGAAAAGACACACTCCTTCTTTTATCCTGATAAGACAGCAATCTGAAAAGTAGAAAAATTAGACCTCATTTCTTGACAGTTTGTTCTGTTGCTTTACATTGGCATCAGGCCCACCTGCCAAATATATTCATATTCAGTTCAGTTCAGTTCAGTTGCTCAGTCATGTCCGACTCTCTGCGACCCCATGAATTGCAGCACGCCAGGCCTCCCTGTCCATCACCAACTCCCAGACTTCACTCACACTCACGTCCATTGAGTTAATGATGCCACCCAGCCATCTCTTCCTCTGTCATCCCCTTCTCCTCCTGCCCCCAGTCCCTCCCAGCATCAGAGTCTTTTCCAATGAGTCAACTCTTCGCATGAGGTGGCCAAAGTACTGGAGTTTCAGCTTTAGCATCATTCCTTCCAAAGAAATCCCAGGGCGGATCTCCTTCAGAATGGACTGGTTGGATCTCCTTGCAGTCCAAGGGACTCTCAAGAGTCTTCTCCAACACCACAGTTCAAAAGCATCAATTCTTTGGCACTCAGCTTTCTTTATGGTCCAACTCTCACATCCATACATGACCACTGGAAAAACCATAGCCTTGACTAGACGGACCTTTGTTGGCAAAGTAATGTCTCTGCTTTTTAACATGCAGTCTAGGTTTGTCATAGATGAGGAGTGTAGTGGCTGGCCATGGGAAGTTGACCACAACCAACTGAGGGCCATCATCAAGGACGATCCTCTTACAACTACTGAGAAGCTGCCAAGAACTCAGTGCTGACCATTCTACAGCCTTTCAGCATTTGAAGCAAACTGGAAAGGTGAAAAGGCTCGATGAGTGGGAGCTTCCTGAGCTAACCCTTGCCCCCCAAAATTGTCATTTTGAAGTATCATCTTCTCTTATTCTGTGAAACAACAATGAACCATTTCAGGACCGGATTGTGACATGTAAAGAAAAGTGGATTGTATACAACAACCAGTGATGAGCAACTCAATGGTTAGACCAGGAAGAAGCTTCAAAGCACCTCTCAAAGCCAAACTTGCATCAGAAAAAGGTCATAGTCACTGTTTGGCGGTCTGCTGCCCGTCTGGTCCACTAGAGCTTTCTGAATCCTGGTGAAACCATTACATCTGAGAAGTGTGCCCAGCAAGTCAATGAGATACGCTAAAAACTGCAACACCTGCAGCCGGCAGGTCAACAGAAAGGGCCCAATTCTTCTTTCTCCGTGACAAGCCCAACAGCACATTCCACAACCAACGCTTCACAAGTCGAACAAATTTGGCTAGAAAGTTTTGCCTCATCTGCCATATTCACCTGAACACTCACCAACTATCACTCGCTTCTTCAAGCATCTCGACAACTTTTTTGCAGGGAAAACGCTTCTACAACTAGCAGGAGGCAGAAAATGCTTTCCAAGAATTCACTGAATCCTGAAGCACAGGTTTTTATGCTACAGGAATAAACAAACTTATTTCTCATTGGCAAAAATGTGTTGATTGTAATGATTCCTGTTTTGATTAATAAAGATGTGGTTGAACCTAGTTATAATGACTTAAAATTCATGGTCCAAAACCATAATTATGTTTGCACCTACCTAATAATATATGGNGGTTTTTATGCTACAGGAATAAACAAACTTATTTCTCATTGGCAAAAATGTGTTGATTGTAATGATTCCTGTTTTGATTAATAAAGATGTGGTTGAACCTAGTTATAATGACTTAAAATTCATGGTCCAAAACCATAATTATGTTTGCACCTACCTAATAATATATGGGGACAGGAGGTCCTAACAGCTCATGTCTAATCTGCTTACAATTTATCCCAGTTTCTGGCTCACAACATAAGCTGTATGTCTCAATATGTATTGGCTCAATAATTACTTATTAATCACAACTCTTTGAGTGCTAAGGAATAGAAATTCAAACTTAATCAACTTTTTTTAGAAAAAAGTCATTGGCTCTTGTAACTGGGAAAACTGAAGGCAGGCCTGGCCTCTGGGAAGACTGGAAGGATGCAGAACTGGATCTTCTCTCTGGTCCCCTGGCCTCCTTTCTTCAATCTGTTGGTTTCATTTTGCCAACAGCTTCTTCCTTACGTCCTTGGGCAATGGCTCCAGTAGTTTCAGGCTCGCATCCTTCAGTATCTCTTCATAACAGGATCTCAGTGGAGGAAAGACTCTTTTTCCAGCATGCAAAGCCCATCTTAAGTGAGACTCTGATCACACTATATATCTACCCCTGAACCAGCCACGTGGCCAAGAGGATGGCCACTCTGGATGGTGGTGAAGAGGCTCCATAGGAAACAGCTTCACCAAGAAGAGGAGTAGCTCCTCTAATGAAAATGGGAGCTACGACCTAGAAAAGAGAGAAGGGTGCTGCACAGGCAGACAGAACCAGCAGGCCTCCCCTGCGCAGAGTGTTGGGAACTGAAGCAGGTTGGACATGGATTCAGTTAGGTTCAGTCATGACAAGTGTCATCAGTTAGGGTGAGTTAGCTGTGGTAACAAACAACCTCCAAATCTCGACAGCTTAACATAGCAGACTCATGGACTCCTGTGCTCCCAGATGCATAGATGGGAAAAAGAGGAGTGCACAAAAGGCCATACAGGAAGCTTTCAGGGATCACAGCCAGAATTAGTGCACATCACTTTGGTCCAATTTCCATTGGCCAGAACTTGGTAACTACATATAGTAATAGCAAGGCTGGCTGGAAAATGTTCTCAGGAAAAAAAGGTACACAGCATTTGATGAGTTCATCGTCTCTGCCACGTGGAGAGAGGGCCCCTCACAGGACCAGGTTGGGGTTTGGGAAGAGGTGGGGGCAGCAAGGAAGGTGGGATAGGCTTGGAATTTAAGGCTGCCAGCCTCTGCCCTCAAGATTTTTTAAACTTGGGAAGGTCACTCTCCCTCTCTGAGTCTCAGTCTCGTCACCCCATCCCCACTATCTGTCAAGTATAGCCCCCTTTATAACACTTTCCATGCAAATACTCTTTTGCTTCTATGATTCACCCCCTACCTAAAGCCTCCATACCATTTCCAAGCTCCAAGTTTCTATGGTCTTATAACTTCTGATCTCCCCTTCATAAGACTCCCCCCTATCCAAGCTCTTCTTTGCCCCATTTTTGCTTTATTTTTTCCATAGCATCTATTATCACTTGATACACCAAATGTTTTGCTCATTCATTCATCCTCACCCTGCACAAGAATATAAGCTCCAAGAGGGCACAGCTTTTGTATTCAGTTCATTGCTGTATCCCAGATATCTAGAAAGTGCTTGGCATACCGTAAGAACTCAGTAAATATGTGTTGAATGAATGAATGAATGAATGAAATGTAAAACCTTTCTCAGAAGACAAATTGTCTAAAATTCCTAGCAGGGTAACACTGCCATCTGGTGCCAGACATTTGAATTGCAGGCACAAAGTCAGATGAGTGAGGGGTAGGGTGGACAGAATCCAGAGACAATCCTTGTTAAATCAACCCTACTTCGTTGCTTTAAACATTATGGTCTAACTTTGGTGTTCAGATGACTCAACAGACCTGGAGGGCCGGATTTTCTGTCCCTGCTGATCACCGCATGTGACCTCACTAACCATGCGTAAGGTGTTCAAATGTACCAGGCACTCAGTGCTTGCTCTGACACTGCTAAAATCTATAAACGTATGCGCAATGCTAACTCATCAGAAGATGAAATATCAGAAGAAGACCCCAGTCCTGAGAGAGGATGAGAGAATATGCATGGCGAGACGAGTAGGAAGGAGCAAAGCAAGAAGGAAAACCCAGTGGGAAGAGTCAGACACTAGACCTACCACAAACCTCACCTTGAGTTCACTTTGGTTTCTCATTTGTGAGGTGATGGTGATGGGCTAGATGGGCTCTAGCCCACACCTGAGCCCAGCCCTAAAGTCCTTGAGAAGGAACAGGGGGTCATGGGTGCCTCCAGCTTCTGGAGTTACCATCTAGGAAGAGAGCTCAGTGGTTTATCCACTGGTCAGAAGCTAATGCCCTCAGCTGGGGGTCTCCTCATTACTAGGCTCTTGTCCCAGCAAATCTTAGCACCTAGAGTCAGGGAGGGACATCGATCGGTGAGAACCCTCCCCCCATTCTTCCCCCATATAAGAGATGTAAGCCTGGCCACCTCATGCCACTGAAGCATCTAGATGCTCAGGACAATCCAGGGACCCCCAAGAGACCCTTTCTTCTCCTCCCTTCATCCTCCTCCTCCTCTGCTTCACCTACCATCACCAAAGACTCTTCCCCTCTTGGTTAATCCGGGGTCCCTGCTCTACTTACTGCTTTCTTTCTCTCTGTGTGCTCTGCTTCTGCTGCCCCTTCCACCTGGAAACTCCTCCTATCCTAGAAGCTCCCAGCTAATGGAATAATGGACAGATAATTTGTTGTCAGCTCAGCATCACCACCATCCCACCTTATGGCACTGAGAGGCTAAGAACTACAATGCCCAGAATTCCCTTGATTGTATGGTTCCATCTTGGAAATGCTAAGGAGACGCTCTGGTCAAATATTTGTCATATTTGTAAGAACATCGGAGGCCATGATTAAATCTCCATACAGATCAAGAGTCTTCTATGAAAATTTAGCAGCCAAACTGACATCCTATAAATGTAAAATACATGCTAGATTTTGAAGACTTTGTACCCTTAAAATGTAAAATATCTCATTAGTAATGTTTATATTGTTTCTATGTATTTTTGATATATTGAGTTAAATAAAACACTAATTTTGCCTGTTTCTTTGTACTTTGTTAATGTCATTATTGAAAAATTTTAAATTACACATATAGTTCATATTATACTTCTATTAGGAAGAACTAGTTTAACATGTGTGGGAAATGGATGGGAAACAAACATGCGGAACACTTCATAGATGCAGGAGACAGTGAGCAATGGCACAGTGTTGAATGTGGATTCATGCCACACAGGAGATGCAGATGTCGAGAGTAAAGACCTCAGAGAAGAAAAAGAGGTCCCTGAGGGCCCCACGATAGGGAAGGGAGGTGCTGAAGCAGGACTGAACCACAGCCTGAAGTACAGGGAGGATGTGAATGGGGTGAGTGTGTTGAGGCCATTCCAGGCAGTGGAATCAACCCGCTAGGGGAGGAATAACTCAGGCCCAGCAAAATGCAAAGGCCTTGGAGGGTCTCAAGCAAATGTGAAGCAAGGGTCATTGTTTCAACCTGTTTTCAGTCACCCCTCCATTCATTCCACCCTGTAGCGAGAGTGCTGGGGAGGGAGAGAGGCATGCAGGAAGGTCCTAAGAGGCACAAGGGTGCCATTGCCTAGGCACCTAAGGGGCTTTTGAACACCAGGTCACAGTGCACACTCAAACCCAGATCCGAACACCTCCTCTGGCTTTGTCTAGAGTGGGCTCCCCCAGGGACGACGTTTTCCGGGGGTGCTGGGGTCAGGCGTGGGGTGCTCTACCCTGGTCCCACCCGCAGGGGCTCTGCCTCTCTTCTCCAGCCTCATCCCAAGCAGGCTCCTGGGGTGGGTCAGAGGGGAAACACATGCTCCAGTCTGAGATGAACGCGCTCCATCCAGGCAGCATAGAGTTTGGTAGAATGAGACCGTGGGGACAGGAAGCATGAAGCCCGTGGCTTAAATGTGCTTGCGCTTGCGTTTTGTAGAATTTCTGGCACAGCAGTAGGATCTTTCTCAGAAAAGCTGGGACCTCTGTGGTCCAGGCCTGGTCCTGTGGGACTGGCCGCCTGGAGCTGGGGGCGGGCCTGGAACTGAGTCCAAGTTGGATGTTGAGTCATTTCAGGAAGGGCCGGCTGTCATGTCCAGCCCAGGCCAGAAGACAGGCCCAGACACTGGACCCAGAGGAGCGTCAAGGCCAGCCAGACCAGAGGGGGCTCCAGAGCGCCCGTTGCAGGACAGCCAGGAGCAGGTAGCACAGGGGCCTCAGAAAAGCGCTGGCCCCCAAACAAGAAAGTGCACTGCCTTGGAGAGGCCTCCTGGCCAGGAGGCCTCGGAAAATAGGAGAACTTTCCACCACTGCTTCAAGGGGCCTTCACGCTTGATTCCTGAAAGAGGAAACCCTAGCAGCTTGATGAATCCCTCCTGTGCACCTACTGCCCAACAATGAATCAGGCCCCATGGGGGAAACGAGAGGAAAAGCAGAGAAACTTTAAATCTCAGGGCAGAAGGAGCTTAAAGAGGCCACTTTAAAACAACTTTACCGGGATTTCCTTGGTGGTCCAGTGTGTAAGACTCTACACTCCCAAAGCAGGGGACCCAGGTCTGATCCTTGGTTTGGGAACTAGATCCCGCATGTCCCAACAAAGATCGAAGATCCAGATTGCCTCAATAAAACCTGGCACAGTCAAATAAATACAATTTTTTTGTAATGACTTCCCAGCGTAGAAATTCCTGCAGCCATATCCAGGGCAGTTCCATGTAGCTTTGGTGCTCTGAGAGCAAACCGTTTAACAAAATTCAAGCAGAAGTTCTCCAACCCCAAAATCTCTGTTGCCTAAAATCTCACTATGAAATTATCATTTAGGATTGGTGGGGTTGAGGGACTAAGTTTCTCATTCTTAATTTTCATCCTTCAAGATGAACACTTCCTTGCTGAGATAATGTGAGGGTCCTAACAGGACACAAGATGGTGACAATCAAGTAACAGGCAGATAAGAAAGGGATAAAGACAAACTCTACTATTGTCTTGCCATCAGTTAGCCAGTTCTTCTGGTGACTGGTCATGTCCACAAAAATGCTATGGCACTTTGTGTTTCTGGCTCAACAAACGTTAAGGATCCAGGCCACCCTCAGTATTGAGCTCTACCCCATTATCCAATGTGTCGTTCAAGCTCCAGCCAGCTCTTCCTCTTCCTCGTCCTCATTATCCCCTTCCTCACCACACTTTCAGAACACACACTGTGTGCCAGAGGCCACCCTAATCACTCTTCAAATGTCAATTCATGGAATCCTCACAAAAACCTCATCACAGCAACATTATGTTTACTCCTCTTTTGAAAAGTGAAAGCCGATCAGTCGTGTCCAACTCTTTGCGACCCCATGCGTATAGTCCATGGAATTCTCCAGGCCCGAATACTGGAGTGAGTGGCCTTTCCCTTCTCCAGGGGATCTTCCCAACCCAGGGATCAAACCTAGGTCTCTCACATTGCAGGTGGATTCTTTACCACTGCAACATCAACTGTGGCACTGCTGCTGCTGCTGCTAAGTCGCTTCAGTCATGTCCGACTCTGTGCGACCCCATAGACGGCAGCCCACCAGGCTCCTCCATCCCTGGGATTCTCCAGGCAAGAACACTGGAGTGGGCTGCCATTTCCTTCTCCAATGCATGAAAGTGAAAAGTGAAAGTGAAGTCACTTAGTCGTGTCCAACTCTTAGCGACCCCATGGACTGCAGCCCACCAGGCTCCTCCGTCCATGGGATTTTCCAGGCAAGAGTACTGGAGTGGGGTGCCATTCACTAGACCACTGTAAATATCTTCTCTGGGAGGTGAACCCAGGACTCACTCTTACACCGAGTAGTTACTCAGGAAGTGTTTACAGTGTTGAACCAAAGAAGCTGGTGGGAAGAGCCACTGAAAAGCAGGGGCTGCAAGCCACTGGGAGAGCAGGCAGTGGGGGAACAAAAAGGTTTAAATAACTTGCCCAAGGTCACATGGGTTGAGGTGGCAGGGCTAGGATTTCGATTCAGTTTGGTTCCAGAGTCCAGTTACTAGGAAGGAGCTAAGAAGGGGATTTCCTACCCTTCAATGACATATTGGCCAGATCTTAAGTCACATGGCTCTGTTCAACTGCAAGGGAGGCTGGGAAATGTAGTCTTTATTCAGAGCAGGAAAAACTGGGAGTTCTTTTACTAAGAAGGCTTCCCTGGTGGCGCAAATGATAAAGAATCTGCCTGGAATGTGGGAAACCGGGGTTCGATCCCTGGGTCGGGAAGACGCCCTGGAGAAGGGAATGGCTACCCACTCTAGTATTCTTGCCTGGAGAACTCTGTAGACAGAGAAGGTCTCAAAGAGCCAGACGAGACTAACACTTCCACTTTCTTTTGACTAAGAAAGACAGGGGAACACATATTGAGGACCAATCTGCCATTGGTAGTATGGATCCCCATAAATTCATCCCCTCTCTCATAGTGGAGCAGCCCCAGCAATAATCCTGCATAACATGACCTCTCCCCCTGCCCTTCTCCAAGAGAAGCTGGTTGATCTGAACGGAGACCAAGAGAGACTCCATCTTTCTGTATTGGACAGCAGCATTTGCCTTCCAGGGTGGTGGGCAGCAGATTTCAGCAAGGTTTTCAAGGCTACAGTCTACAAAGAAAATGCTTAAGTGAATGTTTTCACAGAGCATGTTGCCCAAATTATATTTCTGGCTGCCAATGCCAGGGCCCAAGGTGCCGCAGCATTCCTGCTCTTGGGTGCTATAAGAGCTACCATATGCCTGTGATGAAAATTCCTTTGTTTGCTCCAGTGGATGTCTGACAACTGCTATCAAAGAATTCTCACTCCACAGGCAGGCAAGTGTGGCGAGTGCCAACAGCAGGGTCAACACAGATGCTATGGAAGTATGAAGATTTGGCCGTGCAGGATCAGACAAGGCTTCATAATCTAGGCTATTACTGCTGACACATAGAGTGTTGACCACGTGCCATACACTCTTCCATGTTACACTTAATCTTCAAATATCCAGCGAGGCAGGTATTACTATTACTACTCTCATTTTACAGATTCCAGTAACCAAGGCACAGAGGGTTAAGTAACCAAAGGGTCAAACAATAAAAGTAGTAGAACCGGGTTTTGCACCCGGTCAGTCTGACTCTACCACCTCTCTTCTACCATTTAAGTTGGGGTGGTTGATGCCTAGGCTAGGTTTTTGCCTTTTTATTTTTTAATATTTACTTATTTGGCTGCACCAGGTCTTATTTGTGGCATGGGGATCCAGTTACCCAACCAGGGATTGAACCCATGCCCCCTGCACTGAAAGCGTGGAGTCTTTGCCACTGGACCACCACAGAAATCCTCTAGGCTGGGTCTTAAACAATGGATAGGATTGTGATGGGCCTGTTCATGCCAAGCAGAAGGCACCTAGAGCCACATCATGGAGCCAGCAAGAGTAATCTGATTTGGGGAGCCTGGAGCACCTGGGACACACGCGTTCTACCAAGCAAGAGTGAGGAACCAGGCTAGGAAGCAGGGTTGGCAGTCCGTTCAAGATGGGGAGATTGTGAATCTATGCTAATGACTTTTGAGGGTGTTCTGGAAGTACTGGGGAGCCATCTAGAATGTTGATGGTGGAAGGAGGACACTCCAGGCCCGGCTTGGGGATGACTGCTCAGGAGCTCTGTGACTGGAAGTGAGGAAGACATTCAGGAGGTTCTCACAAGAGAAAAAAAAAAAAGATTCAGTCCATGGGATTTCAAGAAGGATGAAGAAGGGAAGATGGAGATGTGAGCTCTAGGGTCTAGAAAGAGGATTTGCAGCCGCCTGGGAGAAAAGGGAGATGGAAGTGCCAAAGGCAGTTCCAGAGAGATTCTGGGCCCGTTGGGCTGGGCTTCGGTGGGGACAAGGGGAGGTTGAATTCAGGTTTCATGAATTCAAAGGCATGAATTTGAGGTGCCTATGGCAGCAGTCCCCAACCTTTTTGACAGCAGGGGATTGTTTTATGGAAGATAATTTTTTCAAGATTATTCAAGATCATTACATTTATTGTGCTCTTTATTTCTATTATTATTACATCAGCTCCATGTTAGATCAGTTCAGTTCAGTTCAGTTTATTCGCTCAGTCATGTCCGACTCTCTGCGACCCCATGAATCGCAGCACGCCAGGCCTCCCTGTCCATCACCAGAAACAGACACAAATGGTGAAATCAAAATTAGGGCCAGGATCCCAGAAAGGGTAACAATCTAGAGTTCCATTTGCTTCCGGATAACCATCTGGGTGAGCAGGAGGTAGGAAGTCCCGTCCTGGGGCACCTGCATTTCAGGGGAGCAGACAGCAAACACAGACATTCAGAGAATCCTGCTGAGGAGGGAAAGGAGCGGGGGTCTCAAATGTGGAGACACCTGTGCAGGGGGCATCAGCCTGGGGGAGGAGCCTGGGCAGAGGGCAGAGCAGATGGGGAGCCCAGACGGTGGCTGATCAAGGTAACTGCGGGTGTCAGGCCCTTGGGCAGGGGTGGAGAGAGGGAGGGAGAAGAGGCAGGGGAGGGGTGGGTTAAACAGAGGGCCTGGGGGACCACTGAAAGAGATGGAGAGGCAGGGTTGATCTGACCCAGGTGTCAGACCCCCATCTGTCCTTCTCTAACTTCTTACCCCTTCATGTCGTCCATGCGTTCCATTTTCATAGCTCGTAGACATGCCCCACATCCCTCTTGACCATGAGTTCCTGGAAGGGTCAAAAACAAATTCTGAATATCCTAAACTCTGCCTTGCAGAGTAGTAGTAGCTTATGAAAGATTTCTATGGAAAATACTATTTTAAAAAAACTATGTGTGTGTGTATAAAACTGAATCACTTTGCTGTACCACAGTAATTAACATAACATTGTAAATCAACTATACTTCAAGGAAAAAAACACTAAACTAGAACAACAATTCAGAAAAGAAAGGTTTCTATCAAGAGAAAACTGTACAAACACTGTCCTGAATCATCCTCTCATTTGCTCTTTTTTTCTCCCGAACACTTAATCAGAAATAATTTATGTTGGAAGACATCTCTCCAGGCAGTTTCGTGCTGTGCAAATTTCTGGAGATAAGTAAAGACGTTATCTTGACTCTCTTCAGAGGGAGGCTGCAAACACTGATTCCACTCGCTAAGGCGTCTAAAATACCTCATGCCCTGGGCTGTATTTAGCAACTAGCAATTTTATTTGGCATCTTCTAGAGAAGCGGCTAAGACTCTGAGGACTCCAGGGTGGGGTGGAATGGGCCACTCCACGGAGAGGTACCTGAATGGGAGGCGCTGTCAGGACTTGCCTCAGTGCACCCGGGGTCAGTGCAGGCGGTGTAAACCCTATGGTCCCCAGCACACTTAAACAAACGGAAGATAGAAATGTAACATTTCTGGTTTTAAAGTTCAGAAGATGCTTCTCTGATTTATGATTTCTTTCCCAAATAAAAAGATGTGGCTGCCAGTGCAGAGTCAAGGACAAAGCAAGTCAGAGCAGCCACAGTGGGCACCCTGGGTCCTGGCCATGTGGTCCCCCACAGGCCAGCCCCCCAGCTCCACAGGGACCTTGTGGAGGGCAGCACGGGAAGCAGAAAAGAAGCCAGGTTCCTGTCCATAGAGCTGGACTGTGAGGGAACAGAGAGCCCTGTGAAGGGGGCTGGGGGCTGGCTGAGTGTGAGTGAGTGTGAGTGTGCATATGTGTGAGTGTGAGTGTGAGTGAGTGTGCATATGTGTGAATGTGTGAGTTGTGAGTGAGTGTGAGTGAGTGTGAGTGAGTGTGAGAGTGTGAGTGAGTGTGAGTGTGAGAGTGAGTGTGAGTGTGAGTGTGCATATGTGTGAGTGAGTTTGAGTGAGTGTGAGTGAGTGTGTGTGAGTGTGAGAGTGAGTGTGAGTGAGTGTGAGTGTGTGTGAGTGTGTGTGTGTGTGTGTGTGTGTGTGTGTGTGTGTAGGTTTTAGGACCTGAAGCTAGAGCCTGCTTTTCTGTTACAGATAAGGAGCAGTAGATGTCCAGGAGAGTCAAGAATGGAGGGAACGTGTGGAATGATGCACACTTCTGCTGCTTTTCCCAACCCACCGAGTTGACAGATGCTACCCAGGCTGCCCCAGGTGATGTCGGGATCCATCCTCTTTCTCCCCTCTTCCCACAAGTGCTGAGTTCAGGGAAGCACCTGACACCCCACCCTCCATCAGCCTCTGCTTCTAGGGGATCCAGCCAGATGCAGGGACATTTCCTCATGTCAAGGATAAAGGGAGACTTCTAAAAGCCTCTGAGCGCAGGCAGGAAAATTCGTTATCTGCAGAACGATGAGAATAAAGTGGGCTCAGCCATCAGCCACAGAGTGTTCTGGAGGAGGAGGGAAGACTTTCATACAGAGTCTCAGGAAACTTACCAAACACAAAGCCTTCCTAAAAACATTATTCAAGATCATAAACCAGCAAAATAAAAGTCATTCTAAAAGGAGGGCCACACATTGGGTAGAAGAAGCAATCCAGGCAGATTCACAAACCATATTGTTATCTCTGCATAATTACTATTGCACAACGCAGAAAAGAATCCAAGGCTAAATCTTCAGATAAGCTCAGTTTGTTAGTGTGAAGCTCTTAGAGCAAAATGTAGGAAGAGGGAGGAAAAGGGGGACAGAAGGGGTGGGAGGGGGAGAAAGAGGCAGGATAGAGGAAAAACAAGAAAGGGAAATAGAAGGATGCAGAAGGTTTCCAGGGAGAGGGAAGCAGGCGAGGAGACGAGAGGAGGGGAGCAGGTATGGAGGAGCCACCTAGAGCTTCTAAAGCAGCCAGAGTTACAGGAGAGGTGATAGGCAGTGCTTTTGTGTCTTGCATTAAGGAGAGTCCTGACAGGAAAAATGTACCCTTTCTGTGACCTTCCAGCCTTGGCAAAGGCACCCCAGGACCCAGGTGGAGTGAGCGGACAGGACACATGGGCAAGAGAAGGATGCCCACTGCAGGGGAGGGGTAGGAGGGAGGAGGCAGCCAAGTTCCTTCAGCCCCTGCCCCTCTCCCCACTCCCAAGCCCTGCACCTTCTCCCCCAAAATGAAGGTGAAGTTTCCCCTTTATCTTGTCCTGAGTGCAATCCACTCCTGGGATGAGCCTCACGAGGGTCCCTCACATTAGCCTGGAATCAACCATGAGGGGCTGACACCTTTCAGAAAGAGGGACAATCTAGGATTTTCTACTGGTTCCTACCCTGCCCAGGTGTTCAGAACAAAATCATTGTAAACAGCCACACATTTGCAGAATGGCTTCCTCTTGCCAATGGGTTCTTTCTCACTAAAATGCCCACGTTACCTTAGTTTCCCTGATGGAGCCAGGGATACACTCTATGGTGTGAAGTGGCACATCCCTGTCTCATGCTGACCTGGCTTTGAAGAAAGTCAGAGAAGACCAGGTGAGAGGAGAGACCAGCAATACCCGCTGAGACAGAGGTGGGAGTCGGGGTGTAAAACTGTCATGATATATGAAAGAAGAAGCCCTATATGAATCTTCATGAAAGTCCTTCTCTCTCAGCCAAACTTGGGCAGAGCAACTCCTGATGCCCTCCCTCTGATTCATCTGTTGCAGACTCAAGACTGTCATGGACCCTGTATGGTCTTAGCTTGTCCCATGTTCTCAAAGTGGTCCTGGATCCTTAAGAAGAAAGGTGACCAATGGCTGTGTGTCAGTAATATTTCAGCCCTGCCACCTGGGGTAACCTAACACTTCAACTCACAAAGCCCAGAAGTGTGACAACCACAGGAAGGGCCCACCATCATCCACAGCTTGGAAGTGCTTTGTCTGATGACTGTGGGATTCCCTCAGGCCAGGGGAGCAATCAGATGAGTGCACTGGTGTCCTGTGAGCTGACGGGGAAAGGAAAAAGGTCACAAAGTCACAATGCAGTTCCTGCACTCAGGGTTTGCACAATTTTTGGAGTGCATGCGTGCATGCTCAGTCATGTCCAACTCTTTGCGACCCCATGGACTGTAGCCCACCAGGCTCCTCTGTCCATGGGATTTTCCAGGCAAGAATACTGGAGTGGATTGACATTTCCTACTCTAAGGGATCTTCCTGACCCATGGATCAAATCTGAGTCCGTTGTGTCTCCTGCATTAGCAGGCAGATTCTTTACCACTATGCCACCTAGGAAGCTCAGTCTTTGGAAGGGGGGAGTCAGATGGTCAGAATTAACCCTAAAGAGAGACAGATGGGTAGAGAGAGGCAAAAAGAGATGTTCTGGGTCAGCTCTTCTCTGATCTGAGCACCTAAATGGACCAAGAGACTGAGAAGGGTTTAGGCAGCCTCGGGGATCCCACGCAACCAGCCAACACAGCCCTGTAAGACCCAGAATGTGTTGGAAGCCTCATGTTTCATTTCAGAAAGGCACAGGGGCAACAGAACCTCACCAACAGCTGGGGCTCAGAGCAAGATAAGTGCAGACTGACACCTGTGCTAATGTAAGGCCTGGGGAAAGGAGCTGACATTATGCCTCCATTTTCTCATCTGGGAAATGGGGATATAAATAAGAATAATAGTAATAGTAATAAAATACCTTCTAGCAGGGATCGGTGTGTCAAAACAGTTCCTGGCACACAGTGAGCACCATGTGTGTATCTGTTAAATAATCCAAGATATGTAGACACTATTTCTTACTGATTGAGTCATTCTTCCCAACCATATCCTACACCCAGGCCTTTGAGGAATCTGCTCATCCAAGTCTTGCCCAGGCACACTCAGGTGCAGCTACAGGTGAGAAGTGTACTCTGCTTACCTTTCCATAGGCTCATTCCAAGCATGTTTGTGGAATCAATAAGCATTTGTTAAAAAAATTATAATAATAACTAAAGCAAACTTAAGCAGATATGTGGAATTTTAACATGTTGTTTGTACTGGAACTCCCTGAAAGATGATGCAGTCTGCAATGCTGCTCTGATTTTGCTCAAGAACAGGTAAAAACCACCACCAGGAAACCCCCATACCTCATTGCAATCCATGATGGACGAATTCAGAAAAGCCAGCTGGGTCTGCAGAGGCAGGGGTTGTTGGAGAAAAGGAGATCCATGTGCCCTGTTGGTGGGACTGCAAAGTAGTTCAACTGCTGTGGAAAATAATGTGGATAATCCTCAAAATTTAAAAACAAAATGACTGTATGATCCAGCAATTCTGCTTTGAGGCATGTATCAAAAAATGTAAACACTAACTTGAAAATACAAGTGTACCCCCATGTTCATGGCAGCATCATTTGTAATAGCCAAAACATGGAAATTAATAATACTCCATAATAAATATGTGTGTCCATCAGTGGATGAATGGATAAAGTTGTGGTGTAGATGTAAAATGGAATATTCAGCCATAGAAATGAGGAAATCTTACCATTTGCAATAATACAGTTGGAGCCTGAAGGTACTACGCTAAGTCAGAGAAAGAGAAATATTGTATAATTTCACCTATATGTTGACTCTAAAAAGAAACAAAACCACAAACACATAGAACAAGAGATCAGCTTTGTGGAAACCAGAGACGGAGTATGAGTGTGAAGGGGGAAAAGGGAACTGGAGAAAGGTGGTCAAAAGGTATAAATTCACAGTCATAAGATAAATAAGTACCAGGAATATAACATAAACGTGATGACCAGACTTAACACTGCTGCATGATATGTAGGATATTTGTTTTTAAAAACTCCTAAGCGTTCTCATCACCAAGAGTATTTTTCTTTTCATTTTATCTCTGTGAGATGCTGGCTGTTAACTAAATCTATTGTGGTAATCACTCCATGATATAAGTAAATCAAACCACCATGCTGCACATCTTAAACTTACATGGTGATGTATATTAATTATTTCTCAATAAAACTGAAAAAAAAAAAAAAAAACACCTACCCTTCGGAGAACTCTTGCCACCCGGACTTTAACCCAGGACTCTGAGTTCTAGTACTATAGTATATGTGTTTTTGTAGCTCTAGCACAAGGGCTGGCATTGACTAGAAGCTAAATACAGTAAAAGAAAAAGTAATGCAAATCTAAATATATACAGAAAGGAAACTATAAAGGAAAGCTGGAAGAGCTCAGGACACAGTGAAGAGCAAACTCAATTTCAGCAGAGCAGTCAGGGTAGCGAGCCAGCATCAGAGAGACTAAGTTCAGTTCAGTTCAGTCGCTCAGTCGTGTCCGACTCTTTGCGACCCCATGAATCGCAGCACGCCAGGCCTCCCTGTCCATCACCATCTCCCAGAGTTCACCCAGACTCACGTCCATCGAGTCCATGATGCCATCCAGCCATCTCATCCTCAGTCGTCCCCTTCTCCTCCTGCCCCCAATCCCTCCCAGCATCAGAGTCTTTTCCAATGAGTCAGCTCTTCACATGAGGTGGCCAAAGTACTGGAGTTTCAGCTTTAGCATCATTCCTTCCAAAGAAATCCCAGGGCTGATCTCCTTCAGAATGGACTGGCTGGATCTCCTTGCAGTCCAAGGGACTCTCAAGAGTCTTCTCCAACACCACAGTTCAAAAGCATCAATTCTTCGGCGCTCAGCTTTCTTCACAGTCCAACTCTCACATCCATACATGACCACAGGAAAAACCATAGCCTTGACTAGATGAACCTTAGTCAGCAAAGTAATGTCTCTGCTTTTGAATATGCTATCTAGGTTGGTCATAACTTTTCTTCCAAGGAGTAAGCGTCTTNCAACACCACAGTTCAAAAGCATCAATTCTTCGGCGCTCAGCTTTCTTCACAGTCCAACTCTCACATCCATACATGACTACTGGAAAAACCATAGATCATCAGGCATTAAATCCCAGAGGTTGGGGACTCCTGGCCTGAGGGCCACTCTTATGGATAATCTTACAGGCAGACCTGGAGAGAAGTTAGGAATGGGGACACAGCTTTGAAGTCATACACGGAGCGTGATTCCTTAAGGTGTGGGCACCCTCAGGAGGGAGACCCTTGGCTGGGACCTGGAGGGAGGCAGTTGAATAAGGTATCAAAAGGAGCTAGAAGCAGCAGGTCGATGGTCTGAGGACAGGAAAGTGTGTGTCCTCCAAGCTTTGAACAGGCTCTCCAGGAGGAAGGCAGGACCCTCAGCGTCCAGTACAGTGGGGTAGGAGGGCAGGAGGTGGCCCAGGGCCAAGGCCTCCGCTGGGGGCCCGGCTCCAGCTCCCTGCAGGCCCGGCCCTGTCAGAGCTCCTGCCAGCCTTCCTGTTGCCCTGGAAATGGCTCAGCACTGGGGCTCTGCTGAGTCCAATCATTCAGATTTATGATGGAAAATGGCCCCGGGGGCTGGGGCAACTTACTGTTCACAAACGAATTCCAACTTGTCCATGAAAGCGCCTCATTCCGGCCCCAACACCCAGGCATGTTCACACCTCTGGTGAGGAGGCCGGCCTGCCCAGATGGTTAGCGTGTGGGTTGGGCTCTGTGCAGAGCAGTGCTGCCTCTAAAGGAGGCCGGGACAGCCTTGGCGAGGGGAGGGGGTCGAGGAGGGCAGGTTGGAAGACAGGAACCACTGAGCCCTCTCCCCTCTTCTTACACTTGTATCCTTCCCGGAGGAAGAGTGCTCAGGCTGTGTTCCTCCTCTCCCCAGCTTCCATTCTCATTTGTAACATCCCCAGGAAATGGGGGAAAGCAGCAAGGGCCCAGCTCCAGGGGAAAGCACCCTCTTACAGTCGAACCTCTGAACTGCCCAGGTGGAGGTGGAGGCCGGGCCAACAGGCTCCGGAGGGACTGAGGCAGGAGGGCAGGGTGCCCCCATCTCCTTGAGCCTCTGGCCTTGTGGGCAAATGGGCAGCCCAGGGTCTCCTCCCAAGATTTACATTCTGTTTCGTTGTCTCTTCTCTCCTCTCTCATTATAATCTCATTTCCCCAGCCATGTCATCTTTACCAGTCTATACGAATATGGAAGCAATTGGCCAATTTTGAAACAAAGTAGAATTTTTCACGCTCTTGCCTGATTTTTGCCTCTCTGGACTGCTGGACTGCTGACTTCCTCTACCCTTGGCTCAGTCCCAGGCAGGCTTATTTTCTCTGTTGTGCTGGGTTTTTTTTTTTTTTTTTTTTTTTTTGGAAGATTGGGATTGGCGCCAGGATGAAGAAATAAACTGGGGATTTGACTGTTTCCATCGAAATGCCTGCCTTCCACCCCTTCGCTGGAATCCACTGGGCGAGAAGGCACTTCTCAAAGGGGAACGTCACCCTCCTGCCTGCCAGCCCTCCGCCTTTGTATCCATCCCCAAGGTGTGTGTGAGTCGGGGGCGGTGCTGTGAGAGGGAGCTGCAGGAGGGGGCTTCATCCCAAGATAGTTGCCCAAGTCAGATAAAAGAAGGATCAGATGTGTTTCACTTGTCCCCACACCCCTTCATGCCCTGGAACAAAGGTCCTTCACCCCTGGGGTGAATACTAAAATCCCTCAACAGTCCCACCCCGGACCCCAGGTGGGTCCCAGGAACAGAGGGGTTGGTGACAGGGGCTTATAATGGACAGGAGACCCAGCTCCTGCCCCAAGAAGATTTTTCAACCTGCAGCTAAAGAGATAAGATTGACAAATGTGAACCATTTAGAAACAGAATAAGATGTAGGATTTTAAAAGCTGAGGTTCTAGGGACAAGTCCTACCATTGTTTGCAAGGACCTGGTGGGCTCCAGATAGGGCCCCAGAGGGTTTGAGAATGGGGCAGGCCTATACTACTGCCGTAGAGAGGAATGGATGAGCAAGGGCATCTCCAGATAGGGCCCCACAGGGTTTGAGAATGGGGCAGGCCTATACTACTGCCGTAGGGAGGAGTGGATGAGCAAGGGCATCTTGAGGATGCAAGGCAATCAGGCATGGCCACCCCCACAGAGCTCCCAAGCACCCGGTCATGAGACCGTGTCTTGAAACAGTAGCCAATCGTGACCTGCTATCACTGAGGTGGGCCAGCTCCTTTCAGAGCCACTGGCGGGGGCTGAGGTTTGGGTTCTGTTTGGGGAGAAGCTTAAACTTCAAGGAGGTTTCTAACCAGACACTTTGACTTACCTACCCATGCGCCCCTGGTTGTGGTAGAGGCCCAGGAATGCCCAGGGGGTGGGGACTAAAGAAAGACTGGGTGGTACCAGCCCAGGTGGTACCAAGGGCCCCCTGGTATGCTGGAGTGGGGACAGGTGACGTGAGCTTTCTCGGCTGGAGGAGGACAAGGAGTTAAGTGGAGCCAGTGACCCTCTGGGGAGCGGAAGACAGCCCAGCAAATCCTGAGTCTCATGGACAATTGCAGGAAAAATCCCAACCTCATTTCAAGGGATCCCAGAGGCCCTAGCATCCCTGATTAAAGAACTCGAGTCTTCTTCTAACACCCCCACTGCCACCCCGTCAGCAGCACAAGGGGCAACCAAGAAGGCTTGCTTCTGATACCCTGATCTCTCCTGAGCTGAGGCCAGAGCCCCTAGAACCGCTCCCAGCTGCACCCCGCCCAGTGCAGCCCTACTCCACTGGCCTGCGAGGGTAGGGGAGGCAACCAAGAGCCTGCCACCCAAGATAAAGCTTTCTGTCCAATTCTGTGGTTCAGCCGAAGTCGTGTTCTTAATTGTCCAAATAAACAGTTTTCAGCCTGGAGGCCAGAACACGCCAAAACATGCCACTTCGTTTCTAGCACCAACTGGGTGCTACGGGCACAAGCCCATTTCCTAAGTCACAGCCAGCACTAAACAGTGCACGGTGGGTCATGGTCGCCAGCCGGGTGACCCTGGGCTTAAGGACTGAGGCAAGGCAGCGCTGGGCAGGAGGAGGTCTCTAACAGGGAGGTTAGAATCCTGCCCTCCCAGCTGCACCATCACTTCCCGCCAACCTGGCTCAAGAGGCTTCATCCCTAACATCTGTACAACAGGAGAGGAGGGCTAGATCACGGTTCTCAAAGTGTGTTCCCTTCCGCACCATCATCCCTTGAGAATTTGTTAGCAATACAAATCCTCCAAACTGCCCCCTACCGAATCAGAATCTCTCCACAGGACCCAGAAATCGGTTTAACAAGCCTTTCCGGTGATTCGGATGCCAGCTAAAGTTGTTGTTGTTTAGTTGCTAAGTTGTGTCCGACTCTTTGAGATCCCATGAACTGTCAAGCTCCTCTGTCAATGGGATTTCCCAGGCAAGATTATTGGAATGAGTTGCCTTTTCGTTCTCCAGGAGATCTTCCTGACCCAGGGATTAAACCCATGTTTCCTGCATTGGCAGGTGGATTTTTTACCACTGAGTCACCAGGGAAGCCCAGCTAAAGTCAGGAGATCTACATGTTTCTGTCCAGCTCTAGTATCTAATGAGATTTGTTTATTTTACCCAAAAGACCTCCTTACTTCCCAGGGTATAACATAACGTATGACGTACAACCTATAACATAAAGAAGGACCAGCTCGTCCCTTGAGAGAGACTGACTGCTCAGTCTTGTCCCCATTTCCAGCCTGGTATGAAGCTGGCCTCACCAGAGCTCTGAGCTTTGCCTACAGCGCAGATCTTATTGCTACTGTGCTCTGGGATGTGGCCTGGGCTCAGGACTCTGGATGTGCCTGAGATACAATAGGCCAGAAGAGCCAAGTTCAGGTAACCCCAGCGGCTGTCACAAATTCTCGTTTCCAAACAAACTTCCAGGTCGGCTCTACCAGAAGATTCGGAGGACGCCAAGAGCTAAATGGAAGGCTGTGTTAGCTCTAGGGATCACAGGCATTACAATGAGAAACAGATTTTATTTCATTGTCCCCAGCCTTCACTCAACTCCAAGCAGAGTCTCCCAACCCCTCTGCAAGGGATTTCTAAATGCAAACAAGACCTCTAGGTCATGCAGGGTATGAAGAGGCACCTGGCTTAGATCCAAGCCCTAGATCTGTCCACAGGGACACTGTCAGATGTCTGACTGTCCCAGCAGGGTGGCCTCAGCTGAGTGGTCTTTAGGAGCTGGTTTCCTGGGAAACACCAGCTCTGGAACTGGTGTTGGCCAGCTCCCCACCTTACTGAAACTGCAGGGCAGGCCTAAGTCCAGGAGGGCCAGGGGCCCAGCCTAGCCTAGAATGTAGGGGGATCCTGGAAGCTGGACCCGGAAACAGAGGGCGAAGTGAGTGGGGACAGGATTCTTAGACAGACACGGGACAGACCACAGACTATCAAGGCCAAGTAGGCCCCCTCGATCCCTCTAGTCCAGGGGGAGTTCTGGGGGAGGGGCTGCTCTCTGGTGAAGATGGGGAGAGGTTTGCAAAGCCAGACGCTTGGTCTAATTGGTAATACCCTCCTCCTTCGGCCCTGGGCCACTGAACCATAGGGTCCATTTTCACAGAACACGATGAGTTCCTAGCACTCGGAAGAGGCAAAGCTGGGAGAGGGAGGCGGTGGGCCCGGCTGACACATCTGTCACTAATCACAGGGAAAGGCTCAGACCAAAACTCATTTTGGACCCAGAGCCTCTGGGCCTGTTTTGGGAAAGTTGACTAATCCCATAATCCTGCCCATCAGGCAACTCTTCTGCCTGGCTTCCAAGCGGGAGTGGGAGAGAGCCCTGGGGGCAACTGGCCCTCTGAGGCGTGTATTCTCTTAAAGGGGAAACCCTCCTGAGAGGTTTTGTTTGCTCCACAGGGGTCTCTGGTTCAGGTGTGTCTGTAGTTGGGCCTGATGGCAGCGCCAGTCCCCGGGGGAGGTCAGCCCTTGATGCAAGGGCAAGGAAAGGCACAGGGGGCCCTGCAGGGACCACGCTGCTTCTCTGGGTCTGCTACTCAGATGTGGGCCGGGACGAGCCCCTCAGCCCGGCCAGGAAACTGGTACAAAGGCCAATTATCAGCCCCTCCGAACCTGCAGCCCTGGTCCTGGAGTGGACACTGTTCTCCCTGGGCCAGGCCACGTGGCGGGTGGAAATGGCCCAGCCCCTCCTCCAAGAACTGCTGTCTCTTCAGCCCTGACAACTCAGCTTGTGTACATCCCCAGTGCTGGGGAGACCCTGTTCAGGGTAGAGACACTCAAGGCAGCGATCTGGCACCAACGCAGGCTCTGCAGACTCGTGTGTACACACACGCACACACACTACTCCACCCCACAGTGACTCCAGCACACCACCCCAGCAGTACACAAATGATACTATTCTAGACCAGAGCTTCCTCAAGTCACAAAAGGGCGAAGCTGCAGGTTGTGTGCAAGCTAGATTTGTCCTTTTAATCATATTTTCTCTTCATCTGACATGATCACTTCAGAGATATATTCACTTGGCGGTGGCAGGGATGGTGGAGGCGGGGAGGGGGGGTGGCGTGCAGAGATGAAAATATATATTTTTAAAATCACACTTGAAAGGGAAGGAACCCTTTTCAGTTCATACAAAAGAAAATAGTAATCTCATGGTCAAACCTCACAAGTGCCACTCAGGGTTACCTCTGCTACAGCAAAACCCCAAACTATTTTCTACCGGGTTTGTGTCCTCCAGAAAGGTGTGGGAAAGGAGAGGCCTCTCCTAGGATACTTTTCTGATAAACTGCACATACTCCTGTTCTTGCCTCGAGAGTCCCATGAATGGAGGACCCTGATGGGCTATACAGTCCATGGGGTCTCAAGAGTCAGACATGACTGATCGCCTAAGCACAGCACAGCTTTGCTCATAGTCAACTTCTTCCAGCGAGTGTCCCAGAGTGACCCCGCAACACCCCCGGCCCATCACATGTGGGTCTCACAGAATGAGCAGGAATGAGTGCCCAGCTGGCAATAAGCATGCACTGTCTCTTTAAGAGCACGGCCTGAGAGTTTATTTACCAGGAGGTTTGTTTGGGTCTCAGTGGGAGGAAAGGAAAAAGATAAAAGTGGGTTGGGATACTAGAAAGACAAAAGACAGAAAAAAAAAAAAAAAAAAAGCCAGAATGCAGAGAGAGCAAGATTATAAAAACTAGGTCTAGAGGGAAAATTTATTTTTGCAACAAAGATTCCAGTCACCCAGGGACTGTTTCCACTGAACAGCTTAATCACCAAATGTGTTGGCTGGTCAAACAAAATCCATTGAGTGAGGCTGACCTGGCCACTCAGGTCCACCTACCCAACTCAGGCTCTAGGGCCAGGCCCCGGCACTGCAGCTTCCTGGGATGGGTTGGACTGGGGTTGGTAGGAGTAGTCTGGAGACAAACCCAGCAGATGGGCCTGTGGGAAAGAAAAGCTCCCAACCTGGGCTCTGGGTATGGGTTCTGGGGCAACCAGGAGCTCTGTAACTGTTCCCATCTTCGCGTGCTGGATATGTGCCCTCCTGAGGACCCACAGCTTTCACAGCATCTCACGGGCTTCCTTGATGTCTGGAAGCAGCAGGAAGAGACCAGTTGGGGTCAGGGCTGAATCAAGTCCCCTGTGATGTGAGGCAGGCCACTGGGAGCCCCCGCTTTAAGTAGTGCCCGTGAATCTGTTTCCCTAGGAGTGGCGGCGGGGAAGGCAATGGCACCCCACCCCAGTACTCTTGCCTGGAAAATCCAATGGACGGAGGAGCCTGGTGGGCTGCAGTCCATGGGGTCGCTAACAGTCGGACAGACTGAGCGACTTCACTTTTACTTTTCTCTTTCATGCATTGGAGAAGGAAATGGCAACCCACTCCAGTATTCTTGCCTGGAGAATCCCAGGGATGGGGGAGCCTGGTGGGCTGCTGTCTGTGAGGTCACACAGAGTCGGACACGACTGAAGTGACTTAGCAGCAGCAGCAGCAGGAGTGGCGGAGCCGCTGTGGGTGATCAGGTAGGAAAGCGGTAAAATGAGACCTGTCGCTCCAGGTCAAAAAAGAGGGAGACCTTGAGTTGACTTAAGGCTTCCCTCGTGGCTCAGGTGGTAGAGAATGCACCTGCAATGCGGGAGACCCAGGTTCGATCCCTGGGTCAGGAAGATCCCCTGGAGAAGGGCATGGCAACCCACTCCAGTACTCTTGCCTGGAGAATCCCATGGACAGAGGAGCTTGGTGGGCTACAGTCCATGGGGTCGAAAAGAGTCAGACAGAACTGAGCGACTAACACTTTGCCAGAGGAGTCCAACGACAGTTGACACTGAGTGAGCTCGTGGGACAGGGAGAACCCTGTAGGTTTGGACCCAGTCTTTGATGAGACGTTCTGGGTATGAAGTAAGCCTATCCACAAACAGGCTGGACACACAGCACACGGTGTACTCTTCCTCGCCCAGCCCTCCTGGACAGCGGGCTCCCTGCAAAAACAGATCTGCCCGTGCTGGCTCTTTGAGCCCATGCCTCTGCAGAGAAGACAGCCGAGGGCTGCCGGTCATGCTGAGGACACTGTCTAGCCCCGGTTAGACAGTAAGAGGCCACCAGGTCCTTCTCAGGGGACAGCTGGGGCCGGATGTTCCTGGAGCAGGTTCCCAGGATTTTTCTTCATGTCATATCCCTGGAGTGGGGAACAGCCTCTAAATGGGATTATCCCATCAAGGCTGCTTAAAATTCTAGCTGTACCAGCTCCAGAGCACACCCTCTCTCCTGGCAGTGGGGATAAGAAGGGGGGCATATGGAGCAGAGACCGTGTCACCCCTAGGTCATGGGACTGGGCAGTCAACGCCTCTCCCCCTTCACACCTTTCACACCCCTCAAAGACCATGCATCCCTCGAGTCCTTGCCCTGGAATGTCAGGGTACCTCTCTCCCCATTGCCATGTGTCCTAGGAAAAACTCCCTAGTTAGGGAAAAGTTTGCAGTTCCCATTCACCAGGAGACTAAATGATATACTTGCCTCAAAAACTTGAAGTGTTTTATTTCTCCTGGAGAAACCAAGGGGAGTTTGTTTAAAGGTTATTAGACTGTGCTTCTTGGGAGAGGGGGCTGTACCACCTCTCCTCCACCACCACAGCGCCCCTTCACCGCTGATGTCAAGTACACAGGCAACTTACTACATGCATGTTGGTTAAAAGGATGAGAAGATGGACAGATGGACAGGCTATATCCAGTCTTCCATTTTGAGCTCCCCATGATGATGTGATCACTAATCTAGAGCCAGACATCTTGGAATGTGAAGTCAAGTGGGCCTTAGAAAGCATCACTACAAACAAAGTTAGTGAAGGTGATGGAATTCCAGCTGAGCTATTTCAAATCCTGAAAGATGATGCTGTGAAAGTGCTGCACTCACTATGCCAGCAAATTTGGAAAACTCAGCAGTGGCCACAGGACTGAAAAAGGTCAGTTTTCATTTCAATTCCAAAGAAAGGCAATGCCAAAGAATGCTCAAACTACCGCAAAATTGCACTCATCTCACATGCTAGTAAAGTAATGCTCAAAATTCTCCAAGCCAGGCTTCAGCAATACGTGATCTGTGAACTCCCTGATGTTCAAGCTGGTTTCAGAAAAGGTAGAGGAACCAGAGATCAAATTGCCAACATCCGCTGGATCATGGAAAAAGCAAGAGAGTTCCAGAAAAACATCTATTTCTGCTTTATTGACTATGCCAAAGCCTTTGACTGTGTGGATCACAACAAACTGTGGAAAATTCAAGAGATGGGAATACCAGACCACATAACCTGCCTCTTGAGAAATCTGTATGCAGGTCAGGAAGCAATAGTTAGAACTAGACATGGAACAACAGACTGGTTCCAAATAGGAAAAGGACTATGTCAAGGCTGTATATTGTCACCCTGCTTATTTAACTTATATGCAGAGTATATCATGAGAAATGCTGGACTGGAAGAAACACAAGCTGGAATCAAGATTGCCGGGAGAAATATCAATAACCTCAGATATGCAGATGATACCACCCTTATGGCAGAAAGTGAAGAGGAGCTAAAAAGCCTCTTGATGAAAGTGAAGGAGGAGAGTGAGAAAGTTGGCTTAAAGCTCAACATTCAAAAAACGAAGATCATGGCATCCAGTCCCATCACTTCATGGGAAATAGATGAGGAAACAGTGGAAACAGTGGAAACAGTGTCAGACTTTATTTTTGGGGGCTCCAAAATCACTGCAGATGGTGACTGCAGCCATGAAATTAGAAGACACTTACTCCTTGGAAGAAAAGTTATGACCAACATAGATAGTATATTCAAAAGCAGAGACATTACTTTGCCGACTAAGGTCCGTCTAGTAAGGCTATGGTTTTTCCTGTGGTCATGTATGGATGTGAGAGTTGGACTGTGAAGAAGGCTGAGTGCTGAAGAATTGCTGCTTTTGAACTGTGGTGTTGGAGAAGACTCTTGAGAGTCCCTTGGACTGCAAGGAGATCCAACCAGTCCATTCTGAAGGAGATCAACTCTGGGATTTATTTGGAAGGAATGATACTAAAGCTGAAACTCCAGTACTTTGGCTACCTCATGAGAAGAGTTGACTCACTGGAAAAGACTCTGATGCTGGGAGGGACTGGGGGCAGGAGGAGAAGGGGAAGACAGAGGATGAGATAGTTGGATGGCATCACGGACTCGATGGACGTGAGTCTGAGTGAACTCCGAGAGATGGTGATGAACAGGGAGGCCTGGCGTGCTGCGATTCATGGGGTCGCAAAGAGTCAGACATGACTGAGCGACTGAACTGAACTGATGCTAGGCAGTTCAGAGCAAACAGGCCAAAAGGGAGTGGAGCTGTCAGAGGGAGGCAGGGGGCCCTCAGGTGGGTGCCCTGGTGGAGAGAAGGAACAACGGTAAAGCTTTGATTGGTCAGATCGAAAAAGCCCTGCAGGGCCTGGGAGGGACTGGGTTGAAGTGTCCACTTGCTCGGAACCTGCCGCAGGCTCCCATTCTCCGACCCAGCACTCACTGTGCCCCTGTCAAGCTGCCTCTTGTTAAATAAACCTGCCTTTGTGTGTGTGTGTCCTGGAGAAGGGAGAACTGACTGGGGGAGGGGAGGAAGTTCTGTCTGAAAATAGACCTCCTGAATGCTTTTAAGGGCCTGCAGTTTGGATGAGTAAATATTTTCCCTTTCAGATGAAAGGTGCAATCATCGCCGTTTTTTAATTACTTTAATTAGAAAAGATTGCCTTAATCTTTTACTTATCTGTACTATTGTGGGAACTGCCAGAAAATGAAGTGCAGGGAAAACAGGTGGAGTCTGACCTTTGCTCTGAGCATCTTGAATTTCTTCTAGGCTGGTAATTAAGAAGAATCAGGGGAAGTTCCTTGCAGAATCTAGGAAACACAAACACACACACAATCGTGGATATAGGGGAATGTTGGCTCCCTCGCTCACTCACACACACACACACACACACACACACACA
>SJYX01008651.1:402919-463169 GCA_006410675.1 Oreotragus oreotragus | reverse complement strand
TGCTTTTGAACTGTGGTGTTGGAGAAGACTCTTGAGAGTCCCTTGGACTGCAAGGAGATCCAACCAGTCCATTCTGAAGGAGATCAACTCTGGGATTTATTTGGAAGGAATGATACTAAAGCTGAAACTCCAGTACTTTGGCTACCTCATGAGAAGAGTTGACTCACTGGAAAAGACTCTGATGCTGGGAGGGACTGGGGGCAGGAGGAGAAGGGGAAGACAGAGGATGAGATAGTTGGATGGCATCACGGACTCGATGGACGTGAGTCTGAGTGAACTCCGAGAGATGGTGATGAACAGGGAGGCCTGGCGTGCTGCGATTCATGGGGTCGCAAAGAGTCAGACATGACTGAGCGACTGAACTGAACTGATGCTAGGCAGTTCAGAGCAAACAGGCCAAAAGGGAGTGGAGCTGTCAGAGGGAGGCAGGGGGCCCTCAGGTGGGTGCCCTGGTGGAGAGAAGGAACAACGGTAAAGCTTTGATTGGTCAGATCGAAAAAGCCCTGCAGGGCCTGGGAGGGACTGGGTTGAAGTGTCCACTTGCTCGGAACCTGCCGCAGGCTCCCATTCTCCGACCCAGCACTCACTGTGCCCCTGTCAAGCTGCCTCTTGTTAAATAAACCTGCCTTTGTGTGTGTGTGTCCTGGAGAAGGGAGAACTGACTGGGGGAGGGGAGGAAGTTCTGTCTGAAAATAGACCTCCTGAATGCTTTTAAGGGCCTGCAGTTTGGATGAGTAAATATTTTCCCTTTCAGATGAAAGGTGCAATCATCGCCGTTTTTTAATTACTTTAATTAGAAAAGATTGCCTTAATCTTTTACTTATCTGTACTATTGTGGGAACTGCCAGAAAATGAAGTGCAGGGAAAACAGGTGGAGTCTGACCTTTGCTCTGAGCATCTTGAATTTCTTCTAGGCTGGTAATTAAGAAGAATCAGGGGAAGTTCCTTGCAGAATCTAGGAAACACAAACACACACACAATCGTGGATATAGGGGAATGTTGGCTCCCTCGCTCACTCACACACACACACACACACACACACACACAGGCACACTCTCACACACGTGTGTGTACACGAGTGGAAAGGAAAACGCACCCCAACGGGGAAGACCAGAAAGTTCCGACTTTGAGAGCAGCGTTCCTGCTCCAAGCCCTGAGAGGTGGCTTAATGAGTTTCCCAGGGTGGCCTAAAATGATTAATTAAGCAGACAGCTTCTTGCCCCTTCCCCAGACAACGGAAACCCAGTAACGGTCTGTTTGGGGAGGGAGCGGCAGGGGCCCCCTGACTCCAGGGGTGGTTGGGGACGTGGTGTAAGAGCCAGGAGCCCCAGATAAGGGACGATATCAACGTCCTGTAACTGCCACCAAGGCTGCCCCTGCCCAAGCCCCGGTTCAGGGGCTTCCCTCTGCTCCTGGCCCCTGGCCTCCTGCCCTGTGTCCAGGCACGGCCCAGGCCCGAGGGGACCCTTGGCAAGATGGCAGATTGGAAGCAGTTGTCTCTGGGTTCCCTCCCTCCCTCCCTCTGCCTATTTCTATCATGCAGTGTTACTGGGCTCCCAGCTGAACACTGAGGAGAGATTCTGGAGTCTACCTGAGTGTCTAGACCCACAGGCATGGAGCATGAGGGGAACAGAAAGAGAAGAGAGTGGGAGGGCTCCAGGGGGGCTTCCCTCTCAGATCACCCATGTATGGAGAACCTACACTGTCCTTCAGAGCTGTCAGGGGCTCCCAGAGCTCAGCATTAGCCATTCACTGCCCCAGCGAACACACACTGAGCTCGCCCAGTGTCAGGATACAGGGGTAAGCAGTGGGATGAAATGCAGACTCCCAGGCCCCAGCCACTGGGATCCAGATTTCATTGCCTGAAGGGGGTCCTGGGATGCAGGTGATGCTTGCTCATAAGCAGAGCTCAGCATTCAGGTGTCCAGCAGCACCTCCGCCCTCTGAATCTATAACCTGGACAGGCTGCCTCCAAAACACTATGGATATTTCTCTTGGAAGGTGCCCCAAGGATTCAGCTGTGGACCTGTCCCCCTTCCACAGACAAGGCCATGGCCTTCCTTCCCAGATAGTCCCATCCCCTGGGGACTGGGACAAGACCAGGACAAAGGCTTCGCTGGCATAAGGAACACCCAGCTGGGGCTTTGCAGTGTGCCCTTGTAAACAGACCATGAGACAGGGACAGGGTCTCAAAGCAGGCCCAGACCCGGCCAGCCTGCAGGGAGGGAGGAGACAGGTGGAGGTGTGCTTCATGAGAGCCAGGAACAACGTTTTCCTTTTGAAAACGCTCCGGGTGCTTGGGTTGGATTTCCAGCCTTGTGTTTACAGCATCTGCAGCCGCGTCCATGACCGCGTCTGTCTGTACCTGTGTCTTGCTCTCCAGGTGTGTGTGTCTGTGCGTTTGCGTGTTCTATCTGAGTGTCTAATCACACCTGTGGGCGTCGGTCCTTCTGTGTCTGGAGGAGGCTTTCTGAGAACAAATGGCTCTGGTTTCCACTTGTGTGAGCTCTTCCACCTCAAAACATGGCAAAAATAAACCTCGCTGAAAAAGCTCTAACAACATTTTTTTTTCCTTGTCCCTGGCACAGCCAATAGCACCAGCGGGTCTCCACGGTCAATTTAGGAAGCTTGGGAAAACACTGCTTGTAATTAAAAGTCTAAAAGGGCCTCAATTAGGGCAGTGTTTGCCCTGCCAGACCCGTTCCCAAACCCCACTCCGCAGCATTCCTCTCCTGGCTGGAAAAAGCCTTTGATTCGCACCAAATGTTCAGTGGTCACACGGGACCAGGCCTTGGCCCTGTCTCCCCTGCCAGCTGCTTAGGGCGCAGGCAGGCCTCCACCCCAAGGCTACGATCTCGGATCCCAGCTCTTCCCACCCCCTGACTTCCCAGCCCCTCCGTCATCCTGAGCTCCTGAGGTCTCGAGGTGCAGACCTCCTGGGTGTGGGGGAACCCAGGCCACACCAGCACCCACTCCCCATCTGGGGTGTCACTGCTTGCTTGAAGAATTCAAAGCCGACAGTCAGGCCTATCTGAGGAGGAAGCAGCTGCGGTCAACGTGGAGAGAGGTGGTGTTGGGGTCCAAGGAACACCCCAGTGCCTCTTCTTACTTGGCAGAAACCCCCTTCATCTGAGCAGAAGGCAGCCTTGAGCTACAGTCACCTCAGGAAACACAGCCAGAGGGCTCCAGAAGATTCTTCCAGAACCAGAGAACACAGGGCCCGGCTGGGAGGGTCAGGAAGTAGCACAAGCCTCTGACCTCTAGAGTCCCTAAGGATTAAAGATAAGGATCTCCTTTTGGGGGTGGGGCAGCCAAAGGCAAAAACCTGGTGGCCTAGGGTGTTGCCTCCTCCCTGGGGAAGGGTCAGTCTTTCAGCTGGGTGGGTGGGAAACAGAAGCGCTGAGTCAGCTCAGGAGTAAGCCTCTTTCCCTCCCAGGACACAGGTGTACTCAGGCCACAAGTGCGGGCGCCCTCAGCGTCCCAGATCACAGACACCTACACAAACTCACATTCCCTCACAGGCTCCTACTGACACCCACTCAGAGTCACAGACATGGCGAAAGTCGGACACACAGACAATGGGAAAAAGGCCAGCAGGCCCCAGGCAAAACCAAATTGCCTCCCAAGGTCCCCAAGTCCTTGACAGCCCCCTAGGCAGCTCTTGCGAGAGCAGAGAGGAATCACTGTGTAGCAGACGGTCTGTGATGCAATGCCAAGGTCGGGTCCTCAACCCCACTGGCCACGCCCTAGAGGGTGGGGTAGGAGCATTTGGGGCAACCTTGAAGAGGGCAGCCTGGGCGTCCACCTCAGCTCTGCTCATGCCCCAAAGGGCAGGCCTGGACCCAGAGACAGGGAATGGCAGGGGAAGGGTTACAGGCTAACCAGAAAAAACAATTACTAACGGGAAAGGCAGCACATTCCAGCCCTGCTTAGCGGGCCGCCAGGGCCGTGGGTGGTTCTTGGATTATGCATTTCCTTGAAAACAAAAAGGAAAGTTCAGGGCAGTTCAGCTGTGCCCTGAATCTCACTCTGGGGCCTTTGTCTCCAGTCCCCACAGAGCCTGCGTGCCCGCACACACGCACACCATCCCAGCAGCCCAGCCAAATGTCCACTGGGAAAGTGGGAACATTAATACCACTGAAAGCTTGCAAGAAAAGTAGGGAAAGACTGGAACTGAACCAAGAAAAGGGGAAAGGGTAGGGAGTGGGAGCCCCAGAGAATTCTTGTCACCCAGAATCTCCATTCTGTGGGTCTGAGGTCATGGGGAACGTCTGTTGATTCACTCAGCAAACGTATCTGGAGCCTCTGCCTTGATCCAAACCTGATGCCGACACTGGGTTCATTCTTGAGGGTTCCTGGTCTTCTGTTCTCCCCACAGTGGTCTCTTGCCCCTATTTCTGCGTTAGGTCCCAGCACTCTCATGCCCCTACTTCTGTGTTAGGGCCCAGCACTCTCATCTATGAAATCTGGTCTCCTGATAGCTTCTGATGATGGAATTCAGACTGAGAAGTGGGCCGCCCAGAAGGCTGAGAGGAGACCCTCCAAGGAAGGTGTACCCTTAAAGGAGGATCAAGACGGTGGTGCCTCCCTGGGGAAGAACAGAGGGCCAGCCATCTCGCCACAAATATCGGAACAGATTCAAATGGCTGCTGAGTCTGACCGGACATGTCTTTCTTCCCATCCCTCACCAAGCCTGTGAGCAGGCAGCTTCCCCACCACAAAGGGGAAACTGAGGTGTGAAGAGGGCTGAAGGCCCTCACTCAGGTTAATGCACAGGCTGCCTCCCCTGGAGTCTTTCTTTCCTCAGTTCTCTGAGCGGCATCTTTGAGGTCTCAGCTTAAAAGCTGTCCCTCCCTGTCTGAGCATTCGTCTGAAGAGGTCTACACCGTATTGCCTCTCCATTCCCTTCCCTTCATGCACATGATTTCGTGTGTGTTTATCTGAAGTCTGTCTTTCTGGTCAGACTCTCACCTCCTAGAGGGAAGGTCTTGAGACTGTTTCGTTCACCATGTATATCCCAGCTCCTGGGATAGTGATGAGCACACCGTAGATGCTTGATAAATGTTTGTGGAATGAATAAAGAAATGAGCAGCTACATAGCTTGGGTAGATGGAACCAGTCAACTTCCTGGCCTCCTGTCAGATTTGTGTTGCTCTCCTCCATGGAGAAGACTCAAGAGAAGACTCTTTTAAGAGTCCCTTAGACTGCAAGATCAAACCAGTCAGTCCTAAAGGAAATCAACAGTGAATATTCTTTGGAAGGACTGATGCTGAAGCTGAAGCTCCAATACTTTGGCCACCTAATGCGAACAACTGACTCACTGAAAAAGCCCCTGATGCTGGGAAAGATTGAGAGCAGGAGGAGAAGGGGATGACNATCAAACCAGTCAGTCCTAAAGGAAATCAACAGTGAATATTCTTTGGAAGGACTGATGCTGAAGCTGAAGCTCCAATACTTTGGCCACCTAATGCGAACAACTGACTCACTGAAAAAGCCCCTGATGCTGGGAAAGATTGAGAGCAGGAGGAGAAGGGGATGACGGAGGATGAGATGGTTGGATGCCATCACTGACTCAATGGACATGAGTTTGAGCAAGCTCCAGGAAATGGTGAAGGACAGGGAGGCCTGGTGTGCTGCAGTCCATGAGGTCGCAAAGAGTCAGACTTGACTGAATGACTGAAAGACAACCATCTCCATGGAACTCCCTCCAGAATGACATGGTGAGCAGGAAGCCAGGAGCCTCTCCATTCCAGCCCTGGGCTAGATGTGAAACAGCCCAAACTTAAAAAAATAAAATCATACTCCATAGCTGGGCTGCTTATTACTTCTGCAAGGCCCAGATGCCTGGTATACAGAGTGTCTTGGGGGCCTGTACAGTTGGGACCTGGCCTAGAAAGACGGCAGGGGGCGCTGGCCTATATGTTCCACCCAGACACACTCATTCACTCCTCTGCTCCATGGGCACTGACCAGGCACTGAGCTGGGGGTCTCACATGGTGCCTGCCCTCATGCTACACCCAGGCTTTCCAGAAAGACGATCAAAGAAAAATTCTGGTGAATCGTGCTCAGACCTTACGGACAAAGATGCTGTGAGTGGCCACAGCTCTACTGGGGATATCAGGAACGACATTTCAAGGTGGTCAGGCGTGGGCTGAGAGACGGGCTGACCAGCACGGATGTGCCAGAAATGGGGAACAGCATGTGCCAAGGCACAGAGGGAAAGAGGGAAAGAACTCCTGGGTCAGGCCAGGAGTTCACTGGGCTGGATCAGAAAGTTCAGGGAGGAGAGTTGCTGGAGGAAGGATGGGTTGGGTCACTGGGGGCAAGGTCCACTGACCAGAGGGGGACCAGGGCTTTTTAAAAGGGAAAAAACACAGGCAGCTTTGCATTTTAGAAAACTCACGCTACCAGAAATTTGCAAAAGCCTTGATGGGGCCTAAGAGTGGACATTTGGGAGTCTGTGCCTGCACCCCAGTGAGCACTGATGGCTGGGAGCTGGGGCTGCGGGGTTAGAGGTGAGAAAGCCATGTGATGAACAGACATGAGGGGGCAAGGGCAGGGTGCTGCCAAGGGTGACCCCAGGGTTCTGGTCTGCTCAGCTGAATGAAGGGGGCAGGCAGGAAGCCAGGGGGAGAGGACGCTGGGTCAGCCCTAGCCATGTATCAGGGGGCTGTTAGGGATGTGAGTCTGGAGGGGAAGGAAAATGCTGGCCTGGAGCTCTGGAGTTGTCTGAACCCAGCCAGGCAGGGGTGTTGCCTGGGCAGAGGACAAAGCAGTAAGGTTGAACTGAGTGAGAGAAGAGGGCTAAAGGCAGAGCTGCCCCTGCCTCTCAGCCAAACCAAATCCTCGCATCTCCGAGAGCCACTTCCTATTTGCCCATGCACCCTATGTGTGAGAGAGAGCACACAGTGAAGACGGGAGGGAGGAAGAGAGCTTGCACCGAGCCTGAGGGGTGGAGGGCCTGGGATGGGGGAGAAAAGGTGCAGAGGTAGAAAGGGCCACGTCCCAGAACTGTAGGGGTGCCCCAGACCAAGGCCGAGACTCAGTGGCCCACTACGGGTCCTGGGAGTCAAAGGCTTAGAATGATCTCCCTCTATTGGGGGCTGGGGGTAGGGAACAGACCCCGTCCACTCAGATGCAGTGGCCAGATGCGATGGGGGCAGCCCTTTTTCAGGGGGCTGTTAGCCCAGGGACTGCTTGGTTCAACCCGGGGAACTGGATCTGGGTCTCTCGTTTCTCTCCACATGGAATCTCCAGAGGCCAGGCACAGAGGCACAGAGGCACAGGGTGAAGTACCCGTCCGGAAACAAGAACCTTGAGTTGGGAAGTGTTTTCCACTCCCTGTCCTTTCGTGGTGTCAAAGAGAAGATTTTATCTCTTTGCATTTAATAGGCAGTAGGCTGGTTTGTCCCAAGCAAGGAGGCCAAGGTCCTCAGGGCCGAACCATCAGCCCTCAGATCTCTCCCTGAGTCACTGCATAGATGTCAGGCGAGGCCTACCACCCCAACTTGCCTCCCACCCCTCCCCCTCCTCCCAGATGCCAATGCAATCCCACCCTTTACCCAGTCTCCCCCGTTCAGCCAGGCACTGCTGGAAGAAGGTCCCAAGGACAGGGCTATAAGGAATCCATGGGTAGCTGAATGGCCAGCTGACCACCCTTGGCTCTCCTAATGATGGTGATGCAGCTAGCTGCTAGGGGTCCACCCTGCCCCACAAGCCTGTGCCCAGCCAGCCTCAGATGCCAGCGGATGGCCAATCTCTTTGGTACCCTTGACCAACCCCGTCCATCTCTCCCGCATTTCCGTTCCTGATATTCCACACCGCTCCCCACTCCTCAGCCTGTGTGTGTGTGTGTGTGTGTGTGTGTGTATGTGTGTGTGTGTGTGTGTGTGTATGGGGTGCAGGGAGTGCCCCAAGCCTCTATTCTGGCCAATGAGATCTGCCCATCGAGGTGGAAATCATTGCAATAATTAACAAGCCTCCTTGGTGGCGCTGGTGGGGGTGGAGAGGCGAGGAGACAACTAGAGCCTGCTTAATGGGCCCACAAGCCCCCACCCCAACCCCGATAAAGGCCAGGGCTCCCCAAGCCATTCTTGGGGCCAGGACAGAAAACTAACCCCTGTCCTGTGGAGGTGCCACAGGCCTGGGATCCGGCACATTCCTTGGGGCAGGAGAAATGGAGGCGTACGGGGCCCAGTGCGGAGGGCCAACTCCCAGCCCAGAAATGAGTCTAGCTAGGGAGGTGGGTGCTCCACAAATGCCCCCAGAGCCTCCTGAGTCACTTCCATCCCTATCAAAGCACTGGTCTCTCACCCAAGACTCTCCCCTGGACAACTGGGTGGGAGGATCTTGAAGGCAGGAGCAGGAGGTAGGAAACCAGCTGGCCTTCTTCCTGCTTCCTCTGGAGCCACTCTGTCCTCATCTCAGGGCTCCAGGTGTGGCCTGTCTCCTCCTTTTTAAGGCTCCAGCAGCAGATTTCAAAAGCAGGAGCTCCCTACTCCCACCCCAACTGCCTCCTTTCAGAGGTGGAATTAAGCACAGGAGAGTCATCTTCAAAACCTTGTTGTCACCATGAGACTGGCACCAAGGTGTTGTGGGCTCTGCCATCTACCACCCCAAGCAGGACTTTGTGCTGCGTCATAAGAAAGGGGAGGGGGCAGTAAATATTTAATGCTTTGGACTGAGGTAAGCTAAAGTGAGGACTTTCCCAGTGGCTAGGTGGTAAAGAATCCACCTGTAATGCAGCAGCCACAAGAGATATGGGTTCAATCCCTGAGTCAGGAAGATCCCCTGGAGCATGACAACCCACTCCAGTATTCTTACCTGGAGAATCCCATGGACAGAGGAGCCTGGCGAGCTACAGTCCATGGGGTCTCAAAGAGTTGGACACGACTGAAGTGACTTAGCATACACATGCACACACACAAGCTAAAGCGATGTGTGCAACAGTGTTCCTCTGGTTCTGCTGGTGTGCTGCGGGTCTTCCTGCTTTGGGCCTCAGTTTCCTTGTCTGCAAAACAAGGATTGAGGATGAGGTTTGTGGGTTTCAAACTCTGCTGTCAGAGCTCAAGCATTCTACAGGAAAGAATCAGGGCCTTAGTAACTCCTGTTTTATCAGTTACACAACTGGGCTTTATCCCTAAGATTTCATTTGCAGAACTAGCTCACAGCTGAGAAATGTTTGATCACTTCTGGGCCAAGTGATGCTTGTGTCGATCTCAGCTTAAAGCTTCCAAGAACAGGCAGCACCTCATCCACTGCAGGAGGATGCCTGGAGAGAGAGGCTGGACCCTAGAAGGATGAACCAAAGGGATTTACTCTGCAAATCTTAGGTTGGGAACAACACTGGACACACAAGTACATATATATGGCCAGGACGCAGAGGAATGGGACTGGCTATGGGAAGTAGGCTCAGGAGAGTCTGGGCAGACCCAGAAAAGAATATGTACCCAGGCTCACTCATATATGCTTATGTGCGCACGCACACACACACACACACACACACCCCCCACACACATTTGACCTTTGCAGCCCCGCCTCCATGACAAGGTGCCACCTGCAGGAATATTCTTCTGTCTCCCTCTGAACCCCGCCCCACTCCCACTTACCTCCTTTTGGACTCCAAGCTGACCTCTCTGAGCTCTGTCTGGAGAAAAGGAAAATGTCTCTATCTGTTTTTCAAATATCTGGGGCTTGCTAAAGACCAACACATTTTTTTTTTAAGTCTGTATAATTTGAGGGCAATTTGATCCATATGTTTCTGATTCCTTTGCACTTAAATCATCAAAATATTGATTTTTAAGAGCCATTTGATGTCTAAGGAGCCTTTTTAATGAGCTTTTAAAGCTCTTTAAACCCAGAGACTGGAGCCGGTGCCAGCGCCCAGGCTGGCTGCTGGATGTCCAAGGCCCCTCCCTGGGGTCGGGATCACTTGGAGCTGAGACTCACTCCCCCACTGCAGGCCTCACCTCTGCCTGGCCTCACTGCGTCCACCAGAACTGGCCAGGGGTCCCAACCCCAGCTTCTTGCTATTCCTGACAGGGGGCCTCTTGTCACAGGTCACAGTCACCTTTTCTCAATGCACACTTAAGACACAAACTAAGAGGAGCAAACGGGATTTTTAATTTTTAAAGCCTGCATCATATTTTGGTGTAGAACTATGCTACAATTTATGTTCAGTTCAGTTCAGTCAGTTCAGTCGCTCAGTCGTGTCCGACTCTTTGCGACCCCATGAATCAAAGCACGCCAGACCTTGGACTGCAAGGAGATCCAACCAGTCCATTCTGAAGGAGATCAGCCCTGGGATTTCTTTGGAAGGAATGATGCTGAAGCTGAAACTCCAATACTTTGGCCACTTCATGCAAAGAGTTGACTCATTGGAAAAGACTCAAATGCTGGGAAGGATTGTGGGCAGGAGGAGAAGGGGACGACAGAGGATGAGATGGCTGGATGGCATCACAGACTCGATGGACGTGAGTCTGAGTGAACTCTGGGAGTTGATGATGGACAGGGAGGCCTGGCATGCTGCAATTCATGGGGTCGCAAAGAGTTGGACATGACTGAGTGACTGAACTGAACTGAACTGAATGCACCTTTGACAGTAATATCACAGAGATGATGCTGTATTCTTATTGAATCCTATCAGGTGTCATCAATTTTACTTAACCAAAACAGAGTTATCATATGAGCCAACAATCCTACTCTTGGGCATGTATCCTGAAAATATTAAAACTCTAATTCAAAAAGATACATGCACTCCAATGTTCATTGCAGCATTATTTACAGTAACCAAGACACAGAAGCCACCTAAATGTCCATTGACAAGAGGAATGGATAAAGAAGATGCGATATATGTATACAACAGAGTAGTACTCAGCCATAAAAAATGAAATAATGCCCTTTGCAGAAACAAGGATGGACCTAGAGATTGTCATACTGAATGAAGTAAGCCAGACAGAGATAAATATCATATGTTACCACTTATAGGTGGAATCTAAAAACTGATACCAAATGAACTTATTCATGAAACAGAAATAGACTCACAGATATAGAAAACAAACTCATGGTTCACAAAGGGGATAGTAGTAGTGGAAGAGAGATAAATTAGCAGTTTGGGGTTAACATATACAAACTACTATATATAAAGTAGGTAATCAGCAAGGACCTACTCAATACCTTGTAGCAGTTTATAATGGAAAAAAATCTGAAAAATTATATATATATATAAGTATAAACATATGACTGAATTACTTTGTTGTACACTTGAAACTAAGATAACATAGTAAATTCACTATACTTTAATTTAAAAATGATTCCAGAACTTCCCTGGTGGTCCAGTGGCTAAGACTCTGCACTCCCAATGCAGGGGCCTAGGTTCAATGTCTGGTCGGGGAACTAGATTCCACTTGCTCCAATTAAAGATCCTGCATGCATCTATGAAGACCCAGTGTGGCCAAATAAATAAACAGATAAAAATAAATATAAAAAACTACAAAAAAACTTACAGAACTCTCCTAGTATCTTTAATAACTAATTGTACATTCTTCATATGAAAATAATGACAGTTTTATGTATTCTTCTGTGCTGTGATTGTGCTTAGTCGCTCAGTCATGTGTGACTCTTTGCGACCCCATGGACTGTAGCCTGCCAGGCTCTTCTGTCCATGGGGATTCTCCAGGCAAGAATACTAGAGCAGGTTGCCATGCCCTCCTCCTGGGGAATCTTCCCAACCCAGGGATTGAACCTAGGTCTTCCTCATTGCAGGTGGACTCTTTACTGCCTGAGCCACCAAGGAAGCCCTTAGCAAATCATTATTTTTTCTTGTTTTTTTTGCTGATTTAAACTATGAATAGGAAGTGGTGATTATGGGTCTCACCGGCATTTTTCTAATTTTAGAGACAACACTTCCAACATTTCCTCTTTTAAGACACTGTTGTATTATTTTTGTTGTTTCCCTTTTTTCAGATTAAGGAAGTTCCCTTCTATTCCCAGTTTGCTAAAAGTTTTCAATTTTAAAAAAGTTGACTTTTTGTAAAATACTCTTGTATTTATAGTGATAACCTTATGACTTTTTTTCATTTATTATAACAAGTAGTAAACATCATTGAGTGATTTCCTACTATGAAATTACCTGCATTGATGAAATAAACCTTGCTTGACAATGGCATATTGAACTTTAGGACACTGTAAGATTTCGTTTTCTAAAATTTTGTTTAGGCTTGATGTATCTATATTTATAAGTTAAATGGGCTTTTCCTTTTCCTTTCTTGTACTGTTCCTTTGTGGTGTTGATAACAAAACTATTGTATTCTCACAAAATGAGAAACTGGAAGATCTTGCACAAAATTTGAATATTTTCCTTAAGTATTTGTAAGAACTCTTCTATAAAACTATCTGCTTTGGGAGCACAGAGAAGATGGTGGAGTAAGACAGGGAGATTGCCAGCCTCCCCCAAATCAAAAATTCATCAAGATATTGAAAAACTCCTACAAAGCAACCTCTAGGCGACAGCAGAAGACTGTAGGCCTCCAGGGGGACAGGCTAAGCTCCCTGAAATGAGGTAGGAGAGATGAGGGAGACATAAAAAGGGAAACAATGGAGAACTTCTGGGCAGTAGCTTGTGCTCCAAGGGAAGGAAGGAGCCCTGAAACAGAAGTTCCCACGCACAGGGAAACTTCCTAACAGGCAGGCCCAAAGGGGAGCTGGGAAGTCTTCCAAAATCAGGCAAAGCAGGGATTTGGAGGGCAGTAAACAGAGAAAGCTGTACTTCTCAGCCTGTTAACAGCTCATGGACTGTGGCCCCAAACAGACAGTGAACTCGGGCTCGGGCTCAGGGAATCAAGAGTACTGTGGCATACAAACCAGCCAGAGCACACAATCCTTGCAGCACAGAGGGCAGGCCCAGGTAGCCTAGTGTGATGGGGCAGACAACCCCAGCCAGCACACACAACCCTTGCAGCAAAACCCTTGCAGCACAGAGGGCAGACAAACACAGCCAGCACAAAGGGTGGGACTGGGGTGCCAATAGAGGGGAGGCATACAAACTTGGGCAGCACTCACAACCCTCCCTGCACAGCCAAAAGAAGAACAAATAACCCCCGCGACAAAGAGTGCAGGCAGTGAGACGAAACAAATGCACATAAACCCCGTGATGCAGAGGGTCAGCATGGGAAGCTGAAACAAGTCCACACTAGCCCCATGATGCAGAGGGTGGACCTCAGGAACTGAGAGTCAAATGCACACAGCCCTGCAATGCAGAGGGTGAGCTTAGGGGGGCCGAGGGAAGCCCACACAAGTCACCATGACACAGAATGATCCACCAAGCACCTACCTAGCAAGTTTTGGCCAGCAGCACAGGGCAGGACAGGGAAACAGAACCACTGGCAATGATCCCAGGGACAAGTAGGGAACTGGTGGCACAGCAGTTATCTTGAGAAAGCCACTTTGAAACAGCTGCAGAAATAGACTTGCTTAATACCATGAAAGCTAGAATGACTGCCCAAAGGCATACTGAACTCACAGACATTCCAAAACCTACTATTGGACACTGCACTGCCCTTCAGAGAGATGAGATCCAGCTCCATCAACCAGAACACAGGCACAAGCTCAGCCAACCAGGGAAACAACACAGGACACTAACCCAACCCCATCCACAGAAGCAGGCTCCACAACCAAGAATTATGAACTTGAAAACCCTTTAAAAAATTTCCCCTTTGTTTCTTTTTCATTTTTTCTCTTATAAATCACACTGTTTATTCCCCCCAACATATCTCCACCTTCACACTAGCATTTAGCAGTGCTGTGGAGTTTTCTTCTTTGTTTCTCTTATATTTATTAAAAAATTCACTTTAAGATTCTTTTTTCTTATAAATCACACTGCTTATTCCCAAACATATTTCCACCATCACATTAGATTTTTATGGTGCTGTGGAGTTTTCCTCTTTGTTTCTCTTGTTAAAAAATTTCATTTTAAGATTTTTCTTCCTTTTTTCTGATAAATCAATCACACGGTTTATCCCCCTACATGTTTCCACCTCAATATTAGCCTTTGCAGTGTTGTGGAGTTTTACAAGAGGCTTTTTAGTTCCTCTTCACTTTCTGCCATAAGGGTGGTGTCATCTGCATATCTGAGGTTATGCCGGCAATCTTGATTCCAGCTTGTGCTTCTTCCAGCCCCGCGTTTCTCGTGATGTACTCTGCACAGAAGTTAAATAAGCACTCCCTATTGGAGAACATGTAGGTCATTTCCGATTGTGCACCTTGGTGCACATTTCTGATTATTTCCTTTGGCTATGTTTCTAGAAATGAAAATACTGAGTCAAAGAGAGTGCACGCCCTCCATGCTCTCTCCACAAGTGTTGCCACGCCATTTTTCCAAAAGATGACACCAATTTTTACACATCCACACATCTCCCCTCCTGCACTCTTGAGACGAACATTCATTTCTATTCAAACAATGCTGTCGCATTTGAGCAAAGAGAAGCTCTCTCACGCAGCACAGACAGGAGGAGGCTCTAAAGCCAGAAGGCCTGCGTTGGAATTCCACTTCTGCTATTTACTAATTGGAAGAGTGACTTACTCTGTCTGCGCCTGTTTTCCCATCTATAATTTGGGGATAATAATGGCACCACCACATGTTTACCATGGGGACTAAATGACATCACGTACATACATGTAAATGACTTAGTGGCTGATGCACAGTTGGTGGTCAATTAATGATGACTAATATTATTACCATCCTTTAGCTAGTCCTTCAACCCAGAATGCCCTTCTCTTTCTCACCTTTTTCATGCCCTTTCCCCCGACTGCACCCAACTTTTTGATGCACCCACTACCCAGGGCCTTACTTATCTCTACACTTAGCCAAGTTCCATTTCATTTCAAATCAGTTCAATTGCATCCCCCAAATTCTGGCATTTGTGCAAGCCAGTGTCCAGGGAGCTGGGCAGACTCGTAAGACAGATCATCTCTAAGGTCCAGGCCAGGATGCGTTCTTTGAGAACTAGAGTGGCACCCGCCCCAGCACATGCTGCATGTCTTTGTGTCCGTAAGGTTATTACGGAAGAAACTACATAGGGTTCTCTGTCACAAATTGCTTGCGTGTGCGTGGGCATGCATGTTCTTATGCATACATGTGTTTTCACATGTGTGTTTCTGTGGGCATGTGTTTAGTGTTTGTGTATGGGTGCATGTGTGGTCAAAGTTTAAGTGCCTGAGTTACAAAGATAATACAGTGAGCTTCCTCTGACTCATCCACAGATCTTATACAAGGCAAAGTGCAAACCTTGGACAATTATAGCTTATACAATTCAAGGAACACATGAATGAATGAATGAATGAACAAAAAACCCTAAACTTCCGCTTAGGCTGAGGATCTGGGAAGAGGATTTGACTAGGAGTCGGAAGTTCTGCACTTGAAATGCAACAGGCCCTGAGTGACACGGCAGGCCTTGCCCCTTCTGTTCCTCAGTGTTCATCCCCCAGAATGAAGGGATTGGATTAGAGGACCTCTGAGGTCCTTCCAGCTCCGAGGACACGCTCAAGCCCCTCTTCCCCAACAGGGCTCTGTTCCCGATAGCCCACCCGCCTCAATCCCTCCAGACGCAGACCTCTTCAGACCCAGGAAGGCCCCAGTCCTATTTGGGGTGGGCCTCGCTTGGGGAGGGCCTTTTGCTCGCCTGCCTCATGGGGCTCAAGGCTATTTTGTCTAAATTCTCCAGGAACAGAGGAAAGCACAGAGGCTTTTGCTAAAGCCCAGTGGGCAGGTCTCTTTGAGGACAGGGATTAAGTTTGTCTCTGTTGATCTCCCCTCCTGCCGACTCCGCTGTCTGTGAACCAGCTTCGGATTCTCTGGGCTTTATCCTCCGTCATATGGTTCCACTCCCCTCACATTACCCTTGTGGTGCCATTTTCAGCCATCCCTTCAGAGCGCCTCTGCCAAAAAGAATAGATCCCCAAAGAACAAAGCAAATTTTGGTCCAGGCTGGTTCTAAATGAAGTCCCTCTTCCTTCAACAATTGCAATTTGGAAAAGAAACAAGACCCCCTGACTCCCCGGCCTGGGGCAACTCTGTCAGACCTCACACCAGACCGAAAAAGACTATCTCCACTGGCGATGGGAGGGCAGTCTCAAGGGGCCCCGGCTTGCCTTCACCCTAGCCCAGGACATTTCAGGTTCTGGTGGAGCTGCTGGCGATGGGCTGGTGGGCTGACCCTTACCGGACTATCTGAATTTGGAAGGGTCATTCAGGGGTCAGCAAGTCTGGGAGGGCCGATCCTAACTTCACAATGAAGAAGTGGGCACAAGGGTCTCCGTCTCTGAGTGACCCCTTCTGTCTCCGAATTGCCTATCTGCTCAGGGAAAGGGGCCTGATGCCTCTTAAGGGTCTTACTCCCCCCAACTCTCAGCCCTAGATATCAGCGTGGGGCTATAACGTGCTATTTCTAACACGGCAACAGGGATATGAGCTTTATGTAAACAGTAGAGGATGTTTTTGAATAATTTATGTGATATTTTTAATTCAAGTTTTAAAAATCCTGATGTTCCCAAAACAGAAGAAACACTGATGCTGCAATATTCAAACTGAACAATCTTTTGCTTTTAAAGATAAAGACTTAGAGTTCTTAACCAGTTGCGGGAATCTCAGGAAACTCATTTTAAAACATGACTGAGCTGTGTGGCTTTCAGGATCTCGGTTCCCTGACCAGGGATTAAACCTGGCCCACAGGAGTGAAAGCATGGAATCCTAACCACTGGAGCGCCAGGGAGTTCCCAGAAAGCCTGTTTTTAATGATCTTGATTCTGACTCATTTTATTTAAAATACATGATTTGTATGCCCCTCTTTTGTACATAGTCACACACACAAACAGCAAACACACTTGCTCTCTGATTCTGGGACAGGTTTTGCAGTATCTCTGGGCCTCAGTTTTCTTTGGCCTCAGTTTACTAGTTTATAAAATAAATACAATTTACATAATAAAAACCTAGATAACTATGTCCCAGTTCCCTTCCAACTCTTGAATTCTATGATATCAAGAGAATTCTGAGCATACGAATTTACTGCAGCAGCTGTACAGTAAGGAGACTATTTCATCCTGGATAATCCTCAGAGCATACCCCTAGCCACGGGCCATGGATAGGGCAGAGCTGGCTGAACTAAGGAGAAGGCAATGGACTAATGAAGGAGACAAAATACTGCTCATGCTTTCAAGAAACACCTCTGTGAGCTAACCAAGGGTAACACCACCTCTGCCTTGCTCACTGCTATGCTCCTGTCACCTAGCACAGGGTTCTGTACATAACAGCTGTCCCGAATGGCTGTTAAATAAACAAAGGAATTAATTAACTAATTCATTAAAGCATGCATGCTGGGTCTCTTCCTGGATTTGTATAACACTTTGCCTCAAAAAATTCAAAAGTTTTTTGTCAGAAGAACATCTAAAACATGATTTTTTTTTTCCAGAGGATGCTAGACCAGATATTAAATGTGTAAGATAATAAAACAAATCCTATGTAATTCCTATGAAAAGCCTTCTACCCCAAATATAACCTGAGATGACACAAGCAAACTGAGTCTTATTGGCCCACTGCACTGAGGCAGAATGTGTAGACAGACTCCTGAAGAAATGTCTTCTTAGAAGTGAGGCCATAGTTTTCATTGTGGGTATCAGAAGTGGAACCACTATTTGGACTGATTATTTTCTTAAGGCAAAGGTCGTCTCAAGTAAGGCGAGGCGATGAGTGAAGAACAAAGTGCTGCGGAAATCCAGACAGGCCATGGTGATAACTGCATAATTGATGGGAGAAGGGTACTGGTTCTTATCCTGCAGACCCTTCGCTTTATGGCCATTCTCTGTCCAAACCAAAAGGTCAGCCACAAAAGCAGCCTCTACATCACTGTCAGGATGCCAGGTGACGTTATCATCACAGAAATAACAGTTGGGAGTTGGATGAATCTGGCCTCCCTGTTTCATTCGCCAGGTGATGAGCTGTTGAAATATATGATGTGATTTTATTTGTACACGTACAGTCAAGACTCCAGAGAGTCTACACTTGGCAACCACCATGGACATGAAGACGAAAAGGGTGTTTAGGCTTTGTGGAATCCTACGTTACCGAAACCAGGTTAAAAATCACGTCCTAGAATCCATCTGAGTTTGTCAGAAACGTGGCCATCTCCTTCAGTTTCAAATAGGTTGTTATGTCTAGTCAAGAAATATTCATCCAGGTGTATCACAAAATGTTGACAACGGCATTGATAGCTCCCTGGTTAGCTAACAGAAAATATGATTATTTGTCCATTTCCATTGGGCCAAAGAATTTCAAACTTTGGTGCTGAAGAAGACTCTGAGAGTCCCCTGGACAGCAAGGAGGTCAAACCATTCAGTCCTAAAGGAAACCCGTAATATCCATTGGAAGGACTGATGCGGAAGCTGCAGCTCCAATACTTTGGCCACCTGATGCAGACTCATTGGAAAAGACCCTGATGCTGGGAAAGATTGAAGGTGGGAGGAGAAGGGGATGACAGAGGATGGGATGGTTGGATGGCATCACTGACTAAATAGACATGAGTCTGAGCAAGCTCTGGGAGACAGTGAAGGACAGGGAAGCCTGGTGTGCTGCAGTCCACGGGGTGACAAAGAGTCGAACTTGACTGAGTGGCTGAACANCTGGGAAAGATTGAAGGTGGGAGGAGAAGGGGATGACAGAGGATGGGATGGTTGGATGGCATCACTGACTAAATAGACATGAGTCTGAGCAAGCTCTGGGAGACAGTGAAGGACAGGGAAGCCTGGTGTGCTGCAGTCCACGGGGTGACAAAGAGTCGAACTTGACTGAGTGGCTGAACAACCACAAAGGTTAATACTACATTTCCGTCTTCCACTGATATATCCCTCATTATAGGAATCACCATTTGGATGGCGCACATAAAAAGTGAATCAGTATTTCCTCCAGGTAATTTTCTAGAATCACCTGGTATGTCTTACCATTTTGTAAGTTATGTGACTTCATTTTGTTAATTCCTTGAGGCATGCTTCAGTGAGACAAATTCCACAGAGGGTGTTGGGATCTTAAATACCTAAACATTTCTAGAAAGTTAAGGCTGGATTTGTACACACACACACATACACACAAGTCATCCTCTAGTGGGGCACAGACTCTATTGAGGATGTAGATGCCTAATGATAAAGTTGGATGATCTATTGATATCTCTTATGGATAGCCCCAAAATAAGAGTAACAGCAACAACAAACATGATAGTGACCACAGACATTTTCTCAGTATAACTTAGGCAATGGAGAAGCAGTCATACTATCAGCAAACTGTTGTCACAAAAGAGCGAAGCAAAAGGAAATAGGCAAAAATGAAAAAGGAAGAGTGTTAGACAAAGGAGAGTGTGTTAATTTGTGACCCTAGGCATCTGAGCAACGTTATTCTGAAGATGTGGAAGCACGTCCATCTCATGCTTTCACCTGCTTAATATGAAGGTCTGAGGGTAGTCTTCCCAGATTCTCAGAAATTCTTAATAGAGTCTCCTTTGGAAGATATGCTTTGGGGGGAGTCTTAAGCATCCTTACTGGGAAATTACTGTTTGGGATGGCCCTCCAGTTGCCAAGGATGATCTATGTTTCTTTAATTGGGAAGCATCCATCCAAAAATCAAATCCCTGGAATTCTACTGTTCTCCTAGGTTGTGAGCAGTACCTGCTAACATCTTTTTCCATCAGTGTCCAAGGGTTACATTTCTATGATGTTTCTTCCAAAAACCAAGTTTTTGTTTGTGTGGGCATGGAGTAGGAGGATGTTAATAGTAAAACTGGCCTATGATATGGAGCTCTTGCAGTATTTGGCTATTGAAGCTCCTAACAGAGTAGAGTCTAAGATTGCAGGNTCCATCAGTGTCCAAGGGTTACATTTCTATGATGTTTCTTCCAAAAACCAAGTTTTTGTTTGTGTGGGCATGGAGTAGGAGGATGTTAATAGTAAAACTGGCCTATGATATGGAGCTCTTGCAGTATTTGGCTATTGAAGCTCCTAACAGAGTAGAGTCTAAGATTGCAGGTAATAATTGGAGGTAATATTCCTAGATGCTTGGGGAGGCCTGTTACCGGCTCATGAGGAGAGAGTTGTACTCTCAAAAGAGCTGATCTTGGGATCAGTGGGTGGGACTCTGCCCAGTGATTAGTTTTGCTGGCCAGGGCCTGAGTTCGATCCTACGAGCTGTCCAGTGTGGCCAAAAAAAAAAAAAAAAAAAAAATCCTAATTCAAAGGAGTTGAAAGGCCAAGGGCAGGACTTTGAACCACGGAAATTTGGCTGTTTCTGAAAGCTGGGCTAAGTTTAATTTGAAAATTCCATTCATCCTTTCTACTTTGCCTGAAGTTTGGGGGTGATGAGCAATTCGGGGTAAGCAGTAGTGTCTTCTTGTCTTCTTTGATGATCATCTCAGGAATATGGAGTAGGAAGGAGGTCCTCATCACTAGAGCAACAGAGGGGGACCCCTCTAGTAGGAAACACAAAATTGAATGGTTCATTCTGATGCTCTTCAACAAGGAAAGGTTTCAACAAATCTGAAAACAAACATGCTCCCAAAGCAAAAAAAAAAACAAAAACAGCAGAACATATTCATATTCCATTAAAAGGGATAATTGTATTACATTCATTGGGAAGTTTTCAAATGGGCCTTGAGGTCTTGATTCCCAGGCATGCCCCACCTTTACTGTTTTGCCAAGATTATGTTGTTGGCAGCTGAGGTATGCACTAGAGCAGGGTTCAATAAACTATAGCCCACAGGCCAATTCTAGCCCGTAGATTTTTTTTTTTTTTTGTAAATAAGTTTTTGCTGGAACACAATCATGCCTATTTGTTTATGTATCGTCTATCACAGCTTTTGCATCCCAAAGGCAGAGCTGAAGGTTTGCCACAGACTCATGTCCCACAGAGCCTAAAACTTTGACAGAAAAAGTTTATTGATTCCTAGTCCAAGGCACCATTATGATGGGCTGTTTGGGTCATATGGTAAGTTCCCCAACCTGGCCACTTTAATTCCAGGCTGTTCTTGGAGAGGTTGTGCCATTTTGTAAAATATGCACAAGAACCTGGGTTACAATGAGAATCCTACAAAGAGTGGGCCTTCAGCATGATGATGTACACGTGGACTGAGATGACCCCACGTAAGTTAATAACAGTTGGCCAAAAGAGTCACTCCTACACCTCCTATCTTGGGCTCCCAATCAGAGGGTAGCTATCTTCAGCTGCATTCTTCAACAAAAGGGGTTTTGGAGATTTTGTCTCCCAAGTCTACCCTCTGGGACGCAAAGTCAGGATGGAGGAAAATGGAGCCTGTAGCATTTTCCGATGGGCAGCCAAGCTATAGTTCATCCTCTTAAAGGTCACCAACCAAGCAAAACCTTATACTTGTTCACCCTTGGGATTAGTTTTGGCTATGAACTCATTGGTACTCCTCTGCTGACAATTCTATGGCCATTCTCTCCCCTTACAGACAAAGTTTATGACAAAGCACTACAAGACAAGGGTGTGATTAAAGGGCTTTCTAAATTGTTAGATGTTATCAACGGAAAACCACTGCTCAGTTAGAGAAAGTTGTTGTGATAAAGTAAAACTGACTTTCATTGAGCTAGAGCAGCAAGGGAGAATACTACATTGACAGTTCTTAAATAACATTTTGTTAGGAGAAATGAATGCATTTTATTTTACTCCTCCTTGCGGGGCTCAGAAGTTCTTAGAGCAGGATATCAGACTAGGACAGCTTAGACTGGCTAGTTTCCTAAGGCAAGGTTCTAATTTAAAAAAGAAAGTCTTGTACTAGTCACCAGGTTTTCTGATGGTGCTACTGCACAATTGATGGGCATTTCTGGTTCTCACTCCCAGTCATTCTGTGGTGATGATGGCCATCACTCACTGAACCAGACAGTGTAGATGATTTATCCTTGTGTACCCTGTACCAGGGGCTTCCCTGGTGGCTCAGATAGTAAGGAATCTGCCTGTAGTGCGGGAGACCTGGGTTCGATCCCTGGGTTGGGAAGATCCCCTGGAGGAGAGCACGGCAACCCACTCACAGGCTCCTCCGCCCATGGGATTTTCCAGGCAAGAGTACTGGAGTGGGGTGCCATTGCCTTCTCCCATGCTTAAAACTAAGTGCTTAAAAAGATGAAGGTGACTTCCCTGGGTTCCAGTGATTAAGACTCCACACCTCCACTGTAGAGGGCATGGGTTCAATCTCTGATCAGGGAATTAAGATTCCATATGCCACGCAGCATGTCCAAATAAACAACAACAAAAAAAACACAAACAAACCAAAAAAATGATGAAGGTGTATAGCATCTTCTTTCTATCCCACTCCATCCATCGGCACCCAATAAAGTCCATTTTCAAGGGGAAGGAGTTACAAATCCAGAGGGCCTGTGTCTGAAATGCCATACTACTGGTCCCTAAGACAGAGGCTCCCAGGTTCTGAGTACCCCACCCAGCCTTGCACATAGTGCAATGCACACTTTGGTCTTGCATCATGAAAGTAACAGACTGGAAATAAAGAGGTTTTAGAACCAGACAGACCCCAGCGCTGCTACTTATTGACTGTGGGGCACTGGGCAAGTCCCTTCATCTCTCCAAGCCCCTATTTCCTTATCTTCAAACAGAAAAGTAGCACATGCTGTTTGCTGTCTACCCCTAAAATCATTCCTTCCTGCCTCTTTTCTTCCCATTACCACTGAGTGGCTTCCTACCTCTCAGGTTGCTAGATTATGTGTGGCCCTTCAGAATGGGAGGACACTTGTGTTCGAGGCTGGCACACTGTTGCCCTGACTTTGGACAACTGGAAGGAGAAAGAGGCCCTGGGTGGTCTCTCCTGAGGGGCTTGAGAGGTTCAACTCTCTCCATTAGGACTGAGAGATGAGAGAGCTTTTTCCAGGCTGCAGGGCAAGTCCCCAAGGAGGTCAGGCCTATTGGATCCAACTGCTGGTTGTTCATTAGTGCCTTCCCATATCATTTTCAATAAATATTCATTCAATGCCTACAAATGCCAGGGACACCACTGTGTGCTGGGGACTCAATGGTAAACAAGACAGATAGGAAAAAGAAAAAAAAGACAGATAGGATCCTTGCCTATCAAATGGCCACAGCAGTTCAAATGAACACACACTTTCCAGCTTCCTGACTTTCTAAATCACTATGAGCATAATTATGAGCATATTTCCACCTCTGCATTTTGAAATCCATCCATAACCCAAGGACTCTCCCAGAGCCCTTGGCTTGAGGTTGCTCAAGATGAATTGTTTTGCAGGAGAGTGAATATTTATTGAGCATCTTCCACTTGTAGGACTTGGGTCTATAAACATGAGGCCTGTTTTCATACCTCAGGGAGCTAAATTCTGGAGTGGTTGGTACAGGACAAATATTTGATCTGAGTAACACAAGCTATCGCGCCTGAAGAAACCATAGGGAACGTCCAGAACAGCTGAGTCCGTTTTGGGGATGAGGTGACCCTAAAGGTGGTAGGATTCCATCAGGCAGAAAAGGACAGGAGATGGCCCACGAGAATAACTTAAGGGGCAATGTCCAAACGGGGGGAAAGGCAAGCTGAGGATGGGGATAGGAGATGAATTGGCCCAAAGACCTGGTTTGCAGCCTGATAGAAGACCTTAAATACTAAACCTAAGAATTTGGACTGCATCCTATGGGCAAAGGGCCATTTCAGGTCAGGAAGGTAAAGTGGCAGAGCTGCTGCTGTGAAACGATTAAGAGGGTGGAGACCCTGAAAGCAGCAAATCGAGGCCTGAGCAGCTTTGGACCTTTCAGAGAGGGGCTCACACCCTCTGGGTTTTACTTCTGGCTCAGTTGCTTTGCTAAGATTGTGCAATTCCTGCTGTGGAAGACTACTGGTTGCCTCCCAATATCCACTTCCCTCTCTCACCTTTCTAACAATATCTTGAGTTTGTCTGGGGCAGCAAAATTTCTTATTAAAAATGTTCAGCTCCTCCAAATCTAGCTAAAGATGTCCATACTCCTGGCCAATGAAGCATAGAAAGAATTTACAGTGAGGCTTCTGGAAAGGTTTTGTGTTCTTGATAAAAAGACATTGATCCAGCCAGTACAAATTTTTTCTTTACCCACTTCTTCCAGCCTGGAACTCAGTTATGATGTCTGGAAGAGGTGCAGCCATTTATAACCATGAGGATAAAAGCTTTAAATGAAGGATGGCAGAGAAGGAAGATAGCAGGAGTCTTGACTCTTAATGACTCTCTTAAATAGCTGTATCACTCTGAATTGCCTATCTCCAGATTTCCTTATAAGAAAAATAACTGTTTAATTTGTTGAAGGTTTATTTTAAGCAGCCAAACTTATTTCCTAACTGGTATATATAGCTAACCCTGAATGCCTCCCTTTCTTCTTTTCAGTCTCACAGCCTGGTGCAGAAATGGATTACCCATCTGCCATGTGCTTTTCAGGAGCTGCCCACAATAACTGAAGAGGCCCTCGGTCTATGTTGCCCCCTTGGTCCCAACTCTCTCAGCCATGCAGGGCCTCCCTAGCTTGCCCAGATCCTTCAGAGACCAGAAGGCAAGGCCAGCTGGGACAACCCCAGGAGCCCAGATCTCCAGCTAGGAATCCAAAGCAAGAGTCCTAGACCAACAGTCAGAAGTTCTCGGACGCTGGACCACCTCTACTACTAATCAGGACGTGACCGTGACCTTGTCACTGCCGATGCTCTTGGGCCTCAGTCACTTTGTCCTTGGAATGTGGGGACTGAGCTAGGTCAAAGGTTTCAAAGTACACATCAATTAATTTGCATTTAACTGTAAATAATAGAGAGATTTCCAGGCAAGGCTAGTGGTACGGAACCTGCCTGCCAATGTAGGAGACACATTTCGATCCCTGGGTCAGGAAGATCCCCTGGTGGAGGTCATGGCAACCCACTCCAGTATTCTTGCCAGGAGAATCCCACGGACAGAGGAGCCTGATGGGCTACAGTCCATAGCATCACAGAGTCAGACACAACAGAAGCAACTCAGCACATACACAAAAAAAATTATAAAAGCGAGCAAACAAACAACAAAGATAAAAAACCAAAAGGCCGTGCACTCCATCAGGCTTAAACAATAAAGTTATCATCTGGTAAAGTCCAAAGACAGGACCACTTAGGTTTGGTATGGTCAGCTGCCCACCAATGTCATCAGGCCCCCTGCAGTTCTCTGTGGATTAGCTCTGTCCTTGAACTGGCTTCCTTCAGGGGCACCGGATGGCTACCACAGTACCAGACATCATGACCAGGCACTCCCCTAGCCAAGAACGAAGAGGAATATATTTATTGTGTTTGATTTTTAGGAGCAAGAAGCTTTTCCCACAGGGCCCTATCAGACCTCATTGGTCAAAAGTGTCTCTTTCCAACCAGTCACTGAAAAGGAAAGGGGCACGGCCACCTGATCTGAATGTATTCTGGAGAGCCAACCATGACCAGGACAGAAAGGAAGCACTCTTTTCTAAAAAAAAAAAAAAGACATGACCTCGTGACATGCAGCAGATAAAAGCTGAGTCCCTTGAACTGAAGTTAGTGGTAGGGAGAAGGCCGGCTCCTCCTGCTACAGTCCTCAGACTCCCAGTCCTGGAGCTGGAGCTCCTAACACCATTTTGAAAGCCACTGGGCTCGATTTCTAAGGCAGCTTTCCATTCCAACACACTATGTGTCTTTGCTTCTAAAATTAATGGCTCTGGCAGAATGAGGTCAATATGAGAGGGAAAACGACCCATATCCCCTGAGGTCACCCTGAGGACGGACAGTCAAAGAGCCTGGGGGAGCTTCTAGCCTGGTTACAGCTAGGAAAACTCTGTACATTTTTCTGTACATTCACCATAGCGACCAACATTCATATAATCTGTTCCTCTTTGAGGGCACACACAGTCTCACCCAGTCTGAGAAGCTGTCCAGTAAGTAGTGTAAGGCCAAGATGGCTCCACACTGGAGTCACAGGTGGGGAAACTGAGGCACCAGACAAGGAGGCCTTGGCTCCCAAAGCCAGGGTCTGGAAGAGCCTGGCTGGAACCACACACTGCTGATTGGGCCTGAGGATGAGTGACGTTCCTGGAAAACTGGGAATACAAGGAAAAAGACACAGGTCTGCTGGCTCCTGATCACAGGCTTGCTGGCAGGGTGCCTTAGGTCCCTCTACCTCTCTGAGCCCCACTCTCCTCATCTATAGAATGCACCACTTCAGGGTGCATTGGAGGACTTGGGGAGCCCTGTGAAGGGTTGTTTAAAAGAGCTGTGGGGTCTTCCGGCCTGAGGCTGCAGACAGCTAGGGGAGGACCCGCTCTGTTTCCCTCCTCCAGACTGTACGTGAAGGGAGACTGGTCCCAAACCCCAGACTGCCGCCCCGCGCGCCTGGCCACCGCCTCCTCCGGGCCCTGGCAGAGTCTCTGGTCCAGCCCCTCCCCCACTCCCTGGGGGCAGGCGGCTGCTAATGGCCCTCCCCACAAGCTGCTTCATTAAGGATTTGTTCTGTGAGCTGCAATCAAAATAAACAGACCAGCCTGAAAGCCAGGGAACTAAAAACCAATTAAGAGGGAATGGAGATGGCAGGGGCGGGGGGTGGCAGGAGGGGAAAAGAGGCCGGGGCTTTCCAAAGACTCAGTTCCCATGGCAGCCAGCTTCCAAAATAGTCTGGGAATGAAAACTAATGAAAACCACAGTGGAGAGAAAAGCGATCCTGGCAGGAGAGTCCTGACCTCGGGATTGGCTAAATCCCCTTTCTCCTGGCTCCCAGAGGGTGGCTCGGTGGGTCAGGGCACCGGTGACCCTTCCTCCCCCCACCCACCCTCAAGGCTGTGAGTGGTGCAAATCCTCTGCGGGGTTGCCGCCAAGGCCCCAGCGTGAAGGAGCCGCATTCCCTGCTTTCCGCGCGGGGAAACCATGATGGGGAAATGGGGCAGGGTAGCAACAAGACTGAAAAGGGAAGTTCCGGGCACCGTGAGGTCCGCCAGCCTGGTTTCAGAGGGCTTCCTGGAGGAAGTGACATTCAGACAGATTTGAAGTAAGAGCCGGCCATGAAATGAAGAGGCGGAAGAGCACCTCCGGAAGAGAGAAGGGGAATCCCAAAGGCTTGGGCGTGGAGGAGTGGGAGAAAGACCAGAAGTCTGGTGGGGCTGACAAATATGGAGTTAGGTGTGCTGTGTGTCAAGCTGAATGCTGTTTTATGCCCTGAATCCTGAGAGGCAAGAACCCCGGCAGGCTAGGGCTCCCAGGTGTTATGGAAAGGCAGTGCAGCCAGGACCCCACCCACACCTGCGGATGTTACACATACCTGCTTGCCCTCTGCCTGAGCCGGGCCTCCCAGGGAGCCCCCCCCCAACCCCCGCCATGACCTGCCCCTTCCCCCACCCACCCGGGTGACTGGGGAGCCCAGCCTGGCGTTTCCAGCATCATCTCCGAGTGATATCTCCAAGCAGGCCCCACAGCCCACCAGGACGCATCACCGGAGGCATCACCGTTTAACCATCTCCAGACCCCCTTGTGGTCTGGTTTCTGTTTCACTGGTGAGGCAACAGGAAAGCTGAGATCCTGTTAAGCTAACTTACAGATGCCAAAAAGGAATAACGGCCAGAATTAAATTAACCCTTTCACTCTCCCTCGTCCGCCCTCGCTTCCTGAGCTGCAGACGTAAGAACCCTGAACGCTTCACCATCAAGGGATACAACGCCTCAGCCCCAGGGGCGGGCTCCAGATCCCGAGCGGACGCCTGGCCGCCCCAGCAGCCCTGGGGGTCGGGAGCCTGTTCTGCAGGCGTAAGCAGCGTGGTGATGACCGGCAGGGCCCTGCGCACCAGCACTTGCTCCCTGGAAGGCCTCCTGGTCGGGAAGCAGGACGGAAGGGGTGAGGTGAAGGCTGAGGGATCCAGGGGCAGCTGGTAGGCTCTGACTTCTCAGTTTCTTTCCAAGAAGCCAAGCCAGCGCCCAGTGGGAGCCCACTGGAAGCCCACTGGAAACGGGGTGCATCTGAGAAGGCGAGGCGCAGCCACCTGCCCCCAACTCAGAGTCCTCTGAAGTCTCTAAGCAGAACAAGGCGAACATGGGCCAGGAACTGAATGTCCGCAAAGCTAGCCTTGAGCAGGGTCCCTGTCCTGTCCTCATGACGAATGAAGCAGAGATTTTGTAATCAGAGAGCCCCAGGTACCAACCCTAGTTCCATCATCTGGTAGCTGTGTGATCACGGGCAAATTACTCCTCTCTGAGCCTCAGTCTCCTCAACAGTAAATGGGTACAATAACACTGACCCCATAGGGAGGGCCTCTAGAAGGTGCCAGAGTGCCCAGTGCAAGCTGAGCATGGAGCAAGAATTCACTAGTATTCTTTCCCCCTCTCCCAGGCTTCAGCAGCATCAATTGTATTAATAAAATGGGGTACCAGCTCTCCCAGGTTAAGGGTGCAAAGCACTTGGAAAACTGCCATAGCCTATGGATTTGAGCAAAGGACCTCTGTTTGAAGAAGATGCTGAGTTACTCCTTTCCAGCCTGCACTACCCTCAGCATTTCTCTCATCTGACATCTGCCGTAAGGCCTTCCCTACCCTGCGTGGACTCTTCCTGGGTGGGCTTGAGTATTCTCTGTTAAATGAACAGAGTTAAATGGACATTTATGGAGCAAATCTAAGAAACTCACAGCCAGTATAAAAAACTGGAATTATGATGCACCCCCACTCCCTGGGTCCCTCACTTACTGTTCTTTTTAAATTGGGTTATAGTTGCTTTCCAGTGTTGTGTTACTTTCTGCAATACAACAAAGTGATTCAGTTATATGTATACATGTATCCCCTCCGCCTCTCACCCCCCAACCTATCCATCTAGGTCACCACAGAGCACTGAGCTGAGCTCCCTGTGCTATGTACAGCAGGTTCCCACTAGCTGTCTATTTTATAGTTGAAGGAAATGAGGCCCAGGCACAGAAGGTGACCTTCTTGAAGTCATGGATGGTAAGTGCCTGGGTTTGGAACCCCAGGGCTGTCCCACTCTGAGGCCAGTGCTCCTGCCCAACCCACAGCCCTAGTTCACAGCCTAAGGGGCTGAACAGGGTCAGCATGAGGAGCCTCCTGAGACCTGGGGTAGGTCCCTCCTCCTGCGGGTGCTGAGAGTGGTCATCCCTCCACAATGGGAGACAAAAGGAGCCCACATGTGATGGGAAGAGCAGCCTGCCCAGGAGGTGGTGACACTCAGACCTGGGTTGGAATCTGTGCTCAGCTGTGCAAACTTGCACAGCCCTCCACTTCCCTGGCCATCTCAGCAGCACATCTGTAAATCCGGGAAGAATGCTCGCCCCATCTCACGGGCTGTCAGGAGATTAGAATGAGATGACTGACAGGTGTTGAAAACCAGCAAACCCTGTTGTCATTCGTAATTAGCACACTCCGTATTTGTTTGTGTTTCTAAGCAGCAGATTCACTAAGTAGGTTAAACAGTGTCTCACTCCCCAGTCCTCGGGCCTCCCCATCCTGTTCACACTATCCTGCTTTGTGCACCAACAGGGAGAAGGTGAACCCATGTCAGCATCAGAATATCTTCAGTGAAGAGTTACTGAGTGCCGGAAGTTCATCTCACATGCTGTTTGTGCTAGCCCTGAGACAGACAAGAGAAGCAAGGGCGGCAGGTATTTCCTCCTTTTGACTCTCATAAATGAATCAGCAGACATGTTAGGTCAATAGCCACCTGACACACCTTTGTGGGGCACTTACACGTGGGTCAGGCATGGCACTCACCTTTACAGACAGAATCCTAGGACCATCACATCACAGCTCTTGAGATGGAGCAGTGACTGACTTATTTCCTCCCTTCCTCCCTCCTTTCCTTCCTTCTGGCCCTCGGATTTCTGCCTTTGATCCCCAAAGCCATATTTCCAGGCAGTCCCAGGGCCGTTTCAGAGGAGGGAGCACCGCTGGCCTCAGGGTCCCTGTTGTGGGCAGGCAGTAAGGGCCCAGCCAACTGAGGGGACCCAGCGGCCATGGCCCAGGCAGAGCAGCAAAGAGAACAGAGCAAGGGCAGAGATCTTGGGCTCAGAGAAGCATTTGCTTGGAGATTTGGGGCATCGGCTGGAGCAGGGAAGCCCTTCTGCCTGGATGTCCAGGAGGGAATGTTTCCCAGCCAGCCCTCCAGGTTGACACCTCGAAAGCTAGTGCCCCAGGCTCCAACAGCAAGACCCAGGGCATCACAGGCGCACAGTCAAGGAACATCAAATCAAACTAACCAGGCGGTCAGATGAAATGCCCCTTCCTCCCACATCTAAGGAAAGCAGGAAAGCCCCCAGACACGTGGGCTGGGTCTTGAGGAAGAAGCAGGGAGTCAGAGAGAGAGCCCAGAGCAGCTGAGAGGGGATCTCTGGCCCTGGGAAGCTAGATTCAGGGACTGAGGAGAAGCCCCTCATCCTGGGCTCTAGGTGGCTGCACTCCCGTGTCCCTGGGGGCCACAGGGAGATACGCCCAGCCACTGGGCTCAGGGAGACCCTGTGCTTTTCACGCATCATCCATTCAACCCTCACAGCCAAGCCCAGGAGGTAGGAATCATCATACCCAGTTAAAATTAAAGAACCTGCGGCTCAGAGAGGTTGAATAACTCCCTCTGAGTCACAGTATCCTAGTCAGGGTCATCTGGCCACAAAGAACCGACGGACTTACTGTTTGACAGGATACAATTATTAATCAGTGATTGCTCCAGGCCTACCACCAGCGCTCTCCTGCTAAGGGGACCCCGGCTGGCCCACTTCTTCGACCCTCCTTCCCACCCTTGAAGACATCTTTGCCAAGAAAGGTGGTTCTCTGGGCCTTTGACAAGCAGAATTAGAAGTAAAAGGAGAAGGGAGAGAAATATCCAAGAGGCACTGATAGCTCTGAGGTGGAGGTCTGGGGAGAGGAGCAAGCTGTGCCCTGGGGAGGAACAGAGGCAGAGAGAGAAACGGACAAGTGGGCTCAGGAGTATCGACTTTTCGTGACTGAGAAATCTAAGGACGGAACTGAAATTTTAATGACATCATGTTTGGGTTCTCTATTCTCTTGAACCAGCACCACTGAGCCTGGATCCCATGAATCACAGATGTGGGAGCGACTCAGTTGTAAAGAGACAGGAGGAAAGAAAAGAGAACTGAGATTGAGGCAAGGTGGAGCCCAGCTTCCCCTCCCAGCATCTCTGTTTTCCTCTGTGTGGTGGTCAACTCTGTGAACGCACTTATTTACTATTGCTCGCTTTTAGTTTCTGCTCCGATTTGACTCTGGTAAGCACACAGCTCACCGTGGCCGCCTGCCGCATCTCCTCATTCTTTCTCTAGAACGATGCCAGCTCTCTTTGAGTTCCCATTGTGAACAGTCTCATAATACTCATGTTTCCTGGTTCAAAAGCCATTTTCCCACAATTAGGTCTCTTTCTGGAGGTTTCATTTATCTTTAAAAAGCTTAACCTTAAGCCATTCCTGCTCAAGTCTAGGGCCTGTGAATCGGTAGAACTATATGTTGACCCTTCAAGAATTCACAAATAAAAATGATTTATTGAAGAGTCTCAACTTAGTAGGAAATAAGCACAAAATCAGCTCTATATGTTTTATCTTCCCCTATCTATACTATGACAAGTTCCTTTGCTCATTGGTTCAAGGTTCCCTTAACTATAACTTAGTCCAACCTATACCTTTCAATCTCCTTGAGTTCCCAGGACAATCTGGTTCTGTTCATCAAGTCCCATTTCTGTCACTGGTTTCTTTCTTCTCCTCCCTTTCCCAGGAGAGGCCACAGTTACTTGTGATGGAAAAGGGCTGTGAACTGGTCTCCAAACACTTTCCCCCACCTCCGCCTAGGTTCAGGTCATCAAGTGTTTGGGACAAAAGGGAAGGAGAGGGGACATAACTTCTAAGTCAGGCTGAAATCCTCTCGAGGTTGGTTGTCTCTGCTAATTATTTAGTGAAGCCGAATGACCTCTGTGCCCCTGATGCGGCAGGCATCCTAACACTGGCCCTCTCGTGGGATGCACAACTGGGCTCTTCAGAAGGCCCTGCAAGAAGCAAAGGGTCATTTGTTGCTGGTACTTCTCACTCAACAGGCAAGCTGCCGGCGGTGTGGGGAGGGTGGGAAGGAGGATTTGGAGCAGAGGGAGGAGGTAGAAGGAAGGGAGAAAGGGAAAGGCAGGAGCGGGTAACAGGAAAGAACTCAAGGCCAAGTGTCTTATCTGGCATCCACTACACCCAACGGAAACTCAGGACCCCAGTAGCGGGAGACGGCTGCTCCTTCTCCACTCTACCAGCTCTCTCATATCCTCCTCTCTCCTATTCACGGCACACAGGAGCACACCAGAAAGTCCCTTCTCTCATTTTGTGAGCCCCTTCAAAATATAACTATACTTCAGTTGGAAAAAAAAGAACGGATCTCTTGGTGTCCACCTTCTTTGGCTTTAAGGAAGAGAAAGGACTCCTTTTCCCTCTCCAATGAAAAGGAAAGAACAGCCTCTCTTTCTCTTTCTCTCTCTTTTTATGTTTATTTATTTATTTGGAGAAGGAACTGGCAACCCACTCCAGTATTCCTGCCTGGAGAATCCCATGGGCAGAGGAGCCCAGCAGGCTACAATCCATGGTCTCAAAAGAGTCGGACATGACTGAGTGAACAAACCACTACCACCACTTATGTGGCTGGGTTGTGTCTCAGCTGCGGGCTTAGCCCTGAGGCATGTGGGACCTTAATTCCCTCAACAGGGGTCGAACATGCCTGCATTGCAAGGCAGATTCTCAACCACTGGACCACCACAGGAGTCCCAAGAAGAGCCTGTCTCTTAGGACAGCTGCGTACTCCCCCAAAGGATACCAACATCCAGCTCTCTCCCAGTGCTCTTCTATCGATCAAGGGGGTGGGACTTCCATCCAGGGGCCCAGGCAACTGCAGGCAGTTCCATTTGTACAAGGCGAACGTGCCTGCATCCAGAAAGTGGCACATGAGACAAGACTGCCAACCAAGTGTGCAGAGCAGATGGCTCTACCCAAGGAGGTATGTGCTGAATCCTGTTGGCATTGTAGACTGGCAGGCCAATTATTTTTTTCTGTCTGGACAGAATGTGCCTTCGTGAGGGGCTGTGGATAACTGTGATCACATGAAACTGTCAGACAAGCTCATCTGGACAACCCAGGGGCAGGTCAGAGTAAATTATCGTGCTTTCCAGTACTTTTGAAGAAAGGCAGCTTTACTTCTTTTAAGTACAGAAATGGAAACCAGGTGTGATCAGGAGCAGTCCTTGGGGGGCTGCTTCAAGACCCAGCTAAAAATGAGTTGTAGCTAGCAAAGTGGTCTTTAAATGTGAATGATGTGATTTTAAATGTCTTGTTTGAATGTCTCTCCTAATATGGTTTTCTCACTGTCTTATAGTACTTCCATGGAGAAAGGTTGGCTAAGCAAAGGTTAACTACTTCCAAGCAACATCCAAATTATTCCAAATCTCAGATGACCACCTATCCACAAAGACGTTTGCCTGAGTTGGCAGCTCCGGGGGAAGCTTGTGTTTCACAGCAGGAAGAGGAGTTTAGCCAAAATTTCCACATGAGACAACCAAGATCCCAGCCCTAATCCATTTCAAAGTAAGTACCTCCAGACTTAGGTGCTTAGTAATATGGGGTGAACTTAGCTGAGTTGAAATATCAAGGGGAGAGAGAAGGAAAGCTGAAAGCTCCTCTATGGGACCAGACCTGTACCACATCAAAAAAAGGCACTGAAATCATGAATCATTCAATTCAGTGAATGCAGTGTATCTGATTCCTTTGGGGCGGGGGGGATGTTCTGATAAACAAGCCATGGTCCATGTCTTCTAGGAAAAATTGAGTCTTGTAGTTGAGAAGGGACATTTAAACTAACAATGGCGCAAGGCAAAGTAAAGGAGATGCAACAGGTCAAAAATAAACAGCATTCCACAGTGGGGCAGGAGAACTGCAAGAGGCCCTAGGAAGAAAACTTTTGAGGTCAACTTTAAGCTAAATTAAATATATATATATATATACACACACACACTAATAATGTACACATAAATGAGTACAATTATTTGAAGAATAGTTTGGCAATGTATCCTGTGGCTGAGAATATGCATTCCAGCAATTACACATCTAGGTGGATATGGTAGAAAATTCTCCCACATGAACTAGAGGTGACACACAAAGACATTCTATGCCACATTCTACGTCATATCAAAAAACTAGAAATGACTTAAATGTCCACTATTGGATAAAAAGATGAAAAAATGTAGGTACATTCACATAATGGAATACTATACAGAGGCTGAAGTAAATGCTCTAGAGATTCATGTGTTAACATGGAAAAATTTAGAAAATTTTGTTCAAAGCATGTAAGGATATCTCTGGCCAATCAGTAGTTAGTCACCGGGCTGACCCAGCAGAGACTTCAATGGCTGCGTATATAGGAAATACAGCTTTTACAGAGTTAGTCCAGCAGAGTCACTAAGCAAGCCAAAAGCAACAGTAAACCCTTCAAGGAGAGGAGAATCTGATTTCCAGACTTACCATATTAGATCATCTGTGCCTAGATACATCATAGCCAGACTGACAGAAGACAAGAAGAGAATCTTGAACACAGCAAGAGAAAAAACAAACTCATCATATACGAGAGACTGTCAATCAAGAATTCTCTATCCAGCAGGACTACTCTTCAGAAATGAAGGAGAAATTAAGACACTCCCAGATAAACAAAACAGCAGAAGTCAGAAAATGTACATGAGCCAATCTAGCCAGGGATTGTTAAGTTGGATGTTTTTAATCTAGCTATCTGCTATTTACAAGAGGCACACTAAAATATATGGACCCAGAAAGTGTGAAGTAAATGGATAGTTCAAAATATACCAGAAACAATAATTACTGAAAGAAAGCTGGTATAGTGATATCAATATCAAATAAAACAGATTTTAAGGAAAAAGCATCATTAGGAATAAACAAGGTCAATCCATAATAATGAAAGGAAATTTACTAGGAAGATATAAATTTTTTTAATGTGTAGGCACCTAATAACATGACTTCAAAATATATGACGTTTCACAGAACTACCAAAAGAAACCAACATTTCCACAATCATAGCAGATGTCTCTATAACTGCAAGGGCAGAGACACTGTTAGCAGTAGTTTAAATTAACACGCTTAGTCTAATGGACAAATATAGAACACTTCACTCAGTCATTATATTATTCATTTTTTTATGAAACATTTATAAAGACTGAAAATTTCTAGAAATTAGAAATTGATAGCAAGAAATAATTTTAAGACATTATTTTATAAACTGATAAATATATTCCTAAATAGCTCATGTTAAAAAAGAAGTTATAATGGAAATGACCCTAACAATAATTAAAATAACATTTCTACATTTCTTGATACAACTACAGGGATGTTAGAGAGATTATGGCTTAGGTAAGAGAAGGAAAGGCTACAACTTAGAGTTAATTGTCCAGCTCAAGTTAGGGAGGAGGGATACAGCAAAGTAAACCCAAATAATGTAAAAGGAAAGAAATATTAAAGATGAGGACAGAGATTAATGAAACAGAAAATGGGCACAAGCAAGCATCAATAAAACCCAAAATCTGGTTCTCTGAAAAGACTGATAAAGCAGATGAATCTCTGGCAAAGCTGATCTATGTAAAAATAGTGACAAAAATAGGTACAAATGAACACTCTGGTGGAGCCAAGTGGCCACATCAACCATGAGTCCCAATCTCCGAATGTTACGTATTTCTTATTAAAATAGCTTCCTATCTTGTTTAAGTCATTGCCACTTTGAGTATCTGTTTCTTGCAATCAAACCTACTCCTAACCAACACAGAGGGTTGGTTCAGCCCTGAGCTGGCTCTGGGTATATCAACAAGGTTAGGCGGGAAGAGGATGGTGAGAGATCGTGAGTTGGACCAGTACCATGGGTGATTAGGCAAAGCAGAGGTGGCAGGTGAGGCTGTAGCCAAGTTGGGTTAAGGTGGCAGCTGGGACGGTGGCTGACAGATGGTAACCACAGTATGTGGCAGACTGCCATGACTGCTTCCAGCAGCCCCCTGGCTTCCCAGGTGGGCTCATCCCAGGGTTGACTCTTGGGGCCCAGACCTAATGGACAGGTCTGGTCCCTCCGGGACAGGGGCCAAGTACCAGACTTTTATTTGCAAGTCCCAGGAAGTAGGACTCAAACTGGCTTGAACAATAAAGACAAGGTATTCATTCATTTGCCTGCATGCTCAGTCGCTTCAGTTGTGTCCAACTCTTTGCTACTCTATGGACTGTATCCCACCAGGCTCCTCTCTCCATGTGATTCTCCAGGAAAGAATACTAGAGTGGGTTACCATACCCTCCTCCAAGGAATCTTCCCGACCTAGGGATAGAACCCACCTCTCTTACATCTCCTGCATTGGCAGGCGGTTCTTTACCACTAGCACCACCTGGAAGGCCCACTCACTCATTTAGCTAAGTTTAATTCAATAGCTCAAACTATAGTTTCAAATGGTCCCATGCTATCCACCCTGCAACAATTCCAGATTCTTCATGGGTGACAGAAAAATAGCTTCAGCAGTTCAAGACATAAGTCCCTACCCCATACTACCCGAGGAAAGAGTCCCTTTTCCAGAAACTCCCTTAAAGACTAGTGATTAGTGCTCTCTCATTGGATAAAATTAGATCATGTGCTTGTTTCTAAACCAATCAACTTGCTGCTTGACTTCAGCCAATCAAGATCTACCACTGGAGCTGCTGCTGAGTTAAATTGTATGACTTGGACAATTTACTGAACCTTGTTCTCCTCATGTATAATACAGGATGTTAATAATACCTAGTGTTTTGAGACAATATAAATAAAATCAGAATTTAGTCAGCACAGTGCCTGACATTCTCTGCATTTGATCAATGGTAGCCACCAATAGCTATTAGCACTAATTCTAAAAACTAGGGCTCCATTCTCAAACCTGGAGTAAGAAAGCTGGATTGGGACTTTCAGTTTGAAACAAATGTCAGTCTGGGGCCTGTTCCTGAGAAGAGGGAGTGGTACCAACATTAAACTTGACCCCCAGCCCTAGGAGGTAAACTGAGGCAGTATGCCCATAGTTCAGCTGAAAGCACAGGGGTACAGAGAGATCCACAGCTCCCCCTAACCGGCAGAAATCCCAAGAATAAAGAGACAGGTGATTCTGCCCAAACATGACTTTCCTCTCATTCTGTGACCTCCCCGGGGATCATTCGGGCCCCTGGGGCGGGGCGGCCCATTAAATGGCCACATTCGATGTAAGAGGAGCGGAAAGGCTGCAGAGCACCACTCTGGCTCAGCTCATGGTGGGCGATGGGGTCATATGCCCTGACAGGCCTTTACCCAGGGAGAAAAATCTTTCTAATAGCCCAGAAGAATGCCCTAATCTGACATCTCGTTTAGCAGATTATTGGGCCAGCTTTGATCTCCACTGGGCATAATGAGTGCGCCTCTGGGGCCAATCAGCAGTCATTAATTAGCAGAGCGGCCTGCAGCTGGGCCTGCCCAGGAATGGGGTCCTCAGCCTGCGAATTGGGAGTTGAGGGTGATGTTTGTGAGCAAGTCAGACCCAGACTGAAGCTACGGGATAGATCAGGGTCACCAGGATCAACCCCTGAGGTCTCTCTGGGAAAGTGCTCTAATCTGGGCCTTCACATGCCGCATGTGACACACCAGGGACCAGGCATGGCTCCCATTCGGCAGGACATCCCCCGGCAGTGAGAGCAGAGGGCCGGCTGGGCACCCGGCTCACGGCACGTGACATCACGACCCAGGGCACTGCAGTGTGCAAGGCAGGCAGCAGACACCACCCGGTTCTTCATCTAGCCCTCTCATGGAAGGTCAAACTCTGCCCCTACGACTGGTTGACTCTTGACCACCATTTCTGTCTCTTCTTGGGTCCCTAGCAACCACCTATGTGGGCTTTTGGGACCCTGGAAGATGATGGTCTAAGGAGAGTTTTGAGTCCGATGGTTTCATCATCTCTAAGAGCAGTGGTACTCAGCCTTGCAGTCCTGCATTAGGGTTGGGGTTTCAACAGAGCTGTGACCAGGAACACAGATGACGAGGGCCTGGGGGAGTGCAGAGCGGGTATACATGATGTAGACTTAGCATGTCAAGAGCTGGCTTCATATGCCATTCTCTGCCACTCACTAAACAGCCATGTGACCTTCCGCTAAGTGCTCTCAGCTTCTCTGAATTCCATCCTTTGTGTCAGGACAAGGTTATCTTTCCACACAGTCATTGCAATGTGGGTTGTACTTAGCTTTTGTATAACACCAAAACACAGAATTACTTAGAATATGTATTTTAAGGGTTTAGAATTATTAATAAATTTCTAAATCAAACTAAACATTAAACTCAATCTCAAAAATTAATAAACAGAGGACTTCCCTGGGTGGTCCAGTGGTTGGGTGTTCACCTGCCAATTCAGGGGACATGCACTCAATCCCTGGTCCAGGAAGATCCCACATGTTGTGGGGCAACTAAGCCCATGCACCACAACTCTAGAGCTACTCAACATTCTACGGCCCGTGCTCCCCAACGAGAGAATCCGCCATAATAAGAAACCTGGGCCCTGAAACCAGCATGGTCCCCATTCGCCACAACTAGAGAAAGCCTGCCCACAGCAACAAAGACCCAGCACAGCCAAATATAAAGTTAAAAATTTTAATTAAACAGATAAAACATTAAGCAAAACATTCATTTATAGACAGACAAACGTTAAGTGAGAGTGAAAGTCTCTCAGTCGCGTCCAACTCTTTGCAACCCCATGGACTGCTGCCTGCCAGGCCCCTCTGTCCATGGAATTCTCCAGGCAAACATTAAACTTGATATTAACTCAGAACAAATCATTGGGAGACAAACATTTTAAAATAATTATTCAGGTAGTTATTCATGTGAATTACTGTTCAAAGGATAACAAGAAATGTAATTAACTCTGAAATGAAATACTATCTGATCTTTTTAATACGATCCTGGAGAAAAAATTAAGGTGTCATTGTTAAGTCAAGTGCATTTGTGTGCAAGTTTTTCTCATTGCTGTGAAAGCTATTTCTGACTCTATACCATTCAGGGGAACAAATGTGGACAGAGTTATAAACTAACAACAAATTCTTTTGACACCATCATAGTGGGGAGAAGACAATCTCTTGTTTAATAGATTTTTAATTTATTAATAGCTTTTTAAGCTTTTTTTCTGGCAGAAGTGGGCAGAGACTGAGACTTTTCTATTGATAGTAAGCATTCCTTTCTGTTTAACAAAAGCCTCCTTTACTCTCATTGGGTATAGATGGTGATCCCACACCATCGGTGGGTTGTATCTAGTTCTATTTCTTGTAGAACTAGAGCTTCAGAAGAAGCTTGCTGTATTGATGAGTGTTTTCTCTCTCCTCTTGAGAATTATGGAAATGTAAAAAAGAAAAAAGCTTTCTAAATGAGTGTCCCTTTGTTCTAGTTGGAATTTTAATGTAGTATAGGACTCTCTGTGTGGTTTCAAGACAAATTACTCTGATTTTAGATTTTTTTNCGAGGATGAGATGGCTGGATGGCATCACTGACTCGATGGACGTGAGTCTTAGTGAACTCCTGGAGTTGGTGATGGACCGGGAGGCCTGGCGTGCTGCGATTCATGGGGTTGCAAAGAGTCAGACAAGACTGAGCAACAGGACTGAACTGAACTGAACAACAAGGGAGTTTGCCATCTGCCTCTGGGGAGAATGAACCCTATGGTGCTGCAACTGACTTCAGTCTCCTTGAGGGAGTTCAGGGTGGACTGAGGCACTCTGCTCCAGGGAATCTGGTGGAACAGGTCTTCAGAGAGTCAGATATTTTCAATAACTGCTTTCATGATCCCAATCCTTGCATCTCTTCATATCTAGAACAGCAGGAAACCACTGAATGATGACTTCAGTTCCTCACGCCTGGCAGGAAACCTTTTGTAAAGTAAGTGCTTGATTGCACTGAACTCCCCTTCACCAAAGTCACGTACTGACCTTCCCTCACTGTCTCTTTGGAGCAGTTTCTCAGAGTTCTCTGAGATGCTGTCTCCTGGGCTGCTGTCCTCATTTTTCCCCAAATAAAACTTCATTCACAGCTCTCAAATTGTGCATCTGTTTTAGCTGACAGTGTTCATTTCTCAAAGCAAAGAGTAACTTAGAAGATAATGGCATTTCCTCATTAACTGTCATAGGCATGTCCATCACTTTTTCTTTCCAAGACCCTTGTTCAAGACAAAAAAAGAAAAAAAAAAATGAATTTCGTAGCATGGAAATCTCACTGCTGCTGCTAAGTCACTTCAGTCGTGTCCAACTCTGTGTGACCCCATAGGCGGCAGCCCACCAGGCTCCCCCATCCCTGGGATTCTCCAGGCAAGAATACTGGAGTGGGTTGCCATTTCCTTCTCCAATGCATGAAAGAGAAAAGTGAAAGCGAAGTCGCTCAGTCTGTCCGACTGTTAGCGACCCCATGGACTGCAGCCCACCAGGCTCCTCTGTCCATTGGATTTTCCAGGCAAGAGTACTGGGGTGGGGTGCCATTGCCTTCCCCGGGAAATCTCACAGAAGCACCTGAATCAGTGAACATCAGAGGTCATGGGGTAAGAGTACATGAAAAACTCATTACCACTGCCAGGCATCTTGGCAATATTAGGAAAACCATGATCTCAATCTATCATGAAAAATGTCAGTTTTCTGCAAATTCCACCTCCTATATACCTCCCATGATCTGTAGTTTAATAGTCCATCTAATTAGTATATTTTTCTTATCAGTATAGAGGATTGTCTCTGCTACTTTAATTTCTGAAAAATTCTGGAATGCTGAGTTCATTCTATTAACAAGGGCATTTTCTTTTCTTTTTTTTTTTTGTTTGTTTGTTTTTGTTTTCTGGGCATTTTCTTACTCCTGTTCTAGAGAGCTGAATTACATCCACATGTAAACTCATCATGGCATTTCCCCGACTTCCCTAAGATCCCAACACTGAACCACATCCCAGTGGGAATCTGAGATACCAGTGCCTCCCCAGATTGATCTCTCACAAAGGGAATGTATTCAACATTCAAAGTCACTATTTCATGTTGAGAATTCATCAGGCTCTATAGAAAGCCAGGATACAGACAATGGAGAAAAGGCTCTGGAATATGAGGGAGAGGAAACCTGAAGAGCTGGTTTTCACGATTGAAAAAAAAGAAAAAATCACAAAGGGAATGTATTCAACATTCAAAGTCACTATTTCATGTTGAGAATTCATCAGGCTCTATAGAAAGCCAGGATACAGACAATGGAGAAAAGGCTCTGGAATATGAGGGAGAGGAAACCTGAAGAGCTGGTTTTCACTATTTAAAAAAAAGGAAAAAATAAGAAGGTTATAACAAGCACTCCAGGCAGAAAACTTAGAAGCAGAGAACTAAAGGTTTGCAGACTCTCAGTCCAGGCATTTCAGGAGGAAAAGCAGACACAGCCCCAGACCCGGGCCAGGACAATTACCTGCGAAGCTGCCATTTCCTCCTCTTCTTCCTCCTGCTCTGCGTCTTCTGTGGGGATGTGACATCTCAAACTCACATCTACATGTTGAGAAAATATCTTCAAAGGCATCCATACAGCCATTTAACCTGCAACTGCTGCAGTGAAAAAGAAGAAATCGTTTTGTTTCTCTCACCCTTTTCTGAGCTCTTTGCTGATTTTCTGTTCCTGATCTGCAGTGGGTAATCAAGACTAACCTGATATGCTAATCATGTCCTGGGGCTCCACTCTATTTGCAGATCTTCCCAGCTAGTTTCTCTCCTTCCTTTTTGCATTACAGAGAGCAGGACGCAGAACAATTCACCAGAGACAAGGGACCCTACTTCTGGACCACCTGATCCAGCCTACGAGGGTTTTGATAAAATGCAAGAGAAAGACCTGCATTCAGGACCCCTGAGGGAAACCTCAAGTTTGGCACATCTGAGATCTCAGGAAGGAAGGATTTAGGGCGGGAACTTCTAGAAGCAAAGGTCAACCTGATTCCCTGGGGAGGGGCTCTTTCTAGGATGGGTGGGATGGTCCTTGGCCTATGCCTGTGCCCTTGGGGGAGGGGAAGATGTGTATAAGAGACAGCATTCAGGGGATCAGGCCAGAAGATGGCTATTATTTACATAGCACCTCCTCTGTACCCTGGCCTCACTCCCTAGGAGGCAGTTGGGTCAGCCATAGGGATCAGGTGAGGAGGTAGAAGAATGGGACAGCTATTGCAGGTGCCCGGCCAGGTGCGCTAGTGGCTGTGATGCCACCCAGGCTTATACAAGGAGAAGGGAGAACATGGGCCAAAGGGGAAGAGGTGATGTTGACTGTGATCGGCTAACTTGACAGGAGGCCGACTGAGGGAGGACAGGGAGGATGGGAGAGAAGATTTCTGGAGGCATGACAGTGTCCCATGTGTATGCAAGTGACTATGAAGGGGTCTTCCAAATACCGTCCTGAAGAAGGTCAGGATAAATAGGGAGTTTGATACACAGTAAACCATATGCTACCTTAAATATATACACACATATTAAAGAAGGTTGCTGTTAGAAGAATATGATATATATCCTAACTACATCGATATTGGATTGTTAATACAATTTCTCAGATGTATTTAAAGATCACTTGAAGAAAATGAAAAAAAAAAAAGGGAACAAAATAATGCCATTTGCAGCAACATGGATGGGCCTAGATATTTTCATACTAAGTGAAGTAAGTCAGAGAGAGAAAGGCAAATGTCATATGTTATCATTTCTATGTGAAGTCTAAAAAAAATGATACAAATTAACTTATTCACAAAACACAGAGTCACAGACAGAGAAACAAACTTATGGTCACCACGGAGGAGAAGGCGGGTAAACTGGGAGACTAGGGCTGATACGTACATTCTCAGGCGTGCCCGACTCTTTGCGACTCCATGGACTGTAGCCAGCCAGGCTCCTCCATCCATGGGGTTTTCCGGGCAAGAATACTGGAGTGGGCTGCCATTTCCTTCTCCAGTATACACTCTAGTATATATAAAATAAATAACTAATAAGAGCCTACTGTATAGAATAGGGAACTCTACTCAATACTCTATAATGGCCTATAGGGGAAAATAATTTTTAAAAGAGTGGGTATATATATATATATATATAAGTATTCACTTTGCTGTACACCTAAAATTAACAGAACATTGTAACTCAACTATACATCAATAAAAATTCAAATAAAAAGAAATTGCAAAAATAATTTTTGGACTTCTAACCTTGGGTACCCATAGATCATCTTCTTAGGAAAGTGTGGCTATTGAAAATATTAAATTTTTTTCAAGCCAAAGCATTGTAACTGATCTCCCATGTGCCTAGGGTAAAAATTTCTTCCAAAGCACTTTTATAGAAAAATACCACATGCTATAGATAAACATAGAAACCAGCTAATCACGACACATGACAGGAAATGTAGCATGTTCTGAGAATGGCAAATATGTTGAAACATGTCTGCCGCAAAATACGGGTTTAACAATCCTCTGAAAAGCAGCTCTTCTGCAAGGGGCATTTATACTTCATGGAGGGCTCTCAGTTTCAAATAAGGTTTATTTTTCATACTTGGGTAATGGAAACAAAAGACACTCTGGAAACATACTTTTATTTCTAAGAACCTCCTCTCTTTTTTGGGAGGAGAGGAACTCTCAGTGATTCTACATATATATTTTACATTCAAGAAATGGAGGATGGAAAGCAGTGTCAGGCAATTCCAACACTTAAGTGGCTACTTTAGCATCTCGCTATTAAAGGAGTTCAAATGAATTGTTAGTTATAAAACAGAGGTTTCTCAATCTACATCCCACTCTGAGGTCAACCCTCGTCACAGGTGCACTTGACTGTGAGGCAGTCGTAATCTCAGAAGTAGATACGGCTGCCAAGTTCAAGTTGCCATGACTCTGAACATAGTATAACATTCCGCTCCAAGCCAGAGTCCATAACTCTTGTGGCTGTTCGGATGAGGGCCCCTCTTAGTTCCACTTTGGCTCACACCCACTGGCTGCAGTAATGCAGCAGGTGAAGGACTTAAGTGTCACTCAGTTGGTTTCCAGTTGCTTCCAGGAAAAAAAAAATTGGCATATAAGATTCTTGCATCTGACACCTGGCGAATTTCCCCTGTGTTCACAGGCCACAGGCAGGAGGTCTGACCACTGCTGTCATGGCCTTAAGTGACAGACTTTGATGGGCCCTGTGATACCCAGAAACCTGGGGACATTAGCATTTTGAAGACAAGGTATAGAAAAAGACTCTACATGTATCCGAAAGCCCTGCCAAGCACCTTAGCCCTGAGATGCCACTTACGAGCTCTTTCAGCTTCAGAACATTCTGCCTTAGGAGTTGTCAGCTTGACATCATATTTTGGTTTTTATGATGTTGATATACAACTACTAGAAAGGAAGGCAAAAAGAAGGCCTTGCCTCCATCGCTTTCTGAAAATGAGCCCCCTGCTTTGCCCTTGGGTGTTTTCTTGAGCTGTTTGTCTAATCTGGCCTGAGCATCTGTGGCCTTGAGGTTCCACAAATACTAAAATAATAAACAATAGTACTAATTACCAGTAGGTTCCTCAAAAAGCAAGAGAATCACAAACTCACCTCAACCTGGCCTTTGTTTCTCTGGCACATGAAAGGTCAGAATGCTATTTTGCCATTTTTGCATAGTCATTGATGTTGTTTTCCCCTTGTGGGATCCAATCTTCAATGTGAAAATAAATCTAGAAACTTTCTGTTCACACGCTTTTAGGGGTGTGCCCTGAATGACACACTCCAGGAGGTAAGCAGGAGTCAGGGTAAACTGGCCACATCCTTTATCTGTTGGGACCTGAGAGTTAGCAGAACTTTATCTTTATGATGAAGTAGCCTTTAGAAGTGGGTATCGCTGAGTTCAGAACACAAGCATCATTACTGAGAAAAGGCACTTTCTTTTTAAACAGAGAAACCAACAGCCATGCACTACGAGGCATTAAAAAAAAAAAAAAATGCTGAGCTCTAAGCACACCACAAAACAAACAAATATTCAGCTCGGTTTCAGGAAGTTTAGAGAGGATCAAACAAGCCTTTCTCTACTGAAGTTGTTCAAGAACACTGGTGCTTACTTCTGTCTCAGCTCCTATTTATGCTGCTGGCTTTTATACACTGACCTCAGGAGGGCATTCCAACTTCAGGTTACTCACAACATATCTTCAGAAAAGAAGGTCTGAGCATCCCAACCCCAGCGTGGGGGAGGGGAGGCATGTGGATTTGAATTTGTTTCCAAACCACCACTCTGTCCTTGAGGTGAAGATATCTCAAAAACCAGAGAGAGAAATTATTACACACAGAGACAGAGACACACACACACACACACACTGAGAGTGAGAGCAGGAAGGCTTTCTCATGGTGTGAACATGCCTGTGAGGAGACCGTCTCTTTTTGTGGGATGAAACCAGGAGATGACAGAGGCTATTTGTGGAACCCTCATGGAGGTTTCCACTCAGAGAGAGCTCGCAATTTTCTGCTAGTCCCTGGGGAGGCAGATTTGGTAGACAGTTGAATTTTCAAGCAAATGATCTTCCAGAATAAAAGGGGAATGATGCCAACGCCTTGCAAACAATATTCTTGTTTTATAAACCTATTACCTTTTAGTCCTTGGCATCATTCATGCTTTGGATAGTGTTGTTAATCCCCATTTGATGGATTAGGAAATTGAGGCTTGAAGATTCCCAAAGTCACACAATAAATACATGGAAAAGCTAAGTTTCACACCTGGGTCTTTCTGCCTCTAATGCCTGAGGTCTTCCCAACATGCTACATCAGCTTCTAACTGCATCCTTCCTAACAAAGCATATTATCCTTGGGAAGAGAGAGAAACTTTTGGAGAAGAACTAGAAAAGAGTTTTGGCTGGGGAGTAGGCAACTCACTCCATTGTTCTTGCCTGGAGAATCCCAGGGACGAGGAAGCCTGGTGGGCTGCCATCTATGGGGTCGCACAGAGTCAGACACGACTGAAGCGACTTAGCAGCAGCAGGCACAAGACAGAGGGAAATGTGGACACTTTGGTCATTGTTACTCTGTCCCCACTTTTCATGGAAANAGTAGGCAACTCACTCCATTGTTCTTGCCTGGAGAATCCCAGGGACGAGGAAGCCTGGTGGGCTGCCATCTATGGGGTCGCACAGAGTCAGACATGACTGAAGCGACTTAGCAGCAGCAGGCACAAGACAGAGGGAAATGTGGACACTTTGGTCATTGTTACTCTGTCCCCACTTTTCATGGAAACATACAGAGATTTCTTCTTAAAACGTGTATGTTGGAACTTGGTAAAATTTAAGTCCCATTCTCAAAATGGTGCAACTTCACATCAGAGATGCAAGAGATTAAAAAGCTGCTATCTTCAGAAGAGTCAAGTCTGAAGGGTGAGCAAACCTAAAATCACATAAACACCCATGTTGCTCTGGAGAAGGTCTCAGTAAAGGTTATCCACAGGGCAGCAAGAATGAGTCTTTCACAGACATACAGATGGCCAACATACATGTGAAAAGATGCTCATTGTCACTAATTATAAGAGAAATGCAAAACAAAACTACAATAAGGTTCCACCTCACACCAGTCAAGAATGTCCATCATTAAGAAGAAACAAAATCTACAAATAACAAATGCTGGAGAAGGTGTGAAGAAAAGGAAACCCTCCTACATTGTTGATAGGAATGTAAACTGGTGCACCTACTATGGAGAACAGTATGGAGGTTCTTCAAAAAAACTAAAAACAGAGTTGCCATATGATCCAGCAATCCTATTCCTAAGCATATAACCACACAAAACTACAATTTGAAAAGACCCATGCACCCTGATGTTCATAGCAGCACTATTCACAATAGCCTAGACATAGAAACAGCCCAAATATTCACCAGCAGATGAATGGATCAAGAAGGCGCATGTGTACGATGGAATACTATTCAACCATAAAAAAGAACAAGATAATGCCACTTGCAGCCACATGGATGGACCTAGAGGTTATCCTACTAAGTGAAGTAAATCAGACAGAGAAAGACAATACAATGTGATATTACTTATATATGGGATCTAAAACATGCCACGGTGGAGCTTATTTACAAAGCAGAAGTGGAATCACAGACATGGAGAAGAGACCGGTGGTTGCCAAGAGGGAGGTGGGGTGAGGGAGGGATGTATTGGAAGTCTGGGACTAGCAGGTGCAAACTATTATATGACTGGATAAAGAAAAAGATCCTACTGTAGAGCATGGGGAACTATATTCAGTATCCTGTGATAAACCATAAGGGAAAAGATATGAAAAAAAAATGTATATATATACAAGTGAATCACTGTACTGACTATATAGCAGAAATTAACACACCATTGTAAATCATCTACACTTTAATAAATTAAAGTGAAAAAAAAGAGAATCTTCCACAAGCATAGGGTTTCTGTTTAGGTATCTCTCACCCCCTACATGCCTCACTATGTAATTAGCCACTCGGCTTACTCTGAAATTTAGAAAAAAAACCTCCTACCTGGGCTGAACAACTCCCCCCTTTTCATTATTGAAGAATATATTGTGGTAATACAACCTCTGAAACTCTTTTACAGCAGGACATTGATGTGTGCCCCCTACCTGGACTCCCTTCTCCCCTGATATCAATACCCTCAAGTATACGAGAAGGCTCCCACTCCAGGAGGCACCCTCCTCCCTCCCTAATCTTTTTTAAGGCTATAACATGTCCATAAAGTTGACTATCCCTTCCAGAATTTCCAACAGCCATTTTAGTCACCTAAATCCGAGAGAGATACATTTACAATCCACTTCAGGTTTCTGTGGAGAACCATAAATATCAGGCTTGAGCCCTGAGGGCTAGAATTTCATGGGCCATTACGTGTGTCACCAGGTGGAGAGCTGTCAATAGCTGGATGTGAGCTGCGCAGAGATAACCACAGTTGACCAGGCTTAAGAAAAGTGTAGCCCTGATCAGAGTTCCTGATCACCGTGCCACTCACGGTTCATCCCTCCCTCCTTGGAACTCAGGTCTCCTTCGGTCCTTAGGATCTGTCCTTTCTGTGACACAGCAGGGTGCCTTTCTCTTACCTAGACTGAAAGGCTAGGTGACATATGGAAAAAAATAGGAGACTGGCAGTGAGACAGAGCTGGATTTAAATCCCTGTTCTGTCATGTATAGCCAGGAAATAATGCACAAGTTACTTACGCCATCTTAGGCCCAGTTTTTCCAATCATAAAATTATTAAAGGTAATTGATGGCATAAGAAACACACGCTGCTGATGTTTAGTTGCTCAGTCATAGCCTACACTCTGCAACCCCACGGGCTGTTGCCAGCCAGGCTCCTCTGCCCACGGGATTTCCCAGGCAAGAATAATGGGGTGGATTGTCACTTTCTTCCATAGGAGATCTTCCTGACCCTGGGATCGAACCGGAGTCTCCTGCATTGGAAGCTGGATTCTTTACTGCTGAGCCACCAGAGAAGCCCAGAGAGGTACAGTTAGGGCCAATAGGGAGAGGGTGTAGGGAGCTAGATTTCCTGGTTAGTAAACAAAAGAACCTGCTAAAAACCAGACTGGCTCAAACAGAATGGGCTGCTGTGAAAAGAGATGAAGAAGTAAACATCATCACTTGCAGGCTTTGTGCTTACCCTGGATGCTGGGTGGAACATTCTGGGCAGACATGGGAGCTGAGAGTGGCTACTGAGAATTTCCCTGCTAATCCTGAAATTCAACAATTCTACAATTTGTATATGCATCTTTCCAGAAAAGCCAAGATAAATCCTCTCAAAATCCCCAGTGGAGAATCAAAGTAAAATGACATTTTTTTTCCTGCCTTTCATTTTCCTTCTAGAAAACTGATCCCTCCCACATTTTTTCCCCTCCACTCAGTTGGTAGAGAAGCACATTTCCATCAAGTGCACAGAACATATTTAACCATTTTGAAACACTTAACATTTAACACAAACCACATGCCATACATTTTAATTACTTCCCACTATACAAATAGTTCCACTTTTAGAAGAGTCAAAATTCTGCCTGCTGCCTCTTGCTCTCTTTCTCTCTACTGTGTTTCTCTCTTGGACTAGGCCAGCAGTGTTCTCCTATCCTGCTCTCGCACTGTCTGGGCCCATGGCACCTGCCAATAAAAGGATGACAGACTTGGACGCTCACGCAGGTTTCCAACAACAGAGTTCATTCTGTAATCCCCAGGGTTCAGCCAGCAAGCCCGACCTGAGTGACACTGGATATTTCACCTGAGATGTTACACTGTGGGCTTTCATTTCTACAGGTGATGAACCACTTTGAAAGTTAATTTTTTAGCTTGCTAGGAGAAATGACCTATGAACCCACAGACAAATCCCACCAGATTGGGCAAAGACAAAACCCTTGTTCCAGTTCNATTAAAAACCTACACAGAGAGGCTAATAGAAACGGACTTTGAAATGGCTTGTTCCGAATAGGTCGTTTTCACATCTTTTCTACTGTCAGGATGCTGTGTACAGGGACTTAAGTGTGGAAAACTAACAAAAGCAGAGTCCTTGAACCACGTGGACACTAGCGCTCAGAGTCCTCTCTCTCCTTGCACGCCCTCTACACACACTTACACCTTAGCATGGCAGTGGGGGTGACAAGCCAAGATGCCCCAGCGGGCAGTAGCCCAACATTTTTAGTGGTCTCTAGACCTTTAGGCCCTTTCCCACCCTTGAACCTCTATGGGGCTGGCATGGCTTGTCTCATCCGCTCCAGGCACATGACTGGTGCCATCTTTTCAATGTCTTACAGCCCTTCCTGGTTTCTGGGGTTTGGGTTCAGGTTGACGAAAATTGCTAGTTTTCTCATCATCCTCTTCACCAAATCCCTTCCTCCTTCCTCTGTCATTGTCATCCCATCCATCACCCCTCACCCATCGCTCACAGCCTTCCAGTTCCTCAGTGGCACAGACAGCTCCAAGAGGACACATCCATGGACACACACACACACAGACATCCCATCTACAGGTCTGCTAAGGGCCTCCTGGAACTCATGACTTAGAGATAAGAGAAGGACCTGGCAGCCCTGCCTGGCTCCCTCCATCTGCCCTCCTATATATATTTATTTATTCAACTCATTCTTTTGATGAAAGTTTATGAAGCAGCCCTCTGTACCAGCTACTGTGCTGGGTTCTGGGATTACAGTGGTGAGAGATACAAACAAGGTACCTGTCCTCACAGAGCTTACAGTCTACACAGGGAGATGAACATTAAAGAAATAATCATTGAATAGAAATACTTGGTAACAATGGTGTAGGAATGTCTTCCACTCTCTGGTCCTCCTGCACTGTCTGCAGATGCATACAGAGATCTAACGACCTTGAGAATCCCAGCTCACTCAGCTCCTACATTCAGGAGGTTCTGCCAGTCTGAGGGGTCTTGCAAAGAAGCCCAGCTACCCCAGCAGGTCCTCCTGGGCCACAGGGAAGATGTGAACAGTGGCCAAGTCCACTAGGCTCCCTCCGCAGCCCTGGCTCCTGACTCGGGGCATCCTTGGGGCTTGGGGCAGGGAGCAGGGGTTCTCAAGGCAACTTCCTGTCCCTCATCCCATCCCCACAGGTATGTCAGCAGCACCAAAATGGATTCAAGTTTTGTGGGGCCTGAAACTGACACAACTTAAAGGACCATTTTTAAGAAACCAAACACAAAATACAAAACTTGGTTAAAAAGTGAATATTTCTTTAAAATACTTATTCTTTTCTAGAAGTCTCATTACTCATTCATTTTTTTAAAAGCTGACAAAGGGACTTCCCTGGCGGTCCAGAGGTTAAGACTCTGTACTTCTAATGCAGGGAGCACAGGTTTGATCCCTGGTTGGGGAACTAAGGTTGGTCATAGCTTTTCTTCCAAGGACCAAATCTTTAAAAGCTATGACCAACCTAGACAGCATATTAAAAAGTAGAGACATTACTTTGCCTACAAAGGTTTGTCTAGTCAAAGCTATGTTTTTTCCAGTAGTCATGTATGGATGTGAGAGGTGGACTATAAAAAAAGCTGAATGCTGAAGAGTTGATGCTTTTGAACTGTGGTGTTGGAGAAGACTCTTGGGAGTTCCTTGGACTGCAAGGAGATCCAACCAGTCAATCCTAAAGGAAATCAGTCCTGAATATTCATTGGAAGGACTGATGCTGAAGCTGAAACGCCAATACTTTGGCCACCTGATGCGAAGAGCTGACTCATTGGAAAAGACCCTGATGCTGGGAAACATTGAAAGCAGGAGGAAAAAAGGGACGACAGAGGATGAGATGGTTGGACGGCATCACCAACTCGATGGACGTGAGTTTGAGCAAGCTCCAGGAGTTGCTGATGGACAGGGAAGCCTGGCGTGCTGCAGGCCATGGGGTTGCAAAGGGTTGGACACGACTGAGCTACTGAACTGACCTGAGGAACTAAGACCCCACGTGCTACACGGTGCAGCCAAAACAACAACAACTAAATACAAGTTGACAAATACACACACAAATAAAAATGATATTTTAATAAATTCACTCACTGATGTATCTTTGCCATCCTCTGCACTTTGGGCTGCATCTTTTCTTTGAGTGCCTCATCATATGGCAATGATTTCATGATATCATTTTCTTTTTTTAAAATATTTATTTGTATTTATTCATTTGGCTGCACCAGTACTTAGTTGCGGCACGTGGAATCTTTTAGTTGCAGCATGCGGGTTCTAGTTCCCTATCCAGGGATCAAACTCAGGCCCCCTACATTGGGAGCTCAGAGTCGTAGCCACTGGTCCACCAGGGAAGTCCCCGTAACATCATTTTCTATAGAGCACTGATGCTGGGAAACATTGAAAGCAGGAGGAAAAAAGGGACGACAGAGGATGAGATGGTTGGACGGCATCACCAACTCGATGGACGTGAGTTTGAGCAAGCTCCAGGAGTTGCTGATGGACAGGGAAGCCTGGCGTGCTGCAGGCCATGGGGTTGCAAAGGGTTGGACACGACTGAGCTACTGAACTGACCTGAGGAACTAAGACCCCACGTGCTACACGGTGCAGCCAAAACAACAACAACTAAATACAAGTTGACAAATACACACACAAATAAAAATGATATTTTAATAAATTCACTCACTGATGTATCTTTGCCATCCTCTGCACTTTGGGCTGCATCTTTTCTTTGAGTGCCTCATCATATGGCAATGATTTCATAATATCATTTTCTTTTTTTAAAATATTTCTTTGTATTTATTCATTTGGCTGCACCAGTACTTAGTTGCGGCACGTGGAATCTTTTAGTTGCAGCATGCGGGTTCTAGTTCCCTATCCAGGGATCAAACCCAGGCCCCCTACATTGGGAGCTCAGAGTCGTAGCCACTGGTCCACCAGGGAAGTCCCCGTAACATCATTTTCTATAGAGCTTATTGAAGAATCTTTCCACTAACATCATTGATCAAACTATATACTCTGTTACTCAGAATTTAGAAATCTTTCTTTCAGCTTCTTGACCAACCTCATGTGAATTTTTAGAACTATTGCCTGTTGGGTAAATCCTTGACAAGTTTCCCATATAAGCTGTAAGATGAAAAGAACTTTCCACAGGCTAGCTTCTGGCTCCGTACGCTTCAAATCTTGTTTCTCTAGTGCTTCCCACAGCCTCCCACCCTGCAAGCCATAGGACACATTCTCACTGCCTCATACCAGGTGAGTCAACACCATGGGAAGTAGGTGAATTCCTGGAAACCATTCCTCCCCCAATAACTCTAAGGAGACACTGAAGTAACGGGAGCCACATCATGAAACACTATATACGTATACTGCATCCCATACAAACATTTGCCCATTCACCCACACTAAATGCTTCGCCAACACAAGTTTCCCTTGTGTTGGATCCCCAAAACACCCACAATTACTCCAATACCACCTGACAGGAGGGAAAATGTGACAGAGGGCAAGTCAGGGGGAAGAGAAACAGCAGCCTTCAGTGATTGTGGTCGAAGTAACGTACTTTTGCAAGTTTTTACAAAAACACGAGATCTTGTGAAAGCATCACCAGGGACCACAAGTGAGGGGCCCAGGAAGACTCTGCAAAGTCGGCGGGGGGGGCAGACCTTGGAGATGAAAGAGGTGAGAGTAAGGGCAATTACTGAGGCGGGGCCTCAGGCTGCGGCTGCTGGCACAATTATCTTAACAAGGTAAAGTAGCCCCAGATAAACCTGTACCAAATAAACCTGGGCTGCTTGTGCCTGGAGCCTCCAGGAAGAAGGAGGACTTCAAAGTCGCAAAGCCGGGTCCTCAGAGGTGGCTCTGTCCCCCAGGCACCCAGGGCCTGTTCATGGGCTGCAGGCCAAAACACCGCCTGACTCTCACCCTCACATGCCCAGCGCCCAGCTCACACAGGGGCACCCACACAGGCTTCTGAACCCAGGTACATACGCCATTGCGCCCCCTCCCCAAAACCTCACCTGGGAACACACACTGCTGAGAGCCATTCCCAAATCCAGGACTAGGGTCCCCTCAGGCATCCCTCTGGGGGTGGGATGGGGCAGGTGAGGGAAGGAGAAGGTCCTTTCTTCTCATTCCCCACTCACAGAGTGGGAGTCAGTAGTGAGCACTAGCTGCTTTTTTTTTTTAACTTCATTGAGGAACAACTGACACGTAATTGTATTTATTTAAAGTGCACAATGTGATGATTTAATATACATATGCATGTGGCACGATTATTAAGGTCAAGATAATTAACACATCCACTGCCTCACATTTAACATAGTTAACTCTTGTGTGTGCATGGTAAGAATGTTTAAAATCTACTCTCTGAAAACGTTCATGTCTTTAATACCATATTATTAACTATAGCCACCAGGCTGTATGTTATATCCTTAGAACTTACTCTTCTCACAACTGAAAGTTTGTTCTCTTTGACCTACATCACCCCATTTTCCCCTCTTCCCAACAGAATGCCAGCCACCATTCTTCTCTTACTTCTATAAAATCTGCCTTTCCTCTTTAACACGCATTTCAGCACCAGGGTCCAAGGCTCTGTAGACTTGGAATGCTCTCCTGCCCTCCCTCTCTTCAGTCCATGCATCTCTTCCATCCAAGGGGCAGGGACCCGACAGTGGACACGATGCTGGCTCTGTGGTAACTCAGCAGAGTTACGTACTGAGCCCCAGATCAAGCCAACCACACATGATTCAGGCTGGAGAGGAGGGTGATGTCACACAATGCCCCCAGCCTCCACCCCAGGACAAGTGGGAAATGATGGGGGTGACAGGTATGGAGCCTCCCAGGGCTGAAGGGTTGGCCAAAGTCCTGGCTTGCTTTCCTTGGGCTCTGGGGCCAGAGATCTGCCCCATAGCCCTGGTTTCCGGGCTCCAGGGTACCACAAAGCCCCAGGTTCTGCCAAGGACTTTGGCTGATCAGCAAAAGGTCTTCAAAGAATACCAAATTGGGTCAAGATTCCTAGGTTCAAGTTCCAGGTCTCAGGAGTTTGGGGAGAGTGAAGGGGGAGATAACAGCCACAAAGATCCTTGGATGATTGGGTGAGGGGGTTCCTCATGCTGAGTAACAAGAGCCATGAGCAGGCAGATCAGTCAGAATTAGCTGGGAGTGGGCCAGGTCTTTGAGGCTCTTCCGCTCAGGAAAACCCTGTTCTCCAGCCTCAGCCAAAGGGGGAAGGAAAACAGGAAACACATGTGCTGTAGGGGAGGCTGAGCACCCAGCCCTGAGACGCCCACGGGCAGGACTGCCCCCGGATGAGAGTTTCCCAGCCCCACCTGAGGACCCAGTCCTGACCAGCCTTGAAGGAGAAACACACCCTTCAAGCGTATACAAAGAGCCCAGAGCCATCAGGCCAACATCTGCGTTCTCATTCACAAACTCCTGTGCAGCCTTGGCCCAGGAACTCAGCCGCTCTGGTCCTTTCCTTTTTCCCCTTATCCAATGGAAGTGATTGTCCTGCCTGTCTTTCTGCCTTGCCTGCCTAGCTGGCTTTTGCAATGACAAAGCACCACAACATGGAAATACTGTTGGGAATCCCAGAGGGCGTCTTCCTTACCTATCCTTCAAGCCTCAGCCTCCAGGAAGCCTTCCCTGATTGCCCCAGAGGGAAGGCCTGACCTACTCACCTGATCGATCCCCTCTGACCTTCACTGTTTTCCCCTCTTTGATGGCCCTGACATATACTCTGCATCAGACAAAAGTACTGATATCTGATCATCCTATGCTTAAAATTATGAGCAACTTGAAGCCCAGGCAGCCCTGTTATCCTTCATGTCCTCCCCAGGAGCCAGCAGGCATGTAAGAAGCTCTGATTGGAGACACCAGGCCTAGGTCAGATGATAAGTCATCCCCACCCTCCATCCCATCCATACCTCTCCCCCTTAATCCGGTCTTGACCACCAGGGACTTGGGGTTTTACCAGCACAGAAACCAGTGCACCCAGGGAGAGAGCCCAGAAAACCCTAGGGGATCACTGTGAGACCTCTCCCATCTTCCTTTGGCCAGGACAGGAGAAGCCTCAGAAAACACCTGCCCAGACCCTCCTCAGACCCACGCTGCAGGCCTGGTCATGGCACACCGTGTCTCTAAAGGCCAGAGCGTGGTATCGTTGGAGGGACTTTGAGAGGAGGAGGCTGCCTGAGTGTGAGGCCACGGTATGAGCATGGAGTGTCTCTTCCTGGGTCGTTCCCTAGCCAGTGTCCATGTGTGTTCCCTCTGCTCCTTTTCAGGAGCCAGCTCAGAAACTGGCCTGGCCATAGTGACCGGCAGATGGCTTGGAGAAGAGTCGGGGGCCAGGAGGTCAGGTAGCTGAGTAAGCCCTGACCCCCCTGCCCCCACCCCCCAGACAGAGGGAGCTGGCAGAGATGCTGCTGCAAGCCGAGTTCTCCCTCACACCCTTCACTCATCATCTCCCAGCCTCTCTTGCATCCCGGGGGCCCCATGACTGGTTCTCACAGCAAGACCAGCCTCTCTTGCATCCCGGGGCCCATGACTGGTTCTCACAGCAAGACCAGCCTCTCTTGCATCCCGGGGGCCCATGACTGGTTCTCACAGCAAGAACATGAGCTATCACATCCAGGGCAAGCTGGTTAAAAGAGCTGCCTTCTCTATTTCTTCCCTTTCTGCCTGCTCAATGCAGAGAACCCCACAGTCATAAAGGAGCGGGGAGCCATTGATGCCAAGAGCGTGGCTCCTTGAATCACCTCATAGAAGGCCTCCTGCTGGGCCAGGAACACCCCTGTTCAATGGTTATGAGGGAGAATTAAAGTCTATCATGCTCAGCTGTTGACATTTGGGGATTCCCTTGTGGCTCAGCTGGTAAAGAATCTGCCCACAATGCGGAAGACCTGAGTTTGATCCCTGGGTTAGGAAGATCCCTGGAAAAGGGAATGGCTACCTGCTCCAATATTCTGGCCTGGAGAATTCCATGGACTCTACAGTCTATGGGGTTGCAAAGAGTCAGACATGACTGAGCGACTTTCACTTTTCATCAACAAACATTATTCTAACTCAGTTGCCTTTGAGGAGCAAAATTGCAAGGAAAAAATGAGCTTGACAGCCCAGATCTGTCTACCTCGACCCCATTCAGGAGTAGGAACGTGATTTGAGCCCATCCCGTTAGTCATGTCCATCAGGCTGGTTCCAGTGGAAGGAGATGCGTTGAGCTCAAATACCTGAGGGCAGAACTGCCCAGTACTCACTCATCTCCTGGCTCCCTGTCATCAGCCGGCCTCTCTCCACCCCTGCCAGTCCCAGGCCCTCCAATCTGGCATCCCGCCTGGACCCTCCCTGGATTCCGGCCTCTGGTGTTGGGTCCTGGCTCCTACAAGGTCCATGCACTCACCTTGGAGTCTTTCCAAGATCACAGTTTCTACACTTACTTGGTGCCCCTTCCTTCCTCGGAGGCTCTTGGGAAAGTCCAGAGGCCAGGTCAGGCCCAGAGGCTATAGCAGGCTCCTGGTATAGTGAATGCCTCTTCCCTAAGGGCTTTCTGGTCCTCGTCCTAACCAGTCTTCACAGCAAGCCTGTGAGGTAGATAGACACCAAGCCCACCATCCTGATTCTGCACTAGAGTGTTATTATTCCCATTTTACATATGAGAAAACCAAGGCATGACATGGTAAGTCACTCATTCAAGAGCACATGTAAACAGTAGAACTAGGATTCGAATCCAGGTCATCTCGACTCTGGAACCCACATTCTGACTTCACCAAAGGCCAAACCCAGCCCCTTGGGTTGGTGGTGTGAGGTGGCCCTGGGACATCCTGCAGAGATTCCTGGAGAAGGTGGCATTTGGAGACAAGTTACACAAGCTCACTGAGTCTGGTTTTCCTTCCAAGGTCCTGCCAGATGTTCAGGGGTGTGTGTGTGTGTGTGTGTGTGTGAAATCTACATAGGCTTGGACATGGAGTTACAACAAGGAAGCGCTTTAGAGTAGTGCTGGCCAATAGAAATAGACTTGTGTGACACAAGTCACAGGTGCAAGCCACAGATACCATTTCAAAATCTCTAGTTGCTACGTTAGAAAAGGAAAAAGGATCAAGAAATTAACTTTAATAAGTTACTTTACCTGCTATAGAAGTAATGTTGTCTCTTCAATATGTAACTGATGCGGAAAATAATGAATGAGCCCTCTTCTGTGCTAAGCCTTCCAAGTCCAGTGTGTATCTCCATGATTAACACCCCTCCGCTCAGTCTAGCTGCATCTCAAGCAGTCTAGAGCTGCAGGTGGTTGGTGGCCATCTTGGACAGAACAGCTCTGAAGAAGAGCTGGGCTTGGGAGGTCAAGCGGACTCTGGGAACGAGGCTCTAGAATATGGTGGGCCTCCCAGACCCTGAAGGGCACACACGCTTAGGCCTGGCTTAGCAGAGAGCAGCAAGAAGCGCACAAGGCAGTAACTCCTGCATAAACACAAACCGCTGTGTGTTAGGATTCAGGGAAAGCAGCAGATGGGTTTCATTTGCTGCAAAGTCGGCATGTGTTTGTACTTTCCTATTTACAGTAGGCCCTCTACGGAGGCTTGTAAACAACTCCAGGAGCCCAGCGCTCCATGCAGCAAGTTCTGTGTTCTCTGATGACCCCTGGCCCCCAGGTTACAAGCAAGCGCAGATTAAACCCCGAGTGTTTTCATGATTGAGGAGCCTGGCCTATGAAATGTGACGAGGCAGAAATCGGAGCAAAAAGCCAGGTCAGGAAATCGTTGCCAGCTGTGGTATGTGTGATCCTGGGAGGGGACCCCAAAAGGAAGCCCTGAGTCCTGCCCTGTGTCATCTGGGGTCCGTGTCTAGCCTTGGATGTATAGCCCAAGAGAGAAATTTTTCAAAACGAGTCCACAGAATGAGTGTGAAATTATCTGCCAGAATCAGAGGCAACCAGGCTTGTGTGCTCATAAGGTTCCCTCCCTGACAAGCGCCCATGCCCAGAAGGGCCTCACACTTGGTTTAATGCTCTGCTGTCGCCATCTTGAAACTTTTATTAGTTTTGGAACCAGGGTATTTTCATTTGCACTGGGCCCACAAATTGCGGAGCTGGTCCTGAACGGAGGCCACTGCAGGAAACAAGAAGCCCCTTCTGCCCAAGGTCCCCTGCTGAGGAGGGGCTCAGCATTCTCGCGACCTTTCCAGGAACCAGCTCCCTGGTCCAGCCCCTTCAACTGTGCATGGAGAGACCATCTGGAGGAAGGGCAGAGCCGGCCTGACAAGGGCTGCCTGAGCCCGCCCTGGAGAACAGCACCAGGATGTTGTGTATTTTCCAAAGTTCGATTCACAATGGTCTCTTTTCATTTAAAGAAAATACCGCAACCATTTCCTAGCAAAGGTTAAGTCTTTACACTTAAAAAAAAAAAATGTTTTTTAACCTGCCAAGGGATGTGCTTTTTTTAAGCTTGTTTCCTGCCCTTCCTGAAGTTAAGGTTCCCTCCCCCTGCTCACAGGGAGAGCCCTGGGGTCCTATGAGACTGGTGAGCGACTGGACGGTGACTGCCCCCTAAAGCAGGTCAGGGAGGTGGCAGAGGTGTGGGGAGCCGGTGCTGGCTGGCCATCCCCTGATCTACCAGAGCCAGTCAGTCAGGACAGGAGCCTGGATGCCTACAGTCCAGCAAAGCCTCTTGTTGTAGAATCTGTACAATCTGTATTAAAGTCGCCTTTCTCACTGTGGATATCAATTAGTTTCTCTCTCTCTCTCTCTCTCTCTCATTAATTTGACCAGAAGTTTTGTTAATTTTACTGGCCTTTTCAGAAGATCAACTTTGGGGGTTCTTTCTACTTTTTGCTTGTTTTAAATTTCATTAACTAATGCTCACACCGTCATTATTTCTGTCATCCTACTTTCTTTGGATTCAGTTTGTCTTGGGCTTAGTTTTCCTTACTTCTTGAGCTAGATATTTAAACCGTTGATTTTCCACCTTTCTTTTCTAATGTAAGCATTTGAAGCTATGACTTTCCTTCTAAGTCTGGCTTTAATTGCATCCTACATTTTGTAATGTAGTCTGTTTATTGCCATTTAGTTCAAAATTCTTTCTAATTTTTATTGTGATTTCTTCTTTCTGGACCATCAGTTACATGGAAAAAATATTGTTTAATTTGCAAACGTTTGAGGATTTTCTAATTGTTTTTTCTGTTGCTAGTTTTAAGCTTAATTACAATGTAGTCAGTGAATATATTCATTTCAGTTCTTAGAAACTTGTTGAGATATGTGTTATGGCCTCACATAGGGTAAATATCACATAGGACATTTTTTTAAATATCCCGTCTGCACTTGTAAAAACTGTATATTTGAAACTGTTGGAACCTGTGTTCTATGTACATCAATGAATTCGTTTGTTAATGATATTGTCCAAATCTCCTGTATCCATACTGGGCTTGACTTATACACCTCTCACTAAAGGAGTCTTTCACATATATGTTTGTGCATTTTTTATTTCTCCTTTTAGTTCCGTCATTTTTGCTTTCTTTACTTTGAGGTAATATTATTAGATTCATACTCTTTACAATTGTTTTAGCTTCCTGGTTAATTGAACCTTGTATTATTATAAGTATCACTAACTCTAGCATTTTTTTTTATTTCCTTAAAATCTATTTCATTTGGTGGGGCATCCCTGGTGGCTCAGTGGTAAAGAATCTGCCTGCCAATGCAAGAGACATGGGTTCAATCCCTGGGTCAGGATGCCCTAGAGAAGGAAACAGCAGCCCACTCCAGCATTCTTGCCTGGAAACAACACCCCAACTTTCTTTGTATATTTTATCATTTTTC
>SJYX01008651.1:383728-399688 GCA_006410675.1 Oreotragus oreotragus | reverse complement strand
TATGAGATTTATAAAAATTCACTTTTCCCTCTTGCGCTCGACTCTCCCAGACATAAGTTCTGAGTGCAAGTGGGGACCAGTCCACATCTGTGGCCGTAGAATGAAAACAACAATCGCAGGGGGAGGGAACACATTAGATCCTGGGAGATATGGTAGCTCTCAGATATTAATGATCTGTCTTCCAGAGTTACCTTTGGAGATTTTCTCCAAAAAATACCCTACTGCATCTCTCCCAAGCGATTGCAAGTACCTCAAATTTAACCCAGTGTTGGGTCTACCATTCCTGACCAGTCCTAACCATGATTAGATCATATCCCCTCTTGACCCGGAGGAGGAAATGGCAACCCACTCCACTATGCTTGCCTAGGAAATCCCATGGATCAAGGAGCCTGGTGGGCTACAGTCCATGGGGTTACAAAGAGTCAGACACAACTGAGCAACTAACACTTTCTTCTTTTCTGTTAACCTGCTGACAAATAACAGGGGATGGTCCCAGTGTCTACCTGTCGTCAACTTCTGATCTCTTCCCTACCCCATTCTTGGTCATTCTGCGAGGCAGGCAAATACAACCCGGTGTATGGTGTGATAAACATGACAGATTGGATGAATTGTACTTTGGAAGCCCAAGACAATTATTCAAACTGAGCTGGAAAACCTAAGATCTTCCACCTGACGAGGAGGCCATACTAAAGACTCTGCCCACCTCTGCCATAGACTGATGTGGGTTCTACTTGGCAGGCCCTAATGACTATACATTCTTTCAAGGAATACTGTGTGTGCCTTCATGGCTGTATTGTGAGAAAGCCTGACACTCATTAACTTGTCTCTCTCTAAAAACATGGTGACTTGTACTTTATAGATGTTCATAAGAGATCCTCAAGTATTTAAGGAAATACCAACAATAAATCATATAGCCCTCAGACAATTACAATATGTCTCTGAAATAAAGTTACTCCTAGTTATTGGTGGGGGAGATGTCTTGGATGCATAACAGTCATTATTTATGCTCACTCTGTAGACATTGATCCATATAACACAGAGTCATCCATATGACAGGCGCCATGCATAGAAACATTGGTAAGAAATCTGTCTCTCGCACAGGCTGATGTCATCAATGATGTAGACTTTACTCTAGAAAGCAATCAGTTAGCTCCAGTTTCCTGGCCACTAGTCTTCCTTCTTGTGGGCCAAGGCACAGAGTCTGGGCAAATGCTAATACATCCTGCTGTGACTGGATGTCTCAAGTGACCTTCTAAAGTAGACCCTGATGGCTTATGTGGTGGGTTCAGCTGCCTGGATCTGGGATCCTGGGAGGAATAGTTGAGATTAGTACCACAGGTTGACTTGCTTGGAGATCTCTTCATAGTAGATTTTATTAAATGCTATATGTTACAAACTGAATGGACTTTGTTCCAGCCACTGTTGGTCAGATTAATCAGAGTAGCTCTGGCAGGGGATACTAACAGCCAAATTCACCAGAAGCAGGGATGGCAGAGAAATGAGGGGTGGACATTGTTGGGAAACAATTCTCCATGGATCGCTTACATTTCTGCATAATTTCGGAAGCAAGCCCTTAAATCCAGACTTGCACAGCAAACATTCTTGGTAGGCAAAGAGGTTGTATTTCCTCTCCAGCAAAGGACAGACTGACTTACAGTCTTGGAAGACAGTGATAGTGTCTCTCTCTGGAGCAAAGGTTGTGTATGCCTGCTTCCTGCTCGTTATCAAAGACTCCAGTGCCCTAAGCTTAAAGTTCCTCTTTTGGAATGGGACCTGCTGAATGTGAATGGTTCATTTGGCCCTCTTCTTGTCCCTGTGTGAGAGAACCAGCATCGATGCTAAAATGCTAATATTCTGACACTTGCTGTTGCTGTGAGTAGTAAATGTCCTTTGCCTTTGACACAAGTCTTGGGTTTTCTATCAGCAAATCCATGAAAATGTGGCAGGCTAACTTGTTAGCTTGCAAGTAATGTTTCATAGTTCTTGATATTGCTTGGAGGAGCTACATGGCAGAACTGGAAATAGTACAGCTAGGACTGATGACGCTAAAGGTGCTGAGACCTTGGCAGGTATTTCTCTTGCTGGGGTGGGAGCAACAAGAATTTGGAGGGGGCAATGTAGAGCAAAGCGATAGAGCAAACAGAAGTCCACTGTGCATGTTGGGCTGGCACCAAAGAGACTGGCCTTAGGTGACACTTGGGGGAGCTTTATGAAGATCATGAGGCCAGAAAAGGTTTGAAGAAAGCTGTGTGTTAAGGTGCATTCATCTGTTAGCATTTTGTAAAATGGACTGTGAATCAATGAAACAAACTCATTTCAATATATTGAATGTATTGAATACTTACCAGGTGCAAAGCCACTACACTGAGCTCTACAAACAATGCAGAGATGACTGAGAGGAGACATATGAGGCGGCTTATAATTTGGGTAGGGAATGTTTCGTATCAGATCATATTGTGAGTGCAGCTAAAGTAAGTTAGATAAATTGTATAAACACTATAAAAATAAAGAGGTGCAAGTAATAAGGGATTAGAAATTTTGGAGNTACAAACAATGCAGAGATGACTGAGAGGAGACATATGAGGCGGCTTATAATTTGGGTAGGGAATGTTTCGTATCAGATCATATTGTGAGTGCAGCTAAAGTAAGTTAGATAAATTGTATAAACACTATAAAAATAAAGAGGTGCAAGTAATAAGGGATTAGAAATTTTGGAGAAGTTGTGTGTGTGCATGGTTTTTCCACGGTTCCATCTGTGTTGAGTTCTGCATCTCTGGTTAGTCTGTATGTTTCATGTCCAATGAAAAGTTGCTTGAGAAGCCTCTATCTGAAGGAAGGTCAGAGTGGGGACCTTGAGAGAGCATTCATTATGGGATCTAAATACCACCAAACCTTCAAGGCACTGGCCTGGATTTACCTAATTTAGGTCTTAGAGTTGGGACCATTCATCATTCATTGAGCTAAACACTACAGGAGATGGAGAGCAGGAGATGGTGGACTGGAGGGGAAAAGGAGGCATACAAAGAAAAGCATCCTTCATCTTCTTTGTAGGGATCTCCTTATGTGCTTATTTATAGACATGGAGAGACCAAAGTCCACATCCCTGCTTCCACCTCTGCCATTACTCATAGCAACCCAAAGGTGTCTCAGAACAGTTCTGTCACTAGCACACACTGTGATGCTTTCTCTCAAGTATCTGTGCGCATAGATTGTGCACACTCAGCCTAGGATACAGTGATTCTTTAAAAGGTTTATACTTTTGAATAAAACATTTGAAGAGGGAGTTTCTCTGCTGGAAAATTTTAAACACACAATTTATAGCTTTACTCCAGCAATAAACTCCTCTGGGACCACTTAAGGGTGGTTGTAAGGATTAACCAGAGATGATACATGTGAAAAACACTTGGTAAACAGTAAAATGGTAGACACGTTTATGAATATATTCATTTATTCATTATAAGTCTTGGTCCAGAAAGAAGTTAAGGCCTATTATTTATGTTTCTATTCATAGTGGGTTAACTGAGATACTATTTTTAAAACATTTATTCTGCTCTATTATATTTCTCCAGAGTTACTTGCTGGAAAACTCCTTCCTTCAGAAGACAGATGTGCCTCTGGGAAGACTGAAAAAAGAATATATATATGTATATATATTCACTTTCCCTCTGATAAGACACTTCTGTATTAGAATATTTAGAAAAGGAAGCTGGAAAATATGAAAATTACCCTTGTAGATGATCATTTTTGACATTATTATACATATTACAAATCATTTCTCTAAAGGCCATCCTTCCTACTTAGAGTCTAAAAGTTTTTTTTTTTTCAGTTAACAATATATTGTGATTTTTCTCATGCTTATAATATTCCTCAGAATCATCACTTTTAATTATAAATGTTCACATAGTGGTCCATTTGGAGACAGCATCATTAATTTGCTTAACTATTGTTTTTTGCTTAGATAGTGTGAGAATTTTCTCTTAATGAGTTAAACATACACCATGGACTTTCCAGGTGGTGCTAGCTGGAAATGCAGGAGATGTAAGAAGTGCAGGCTTGATCCTTGGGTCTGGAAGACCCCCTGGAGAAGGGAAGGGCTACCCACTCCATTATTCTTGCCTGGACAACCCATGGACAGAGGATCCTGGTGGGTTACAGTCCATGGCAGAGAGAGGAGGATGGGATGAGTTGAGAGATTAGGATTGGCATATATACACTGCCAAGTGTGAAATAGCAGGCTAGTAGGAACCTGCTGTATGGCACAGGGAGCTCAATTCAGTGCTCTGTGATGACCTAGAGGGGTGGGACAGGGGCCGCTGGGAGGGAGGCTCAAGAAGGCAGGGTGTGTGCATACTTACAGCTGATTCAGGTTGTTGTACAGCAGAAACTGACACATTGTAAAGCAATTATACTTTAAAAAAAAAAAAACCTCCACAATTTGTTATGAACACAGAATGTTGACGTGTGATGACCAACAGAATTCATAAATTGACTTTTACAAACCTGCTTCTTGAACATGTTCTTAGAGGCTATTTTCCTGGGGAAAATGATAAGAACTTTTTAGGGAGCTGGGCACACACTGCATAGACGCCCTTCCAATGATCTTACTATCTACAGTCCCACGAGGGTCTAAATGTGTGCCTGTTTTCTGACAACTGGGAAGCTACTTTTCACTTGTGCATCCTTTATACTGGTATAAACTTACTTAGTAGCCTATACAATTCTTTTCTGTGTAAATCAGTACCAGCTCTCCCGCACTGTAGACAGACACTTTCCCATCTAAGCCACCAGGGAAGTCCTAAAATTAGTAGACAGAGCACAACTAATTCATTCCCAAATTAGACAAGTGTCTGCTTCTAGAAATTAGAGCTATGGGACTGAAGAGAAGAGAAAGGATTCATATGTAGAGCTATCTATTATTCATCATTGGTCAGATCCTCCCCAACAGAATCTTCTTCGAGTTCTCTAAACCATTATCTGACAGAAGCTGCCTGGTCTCATGTGGAGGCCAGGAACTTGAACTAATCCACAGAGCACAGGAAGTTGGCCATGGAGATTGAGACGGCCCACGTGGGGTCTCATTGTTAAGATGGCTCATTATGTTGACCTCACAAACATAGAATAAAATCACAGTGATCCTTGAGACTGACCAAACTGCCCAAACAACATTCTGCTTTCTCACTGGTGCCTACCTTCTCAAAGCTGCGAGACCACCAGATTCCAGACCTCCGGCTATGCGACCACGGGACTCATCTACAGGCTAAAAATCAACCCTCCCTTCAGAGAATTTTCTTTGGTGGGGTATAAGAAAGACCCTGTCAGAAACGGAGGACCCTGGTGCCAGTCACCCTCTCTTTTCCCTCTAACACATTTCCCTTTTTTTGGTCTGACTGCCTGGCTCACTCTCTTTTTCTCTGCACTTGCTTTACAGAGATCAGGACAGGAATCTCATTTGCACTTGGTCATATAATGAAACCGAGAATCAGAGTCTGGGCTAAGGACCCAGCAGTCAGTCCCCACCTGACTCTCCCTACTGCTGATCTCAGAAACATCGATACATGGGGAAAGGGAAAGTGAAGTTGCTAAGTCATGTGTGACTCTTGGTGACCCCAGGGACTGTAGCCCACCAGGCTCCTCTGTCCATGGGATTCTCCAGGCAAGAATACTGGAGTGGGTTGCCATTTCCTTCTCCAGGGGATCTTCCCGACCCAGGGATCAAACGAACCTTCGTCTCCAGCATTGTAGGCAGACGCTCTGCTATTTGAGTCACCGGGGAAGTCCTTGCTACGTGGGAGGAACACTGAAATACCAGTATCCTGTGGCAGCAACTCTTTATTTTTGTTCCTGCAGAAAATATTTGTTACAAATATTAGTCTACATGATTTAGTGGAGCGAGCACAGGTGTTTGAGCTGGCTTGGATGTGGAGTAAGTTACGTCATTCGATTTGATTTTAAGTAAAATTTGTCTTGAAAGGTTGTTGGGAGTAGAAATTAGAATGTATATATACATAAATTTACAGTAAATAAATTTATGTATAAATTTATACATATAATAAATATATGTACATGCATGGATGCAAAGTTGCTTCAGTCATGTCTGACTCTTTGCAACCCTATGGACTGTAGCCCACCAGGCACCTCTGTCCATGAGATTCTCCAGACAAGAATACTGGAGTGGATTACCATGCCCTCCTCCAGGGGATCTTTCCAACCTAGGGATCGAACTGGTGTCTCTTACGTCTCCTGCATTGGTAGGAGGGTTCTTTGCCACTAGCGCCACCTGGAAAGCCCCAATATATGTGCATATATACATATAATATATTGCATGTATATAATAAACATGTATGTATATATTTATATATATTATGTATATAAATTTACCACAATGCTAGTCCAAGTGCAGTGTTAAATATTAGCTTCCTTCCCTGTTTAAAACAAAGTGAATGGGTATATGTCCCATTACCCAAAACAGATTGTTGCGGTCGTAATACTCTCTAATCTGTGGCTGGAAGGAAAATACAACATCTATACAAATGTCTTATAAACTTTAGAGTGCCGTGCCTATCTAAAATGCCATCCTTAGTGTTCCTTTGGCATCTTCTAATACCTGGATCAAGGTTAGCTCCCTGGAAAATAACAGAAAGTCCATAGTAGTTGATCAATAAACAGTTAAGAGGGCAAGTACTCAAAAACTTCCATGGATGCCAGGATGTCAAACTACTCTTTTTTTGTTTTTAATAATAAAGAAAAGTGCTGTGCTGACTATGTCTACCAGCTAATTACCTTGAGGGTGCCAGTGCCGGCTGTTGGCAGTGGTTTAGTCATTGAGAACATCCTGGAATAGAGCCAGGCAATTTTATATAAGGAAGGAAGGTTGTTGGATACAATACATTCACAAAAGCAGTGACAGCTACGGTTGCTAACAAATGGGAGACTTCAAGAAAACCTGGCTTGAATAAAAGCATTTTCTTATCCTTGATAACACGGTCTATGTTGATAGCCACTGTGAAGTTGGAACAGCTGACCTGCTGTTAGCAAAATGCTTACATGGACTGCAAGGCTGGGAAGAAAACCAGAGAGCCTGTTTCCTAAGAGGGCGATGAGCACGCCGACACGCGCTCTCCAAACCTTCTGACAGCTTGGGAAATCTCCGAAGTTACCTTGTATTTTTGGAAAGTGAGAACCCAAAAAAAAAAAAAAAAAAAATCCTGGGAAGTCATCCAAGTTTTAAAAACATCTTTTCTCTCTGCGGTCCTCCTGCTGTGATTTCAACTCTTTGCAGAGAAGGACAATCAATAGTTATTTTTAGATATTTAACACACCATGAGATTGGTAATTAACCAAGGCGATGTTCCTGAGAGCAGTTTGCTTCTATATATGAAGGTAATATTTGCATAAGGGTTTTTCTCCCCTACAGCAAATGTTTGTTAGCTCATTGAAGACTTTAATTCCTGCCACCCACGTACAAAGGTCATGATTATCTATCTTGCTGCAAATTGTTTTCCTTCCTTTTACCCAACCCCAAATAGCAGAATGAAAGGGAAGGGACCAGAAATCTTCAGCAAATAGAGTGGCTAAGAGAAGGTGTCTCAAAGCACCAGATCATTGTCTTCCTCTTTCAGGAAAAAAAGAAAAATGATGTAAACATAAAAAATAAGAAATACATAGAGGGAAAAAGATAACAGTTGGTAAGGAATTTCTGGGTTTCCCTGGTGGCTCAGCGGAGAAGGCAATGGCACCCCACTCCAGCACTCTTGCCTGGAAAATCCGATGGACGGAGGAGCCTGGTGGGGCGCAGTCCATGGGGTCGCTAAGAGTTGGACACGACTGAGCAATTTCACTTTCACTTTTCACTTTCATGCATTGGAGAAGGACATGGCAACCCACTCCAGTGTTCTTGCCTGGAGAATCCCAGGGACGGGGGAGCCTCATGGGCTGTCATCTATGGGGTCGCACAGAGTCGGACACGACTGAAGCGACTTAGCAGCAGCAGCAGCAGCTGGTGGCTCAGAGGGTAAAGCATCTGCCCACAATGCAGGAGACCTGGGTTTGATCCCTGTGTCAGGAAGATCCCCTGGAGAAGGAAAAGGCAACCCACTCCAGTACTCTTGCCTGGAAAATCCCGTGGACGGAGAAGCCTGCTGGCTACAGTCCACAGGGTCACAAAGAGTCAGACAAGACTGAACCACTTCACTTTCAAGGCATTTCTATTAGCAGGTAGAAGAAAAGCCAGAATGTTATGGGCCATTGTGTTTCTGAACGATACAAAAGAAGGAACACTCAATCAAGAAAATTGCACTTAAGGACTTCCCTGGTGGCTCAGACGGTAAAGCGTCTGCCTGCAGTGCAGGAGACCTGGGTTTGATCCCTGGGTCAGGAAGATTCCCTGGAGAAGGAAATGGCAACTCATTCCAGTACTCTTACTCCCATGGATGGAGGAGCCTGGTGCAGGCTCCTCCATCCATGGGGTCGCAAAGAGCTGGATACGACTGAGCAACTTCACTTTCTTTCTTTCTGTTCTAAACAAGCATAGAGGAAATAACAAAGAAGATTACCCTATGTTTAATAAGCAGCAAATTGACTCCTTGTCTCCATCCTTTTTGAAAATACAGTTTTTTAAATTAGAGGTTTTTTTCCCATTGAAAGTGGGAGGCAGGCTCTCTGCAGCTCTCCACGTTCTCGGCCTGAGCTACGTCATTTTCTTATAATTGCAAGATGTGCCTTAGAGGCATGAAGAGATGCCAGGACATTAGCACATTGTGAACATCTGACCTCTGATTTGAGGAAATGATGAAAAATTAATGGGTGCAGATGTGCCCATCCGGCAGTGGACAGATGCTCTCTTTACACACCATTTAGAATTCCCCGGTGTGTTTGACTACATGATGATGAATACAGCAGCTAAATCAGATGAAGATCAGCAAGAGTGTAAGGAAAACAAAAGTTTCTGCTAGAGGATGGTCATGTTGTTGCCCACCAACTGGCACCGATGTAACCAAAGCATCCTGCTGGGAGGGAGATGGTTTCCCTTGGGGGCAAATGGCCCACTCACACTGCCTCCAACATTATGAGTAACACCCTGGTCTCTGTGCTTTTATATGTCCAGCCAGAGTCCGGGACAGGTGAGAGTCATGTAGTTATGTATTTAATTTGGTGACCTCTGGTTTCATACCATTGACATTTATCAAATACTTTTTTATTGTAAGACTAGGCTATATTTCTGGTATTACCTGTATTTTTTCCCAAAAGATATAAGATATAAATACTAATTAATATATTTTTCCAATCAACATGAAAATATATTTTTTTGTATAATCTTTACAAATGAATTTATGTGAAAACAACTTCCAAGCAGAAAAAACGTCTTCTGTGAAATTTGTACCCATTTATTTAAACCAAACTAGGGTATCATGTGAGAGTTGGACTATAAAGAAAGCTGAGCGCCAAAGAATTGATGCTTTTGAACTGTGGTGTTGGAGAAGACTCTTGAGAGTCCCTTGGACTGGAAGGAGATCCAACCAGTTCCATCCTAAAGGAAATCAGTCCTGAATATTCATTGAAAGGACTGATGCTGAAGCTGAAACTCCGATACTTTGGCTACCTGATGTGAAGAACTGACTCACTGGAAAAGATCCTGATGCTGGGGAAGGTTGCAGGTTGGAGGAGAAGGGGATGACAGAGGATGAGATGGTTGGGTGACATCACCAATGCAATGCTATGGACATGAGTTTGATTAGGCTCTGGGTATGGACTTAGCAGCCTGGCGTACTGCAGTCCACAGGGTCACAGAGGCAGACACGACCAAGCTACCAAACCGAACTGAACTGAGGGTATCAGAATGAGGTGTGACAGTGTAAATATTTTTTTCTGAAATATAATTGACATACAGTGTTATTCCCCAGTGGCTCAGTGGTAAAGAATCTGGCTGCAATGCGGGAGATGCAGGTTTGATCCCTGGGTTGGAAAGATCCCCTGAAGGAGGAAATGGCAACCTACTCCAGTATTCTTGCATAGAGAATCTCATGGACAGAGGAGCCAGGTGGGTTACAGTCCAGGGAGTCACAAAGAGTCAAACATGACTAAGAGGCTGAGCACGCATGAACGTTATTATTGAGTTTCAGGTGTACGACATAATGATTTGACATTTGCATGCTTTATGAAATGATCACCATTTCTAGTAACCAGCTGTCCCATATTAAGTTCTTACACTACTAGTAATCATACATTAAAAAATAATGATTTATTTGGCTGCACTGGGTCTTAGTTGTGACACGCAAACACTCAGCTGCAGCATGTGGGATCTAGTTCCCTGACCAGGGATCGAACCTGGGCTCCCTGCGTTGGGAGCTGGAGTCTCGGCCCCTGGACTGCCAGGGAAATAGCTGATCACCCATCTTAGTGCTGCATTATATCCTCATGGCTGATTTGTTTTGTAAACTGGAACTCTGCACTTCAACCTCCTTCACCTGTTATCGCCCCCTCCCCAACTTCCTCCCCTCTGGCAACCACTTGTTTGTTCTCTGCATCTATAAGTCACTTTTGTTTTATAAATTGAAAATCTTTATTATTCAATAAGTATTTGGTGACTACATATCATAGGCCACAGAATGTACCAAGGAGAATATTAGTTATATATAATGTTCAACATCTCACACAATATGCATAATATATAGTAATATAGTTAAGTATTTGGAGAAGTCAATGACACCCCCTCCAGTACTCTTGCCTGGAAAATCCTATGGACGGAGGAGCCTGGTAGGCTGCAGTCCATGGGGTCACTGAGGGTCGGACACAACTGAGTAACTTCACTTTCACTTTTCACTTTCATGCATTGGAGAAGGAAATGGCAACCCACTCCAGTGTTCTTGCCTGGAGAATCCCAGGGACGGGGGAGCCTCATGGGCTGCCGTCTATGGGGTCGCACAGAGTCGGACACGACTGAAGCGACTTAGCAGCAGCAGCAGTTAGGGATTATTATTATTTTTCATTTCTATTTATGGATGTGTTGGGTCTTAGCTGCAACTTCCTGGTGTGTGCATGGTGGGGTTGGCTTAGTTGCCCTGCAGCATGTGGGATCTTTGTTCCCTGACCAGGGGTTTAACCTGCATCTCCTGCACTGGAAGGCAGATTCTTCACCACTGGACTACCAGGAAAATGCCATGTATTATTATCTAAACTTGGGTTTTGGTGTATTTCATATACAGTTATATGTATGTATGGTGTTTGTATATCATCTGGATCTTCATAAATTCTGTTATGTAGAAGAATTTACGTTGTTATACATGAAATGTTCTGAAAGTGGATTTGGATAATAATCACAATAGGATCTCAGAAAGACGGAGGAAAGTATGGTCTGAAACAAACAAGAGTGACTTCATGGTAGAGTATAGATAGAGAGATACAGGATTAAAAAGGGTCTGAGAAATGAGCTTTGGTCTAAGTGGAGACACAGCTCTGTATGTGAAGCAAGCTCTATGATTAAGACTAGTCTCACAGCCATTTGGAGGTCAGGGGAACATAGTATCTTAGGCGAGAAGAGGCCACTGGACTTTTGAACCATGACATGAAATGACATAGCAGGTCTTAGGGAATCACTTCCCCAACTTGAACTTCAATCTGTTAGTATCACTGTTGTTTAGTCACTTGTTTAGTCACTAAGTCCTGTCCGACTCTTTTGCAATCCCATGGACTGTAGTCCACGAGGCTCCTCTGTCCATGGGATTCCCCAGTCAATACTAGAGTGGGTTGCCATTTCCTTCTCCAGGGGCTCTTCCCTACCAGGGATTGAAATCACGTTTCCCGCACTGGCAGGAGGATTCTTTACCACTGAGCCACCAGGGAAGCCTGCTAGTATCATATACCCCCCTCTTTTGGATTCCCTTTCCATTTAGGTCATCACAGAGCATTGAATAGAGTTCCCTGTGCTATAAAAGAGAGGGTGTGTCTCTGTGTATAGCTGATTCACTTTGCTGTAGAGCAGAAACTAACACAGTATGGTAAAGCAACTATACTCCAATAAAAATTAATGAAAAAAAAATCTTAGTGTCGTGTCAAGGGAGGCACACAGACTAGACGAAGCACAGAGAATAGTTCTGTTACAGGTGGCTCTGACTATAATCTGCATCCTTGGATTAGGTAGTGATTTGAGTCCATCTCCAAGTTGCTGAGCTTTGAGTTTGGCTCAAGAATTCTACTACGTTCCCCAAATGGAGCACTCACATGGTAAGATGGGGTACTTGAGATGTCTCAAAAGAGGTCACTTGAGCAAAACCAAAGCTTAGAAAATAGTAACAATAGCTAAGGTTTAACTAAATATTTGAAGAAGTCTTGTTACTGAGAGAATAGCGGTTTTTAGGTCCCCTACTAAAACTGGTAAACCCAGATAGATGTTTAAATTAAGCAATGAGGAAATTGGATCAAAGTGAAAACGTCACGACTAAAGACACTTAGAGCCCTAGAATAGTATAAAATGATATTTGGAATCTGCTTCCTTTAAAATAGAACAGACATCCTTCCACAAGAAAGATTTATGAGCCAAACTATTTGAAGAAAGAGAATTAGAATGAATTGAAGGGGACTTCCCTGGTAGTCCAGCAGCTAAAACTCTGCCCTCTCAATACAGGGGTTTGATCCCTGGTCAGGGAACTAGATACCACACGCTGCAACTAAGACCCAACACAGTCAAATAAATAAAAATAAAAATACATAAAAATAAAAATAAATAAAGTATTTAAAAATTGATTAGAATGAATTAAAGATATCTGGAGGTTCCTTTCAGAAATGAGATTCTTATGACACGAAGGAACCAAGGGCTGCAGGAAAATCCATAATATAGTTACTTTTTTTTTTTCAGAACTTCCACTTTACTTTATTTTACTTTACAGTACTCTATTGGTTACTTCTTCATTCCTTCTCTGATCACACAGTCTAAACTTTTCTCTCCCACCATTCCTCAATATTCTACAAAATCTCCTTTCTTTCTTTCATAGTTCTTAAGTGCTAATCTGAAATCAACTGGTTTATTTGGTTTAGTTAGTATAGAACTTCTTCCCCCATAAGAATGTATCAGAGAACAAACATATGGTTGCTAGGGGCAAGGAAGCGGGTAAGGGAGAGTTAGGTAGTTTGGGATAGCCATGTACACACTGCTGTATTTAAAATGGATAACCAACAAGGACCTACTCTTTGTTACAGCACAGGAAACTTGGCTCAGTATTATGTGGCAGCCTGGATGGGCGGGAAATTTGGGGGAGGATACATGTATATATATGGGTAAGTCCCTTTGCTGTCTACCTGAAACTACCACAGCATTGTTAATTGGCTATACTTCAAAACAAAGTGAAGTTTTAAAACAAGAATGTGTGATCCATGGAGGCAGAGACCTGGCTATTACCTCCCCAGCACACAATGCCTTGTTTTATATATAGCAGGTGCTCAATAAATATTTGTGGAAAATCGAGTTACATATATAGTTGCTAAAGTGATGGGGAGAAGGAGGCAGGGTGAGATAAGAAAATAGGATCCTCTCTCTCTTAGCACCTGAACTATTTACTTCAGAAAAGCCTCTCTGGAATTGCTTCAATTTTCTGCCTTTTGTAATGAGTTGGAGGGCAGAGTGGCAGCAAAAGCTCCTCTGATTGAAAACTCAGGCTCCGTGCAGCCTTAGCCCTTTCCTGGGTTTCTTGAAGATCGTTAGGTACCTCCTGGCCTGATCCCTTTTGCTCGAGGACTTGGCCGCCTTTCCTGAAATTATTATTTTTTTCTCTTCTATTATGCTTGTCCGATGTGGCACTTATACTTTAATGCCTAATAGATAAAATGGTCTCTGTCAGCCTGTACTTCTCATGCCTGGAGAAAGTTTTACTGCTTCATAAAATCCTGTAATGCCCCAGTGTTTAAAAAAGATCTATCACTCTATTGGTAGGTCTTTATGGGCTCTGTGTACAGTTTTTTGCAATGCAAGGTTGGTTCCTGAAGCAAAAAGGGGACAGAGATAAATGGATTTCTGTGTGCTAACGAATGTCAAGAATTTGGCTCAATTTTATACTGAGGTGGTGTTAAACAGTGAAAGCAAAGTGTAGAAAACTCACATGCAATAGCATTAAGCATTATGAAGGAATGGTAATGTACGATTTTCCCTTAGCAAGTGACTGCAGTAAGACGATTTTTTTTTAAGTGGTTTGGGCTAGAGAGTCTTGACGGTTGCTGTTTCCATTTTTTCCCTCCTGACAGATGCTCAGAGGCCTAATGCCTGTCCACTGTTACTGGTGGACAGGGGACATTGGACACAATGTGTCTCTGCCACCCGTTCTGCAGCAGCAATCCCTGTGTGGTCTGTAAAGTCTTTGAAAGGCATCTTTATTAAGGTGTAAGCTGGAGGAGGATTGGTCCCATTTCAGGCACAAAATATATCTCCTGAATCTGTTGTTTGAGGGCTGCCTTAGTCACAAGTTGCCTGGTCTCTGTCAAGCGAATACTTGGGTGTGTGATCACGCACAGGGACACTTGGCACTGGGGCTGTGTCTATCCCTGTGCAGGTGACTAGAGACACCTGGAGGAAATGTGTGTCAACCAGGGTGCTGGGAACCCTCAAGCTGCTTCCTTGCTCTGCTGGGCTGCTGAGTCACTTCTGGCTGTATCACAGGTGCGGGCCCTCAGTCATTCCCTCATCATTCTAGCATCTGCAGGGAGAAGATGAACTCAGCCATCCCCTGCCCTGTGGCCCGGGGTGGGCATGACTTGATTCCCTGTCAGTGGATACCTGGCACAAGGAGGCTTGTAACTCCCCTTCCCAGCCTTCTGCCAAATAGCTCCTTCTCTCCTCATTGCTCTATCATGGGGCACTGAACCTGTGCTCAGAAACTCTCAGAAGGTAAATGAGCACCTGACTCCACACAGATGAACAATTTGTGTGTGTGTGTTAGTTTCAGAAAGCATTTACTAAATGATTTGTTTATGCTCTACACTTTGGTAACAACTATGGCACAAAACACATAGCAAGAGTAACTGGAAATGGGACCTGATGCAGGGGTACTTGGCTGATTTAAATAATGTAAACAGATTAACATGGAAAGTTAAAAAACAGGGAACAGACAGCTCCCCCACAGATACGTATGTTAAATCTGATCCATTGCACAAACTTTCTGCATCTCTGCAGCTGGACAAGCAGATACTGAGCAAATGCACATAGCGTGCCTACTTCTTGTTCTACCCAGGATAGAGGATTAAAAGCACAAAGCATAAAACACAAAAGGCTGCCACCAAAGAGTTTATTTTTTATCTTCAAATATCTGATTTTAAAAAGAAAACAAAGGAATGATCTGTTAGTGTTGAGAAGGTCAGAAGCACCCCTCCCATCCCATTACAACAGCTTAAAAGGGCAGATGATAATAGTATGCATAAACTATACGTCAAAAGATTGGACAACCTGGAAGAAATGAACACATTTCTAGGAACAGAAAATTTTCCAAGATGGAATCATGAAGAAATAGACAATCTGAATAAAGTGATCTGTAGTACAGAAAATAAAGGCATAAGAAAAACTAATTCCCAGCAAATGAAAGTCCAGGCTGCTACAACTTCACAGACGAATTCTACCAAAAATATAGAATATGGCTAATAGCATATTGAAAAGCAGAGATATTACCTTGCCAACAAAGGTCCATCTAGTCAAGGCTATGGTTTTTCCAGTGGTCATGTATGGATGTGAGAGTTGAACTGTGAAGAAAGCTGAGCACAGAAGAATTGATGCTTTTGAACTGTGGTGTTGGAGAAGACTTTTGAGAGTCCCTAGGACTGCAAGGAGATCCAACCAGTCCATCCTAAAGGAGATCAGTCCTGGGTGTTCATTGGAAGGGCTGATGCTGAAACTGAAACTCCAATACTTTGGCCACCTCATGCGAAGAGTTGACTCACTGGAAAAGACTGATGCTGGGAGGGACTGGGGGCAGGAGGAGAAGGGGA
>SJYX01008651.1:330744-381514 GCA_006410675.1 Oreotragus oreotragus | reverse complement strand
ACACAACTGAGAGACTGAACTGAACTGAATACCTATCCTTCTCAAACTACTCCAAAAAAATGAAGAGGATGGAAATTTTCAAATTCATTCTGAGTCCACCATTACTGATACCAAACCACCAACAACAAAAAGGCTTATTATATGCCAACATGTCTGATAAATTCATATGCAGAAATCCTCAATAAAATATTAGACAAATGAATTTAATGATATGTAAAGAAGGGTCAATCTCCATGATAAATTGGGATTTATTACAGCGATGCAAGGATGGTTCAATATTTGGAAACCAATCAATATGATACACCACATTAATGAAAGGAAGGATTAAAACCACATGACCATTTTAATAGATACAGAAAAAGCACTTGATAATATTCAAAATCTGGGCTTTCCTGTTGGCTCAGATGGTAAAGAATCTACCTGCAATGCAGGAGACCTGAGTTAATGCCTGGGTTGAGAAGATCTCCTGGAGGAGGGCATGGCAGCCCACTTCAGTACTCTTGTCTGGAGAATCCCCACGGACAGAGGAGCCTGGCAGGCTACAGTCCATGGGGCCGCAGAGAGGTGGACATGACTGACCAACTAAGCATAGCACAGCAAAATTCAACATCTATTCATGATAAAAATGCTAATCAAAGTGGGTGTAGAGGGAACATATTTCAACAAAAGAATGGTCATCTATCACAAACTCACAGTTAATGTCATTCTCTAATGCCATATAAAAAAACAAAATGAATTAAGTACCTAAATGTAGGGTTGAATATGACAAAGCTTCTCAAGGAAAACACAGGAAGAACACCCTTTGACATAAATCTCAGTAATGTTTTTGGATCCATCCCCTAAAGTAAAGGAAATAAAAGCAACAATAAACAAATGGGACCTAATTAAACTTAGAATCACTTGCACAGCAAAGGAAACCATTGACAAAATGAAAAGAAAACCTGCTGAATGGGAGAAGATATTTGCAAATGATATGACCTTTATGTGGTTAAAGTCCAANAAGTGACTTAGCAACAGCAGCAGAGTCTATTTTCTAGATAGACTGAATGAAAGGGCGTTCATACTGTTACATCTAAGAGTAATTCCTAGATCCACTACCTGCTCTAAAATTCTGAGTGGAAATAGCTGATGTTATCTTTTTTTTTTTTTTTTAAACACCGAAGAAGTGCACTTTCCTAAAATAAATAGCTGGTTGGGGAAAGAACTACTTACTGCCAGTTAGGTGCCTTTTGCATCCCACCTGCTGCCATGTGGACATGCAAGATTTACTCACAGATGCTGCAAATTATTTCTTGAGAACCAGTTTAAAGCTCAGGTATAGCTGGTTTAGAAAAGTCAGTTTGGGGTCAGGTGTGTCTCAGGAGGAAGAAATGTTGGCCTATTTTACATGTACTCTATTTTGTTTCAGAAGAAGGGTGGAGATGAATTCTACACAACCTGAGAATCGGGGGGCCCTATTTTGGTGTAAAGTCAGAATCTCGCTTATTCCTCCCCCCGTTCCTGGACCATACCAGAACAAAAGTGCTGACAGGCAGCACAGGGGTAGGTATGAACGCCTAGGCTTCTGGTTTAGAGGGACCTGAAATGGCAGCCCACCAGGCTCCCCCATCCCTGGGATTCTCCAGGCAAGAACACTGGAGTGGGTTGCCATTTCCCTCTCCAATGCATGAAAGAGAAAAGTGAAAGTGAAGTCGTTCAGTCTGTCCAACTGTTAGCGACCCCATGGACTGCAGCCCACCAGGCTCCTCCGTCCATTGGATTTTCCAGGCGAGAGTACTGGGGTGCCTGATTAAAAAGTGGGCGGAAGAACTAAATAGACGTTTTTTCCCCCAAAGAGTAAATGCAGAGAGCTAACAGGCACAGAAGAGATGTTCAACACAGCTAATCATCAGGGAAATGCAAATATAGACCACAATGAGATTTCACAGCCCACCTGTCAGAATGGCTGTCACCAAAAAGAACACACATATCAAATGTTGACAAGGATATAGAGAAAATGGAACGCTCCTACATGTTTGGTGGGGATGTAAATTGGTACAGCCACTCTGGAAAACAGTATGGAGGGGTTCTCAAAATTCTAAAAACATCAATTCCACTCCTGGCCATATATCTGAAAGAAACAAAACCATTAGTTGAAAAGATATGTGCACGCCAATGCTGACAGCGGCATTATTTATCATAACCAAGATAGGGAGGCAACCCAAGTGTCCAGCAACAGGTGAATGGATAAAGACTGTGGTATATATATACAATGTAGTATTACTCATCCATAAAAAAGAATGAAATTCTCCCCTTTGCAACACTATGGGTGGACCTAGAGGGTGTTATACTTAGTGAAATAAGTCAGACAGCAAAAGACAAATTCCTTATGTTATCACTTGTATGTGGAATCTAAATGTATGTATATAACACATACACAAATGAATGTATGTATATACATATATACATTCATATATACAAATGAATGTGTGTAACAAGACAAAACAGAAATAGGCTCAAATATAGATACCCTACTGGTGGTTACCAGTGGAGACAGGGAAGGACTGAATAGGTGTAGGGGATTAATGGGTAGAAATTAATATTTACAAAATAAATAAGCAACAAGATATATTGTACAGATAACAGGTAATATATCTGTGCAGTTTATTTATTTTATGTATAGTCATTTGTTTCATTATCATCTTGATGTAAGAAGTGATATTTTGCCAAACTCTTTNGTCGGACACAACTGAGCGACTGAACTGGACTGTCAAAATATACTAAAGCCCCATCTCGTTGAGCAAAGCCATACTGGTTACATTAATTCATCTGGCTCGTTCCTAAAATATGCTTCTAAATTTCCTAGAAATAAACATGTGCTGTGCGCTGTGCTTCATCGCTCAGTCACGTCTGACACACCTGATATGTCTACCCAGATGCTAGAGACTTAGAGCTAAGTAAGTCAGGACCCCTTTAGACATGTAGAATCTTAAATCTAGAGAAAATGCTCAGAACTGGTTTTTCTTATGCTGCCACTTAGTGAGCTTTCTGATTTTTCTCTAAAGAGATATGTAAGTACAGAGTTGATGTCACAGGCTCTTGAGGCAATTTTATTAAATTCCTCCTCTCTAGCTCCTAGTCTTCACTTCATGAAATGCATCTACCACCACCTTAGGAATTCTTTCCAGTCAAAAGACCTGAGTTGCCATAGTTGCTGTTAAAAGCATGTTGGTTGCCATAGTTGCTGTAAAAGCATGTTGGCTGAACTGTATTCTTGTCTGGAGTGAGGTGGGTAGGAGGGTTTGGGATTCAGGAAGCGGACAGGATAAGAACAGTTCTCTGCAAGGGAAGGAAGGAAGGAAGGCAGGGAGGGAGCAAGGAGGAGGCAGATAAGCTAGATATTCTGTACACTGCACAGATTTTGGGTGCTGGCAATGTTTAATGAGAACAACCTTCAGAACTTTTTGGCAAAAGTCCCTATAGATGATAATCGTAAAATGGAATATCTGTCTAAATTAGAAAAGTAACCTAACGTTAAGAACAAGATATATTAACAATGTTGGAACAGTTAAATTAGTATCTAAAATGTTGTGACAAACAGTGTAAGATCTCAGTAACGTATGGAATCTTTTAAAATAAAAAAACTCCCAAACCAAGCTCATAGATATAGACAACAGATGGGTGATGGCCAGGGGCAGGGGGCTTCAGGTGGGCAAATGGGTGAAGCGGAGCAAGAGGTACAAATTTCTAGTTATAAAATAAATCAGCGGACAATATAAGTACAGAAGTGGTTGTTGTTTAGCCACTAAGTTGTATCCAGCTCTTTGAGGCCCCATTAACTGCAACATGGCAGCATGGTGGCTGTATTATTGACTATTTAAAAGTTACTGAGAGTAGATTTTAATATCTCAGCATAAGAAAAAAAATTTTTCGTAACTATGTTTGGTGACAAATGTTAACTAGACTTACTGTGGCGATCAGGTCATAATGCATGCAAATATCAAATTATTATGGTGGACACCTGAAACTAATATAATTCAATTATGCTTTCATTGAAAAAAAATGAATAGTGTCAATAAAATAAAATATTGGGAATGCATTTCCTAGTTTAAAATATGGTAACAGGAAATGTATATTTACAGTTGAGACTAAGTTTCCTAAAAGGGAGTTCTGTGAAGTATCTGGTAAAAACTAGCTATCCTGAATTTCATCTAAGATTCAGGTGGTCTCAGCGTAATATATGTTGGAATTTAGTAAAATGAACTAGACCTTTAAAATTAGGTATGATATGATAAATAGTAAAATTATCGTTAACACAAGAGAAAAATGGTGAATGGGGAAGTGATCAGAGATAGGACTGTTGATTAACCATTCCTAGTTTCAGTACATAAATTAGTGAAACAATAGCTCAGAATCCGCTTTGTTTCCTAGGGCTGTACTAAACTTAGCCAGGAGAGGAAAAAGGAGAATTTTGGCAGGTAGCACTCTACCTATAGCTTGGAAGGAGATTGGAGAGACCTAGAGTCTATTTTCTCTGAGAAGGCAATGGCACCCCCTCTAGTACTCTTGCCTGGAAAATCCCATTGACAGAGGAGCCTGGTGGGCTATAGTCCATGGGGTCGCTGAGGGTCAGAAACGACTGTGTGAGTTCAATTTCACTTTTCACATTCATGCATTGGAGAAGGAAATGGCAACCCACTCCAGTGTTCTTGCCTGGAGAATCCCAGGGACGGGAGAGCCTGGTGGGCTGCCATCTATGGGGTCGCACAGAGTCAGACATGACTCAAGTGACTTAGCAACAGCAGCAGAGTCTATTTTCTAGATAGACTGAATGAAAGGGCGTTCATACTGTTACATCTAAGAGTAATTCCTAGATCCACTACCTGCTCTAAAATTCTGAGTGGAAATAGCTGATGTTATCTTTTTTTTTTTTTTTTAAACACCGAAGAAGTGCACTTTCCTAAAATAAATAGCTGGTTGGGGAAAGAACTACTTACTGCCAGTTAGGTGCCTTTTGCATCCCACCTGCTGCCATGTGGACATGCAAGATTTACTCACAGATGCTGCAAATTATTTCTTGAGAACCAGTTTAAAGCTCAGGTATAGCTGGTTTAGAAAAGTCAGTTTGGGGTCAGGTGTGTCTCAGGAGGAAGAAATGTTGGCCTATTTTACATGTACTCTATTTTGTTTCAGAAGAAGGGTGGAGATGAATTCTACACAACCTGAGAATCGGGGGGCCCTATTTTGGTGTAAAGTCAGAATCTCGCTTATTCCTCCCCCCGTTCCTGGACCATACCAGAACAAAAGTGCTGACAGGCAGCACAGGGGTAGGTATGAACGCCTAGGCTTCTGGTTTAGNACAGATGGGTGATGGCCAGGGGCAGGGGGCTTCAGGTGGGCAAATGGGTGAAGCGGAGCAAGAGGTACAAATTTCTAGTTATAAAATAAATCAGCGGACAATATAAGTACAGAAGTGGTTGTTGTTTAGCCACTAAGTTGTATCCAGCTCTTTGAGGCCCCATTAACTGCAACATGGCAGCATGGTGGCTGTATTATTGACTATTTAAAAGTTACTGAGAGTAGATTTTAATATCTCAGCATAAGAAAAAAAATTTTTCGTAACTATGTTTGGTGACAAATGTTAACTAGACTTACTGTGGCGATCAGGTCATAATGCACGCAAATATCAAATTATTATGGTGGACACCTGAAACTAATATAATTCAATTATGCTTTCATTGAAAAAAAATGAATAGTGTCAATAAAATAAAATATTGGGAATGCATTTCCTAGTTTAAAATATGGTAACAGGAAATGTATATTTACAGTTGAGACTAAGTTTCCTAAAAGGGAGTTCTGTGAAGTATCTGGTAAAAACTAGCTATCCTGAATTTCATCTAAGATTCAGGTGGTCTCAGCGTAATATATGTTGGAATTTAGTAAAATGAACTAGACCTTTAAAATTAGGTATGATATGATAAATAGTAAAATTATCGTTAACACAAGAGAAAAATGGTGAATGGGGAAGTGATCAGAGATAGGACTGTTGATTAACCATTCCTAGTTTCAGTACATAAATTAGTGAAACAATAGCTCAGAATCCGCTTTGTTTCCTAGGGCTGTACTAAACTTAGCCAGGAGAGGAAAAAGGAGAATTTTGGCAGGTAGCACTCTACCTATAGCTTGGAAGGAGATTGGAGAGACCTAGAGTCTATTTTCTCTGAGAAGGCAATGGCACCCCCTCTAGTACTCTTGCCTGGAAAATCCCATTGACAGAGGAGCCTGGTGGGCTATAGTCCATGGGGTCGCTGAGGGTCAGAAACGACTGTGTGAGTTCAATTTCACTTTTCACATTCATGCATTGGAGAAGGAAATGGCAACCCACTCCAGTGTTCTTGCCTGGAGAATCCCAGGGACGGGAGAGCCTGGTGGGCTGCCATCTATGGGGTCGCACAGAGTCAGACACGACTCAAGTGACTTAGCAACAGCAGCAGAGTCTATTTTCTAGATAGACTGAATGAAAGGGCGTTCATACTGTTACATCTAAGAGTAATTCCTAGATCCACTACCTGCTCTAAAATTCTGAGTGGAAATAGCTGATGTTATCTTTTTTTTTTTTTTTTAAACACCGAAGAAGTGCACTTTCCTAAAATAAATAGCTGGTTGGGGAAAGAACTACTTACTGCCAGTTAGGTGCCTTTTGCATCCCACCTGCTGCCATGTGGACATGCAAGATTTACTCACAGATGCTGCAAATTATTTCTTGAGAACCAGTTTAAAGCTCAGGTATAGCTGGTTTAGAAAAGTCAGTTTGGGGTCAGGTGTGTCTCAGGAGGAAGAAATGTTGGCCTATTTTACATGTACTCTATTTTGTTTCAGAAGAAGGGTGGAGATGAATTCTACACAACCTGAGAATCGGGGGGCCCTATTTTGGTGTAAAGTCAGAATCTCGCTTATTCCTCCCCCCGTTCCTGGACCATACCAGAACAAAAGTGCTGACAGGCAGCACAGGGGTAGGTATGAACGCCTAGGCTTCTGGTTTAGGGGGACCTGAAATGGCAGCCCACTCCAGTGTTCTTGCCTGGAGAGTCCCAGGGACGGCAGAGCCTGGTGGGCTGCTGTCTATGGGGTCGCACAGAGTCGGACACGACTGAAGCGACTTAGCAGCAGCAGCAGCCACAGGTTCAAAACTCCAAACTAAGTGCTAATGCGGGAATGACCTGGAGTGATTTGCTTAACTGACTAAGTTCTCTGCTTGCATGTCTCTGAATGAAGTTCATAGTCTCAATCTCTTAGGAATATTGCAAAGATGAATTGAAATAGTGTATGTGAAGGACAGCTAATGACAAACCTACTTAGTGCATTAAAACGCAGAGACACTACTTTGTCAACTAAGGTCCATACAATCAAAGCTATGATTTTTCCAGTAGTCATGTATGGATGTGAGTTGGACCCTAAAGAAGGCTGAGTGCGGAAGAACTGATGCTTTTGAACTGTGGTATTGGAGAAGACTCTTGAGAGTCCCTTGGACTGTAAAGAGATCAAACCAGTCAATCCTAAATGAAATCAGTCCTGAAAAAGACTAGCGCTGAAGCTGAAGCTCCAAAATTTTGACCATCTGATGCAAAGAACCAACTCATTGGAACGATCTTGATGCTGGGAAAGATTGAAGGCAGGAGGAGAAGGGGGAGGCAGAGGATGAGATGGTTTAATAGCATCACCAACTCAATGGACATGAGTTTGAACAAACTCTGGGAGATAGTGAAGGACAGGGAAGCTTGGCATGCTGCAGTCCATGAGGTCTCAAAGAGTCGAATACAATTTAGCAACTAAACAAATGTGGCACCCTGGGATAACTGACTGACTCACTAAGGAAATATTTAATAAATGAAATCTTCCATATCTTATTTTCTAATGTGAAAAAATATTAATTGCCTGGAGGATTTTTTTTTTTAACAGATTGATGAATTGCTTTTGGTCTTGTGTGAGGTTTATCATAAGGAGAAACCAATTTAAACACATATTTTCTTATATACAACTGTTTGTACCACAGACTAATTTATGAAAAGGACAGGGATGTCAACAGGACCTAGAGGACACTTTCATCAGCTTTGTCACTAAAAGTACCAGGGACACAGTCTGTCTCACTCTGCAGGGGCCCAGACTCAGGCCCCAAAACACCCAACAGGTGCCAGTGGTGGCTGAAGGGGTTTAGTCAACATTAATCTTTGAATATTACTTACAGAGTTTATGAGGAATAAAATATGATGAACCACACAAAAAGAAAAAACTACAACAACAACCCCATTTCTCAACTGAAGGGGAAAATTCCTTTGAGCATAAACAGATTGCACTATTTATACATGAAATATTTTCTGCATCTATAAAGTTACCATGCTCAAGTATTCTAATTAATCGTGGTAGTTGCCAGGGAAACCAAACTAACTCAGTGATAGGTCTGCAGGAAGGTGCTGTGTATTTGTGACTATGAAGCAGGTACTTCCTGTGCTAAAACTGAGCAGATGCTTAAAGATTTTAAATGTTCTAGAGAACACAGTGTTATCTGGATGGATTTCCTTAAACAACATCTTGATTTCCTTTCTTTATAACAACTTGGTTTGATACATGGACTAACTATAAGTGTGATAGATTAGGAAGTAGTATTTAGGAACACGGTCCCTTGAAAAAAATCCCGTGAACAGAGGAGGCTGGTGGACTCCACGTCTGTGGGGTTGCAAAAGAGTCAGCCATGACTTAGTGACTAAACAAAAACAAATGCTTGGGTTAGGAGGCTGTGATTCCCCCTGAAAGAGAGTATTAATTCTATATACAGTTTGTGTTTGGCTACCTTATTACGAGAAGGAAGAGGGAAGCAGCTGGCAGTGAGAACATAATTTTAAAAATCTCATAAAATCAATAAATTTAGCTAAGTGACTGTTAGAAGAAATCGTGGGAAATTGATGGCATTTGGCTAGAGGACAAAGGATTGCCCACACTTTTCCTATTAACAACCTATTTTCTTATGAAGATACTGAAAAGATGTATATACAAAGAGCTAGGGGCAAATGAAATAAATAGAAGGTGAGGAGGCAAGTTTAATCAGGTTTGAGGAAGTTTCTAATATGCTGTACTCATTAAGTCAAGTTTCTACAATTACTTAAATCTATTGTTTTATTTTTGTAACTCAGATGCCTCTTGTATTTATTCACTGAAGTAGTGCATTATTGAATCTATAGAGTTTAAAAGTCTACAGTTATGTAATTATTGTCCAAAAACAGTATAATCTTATTTCCCATGTAGACAATAGGTAATGCTTTCCTGATACCCAGCCTGACCATCTACCCATCCACCCCATCTATACACTTATTCAGTTAAAAAGTTACTTATTGAGTTCCTACTCTGTGCTCAGATCTATCAGTATATAATAATGAATAGACAGAATCAAATGTTTAATAAATTACAACTTTGTGGACTCTTTAAAAAGCTTGCCAGGAGCTCCAAGTTCAATCTGTTTTCTATCTTCTTAAAAAAAATCCAGTCTCTGGGTAAATTGCCACTTTTATCATTAGTTTCATGATCTATAGTAACATCCTTTGCTTTAAAGTCCACTTTTTTATACTATTGATCTGCTTTACTTATTTTTTAGTTACTGTTGTAATATCTCTCTCTCTCTCTATGTGTGTGTGTGTGTGTGTGTGTGTGTATTAGGGTTTCCCTGATGGCTCAGAGGTTAAAACATCTGCCTGGAATGCAGGAGACCCAGGTTTGATCCCTGGGTTGGGAAGATCCCCTGGAGAAGGAAATGGCAACCCACTCCAGTACTCTTACCTCGAGAATCCCATGGAGGGAGGAGCCTGGTAGGCTACAGTCCATGGGGTCGCAAAGAGTTGGACATGACTGAGTGACTTCACACACATATATATTAAATTTAAGGTATATCTCTGTTCAGTAGCATGTGATTAAATGTATTTTAAAAATCTAGCCTGGTAATAATAGGCTTTAAATTGGAAAGTTTGTTCTATTTAAATTTATTTTAATACTGATGTATTTGGCTTTAAACCTACTATTTTATGTTTTCTTTTATCTCACCCATTCCTTTCTTCTCTCTCTCCCATCTTTCTTGGATCAATTATTATTCTTATTATTTAATTTTTTATTGGAGGATAGTTATTGTTTAATTTTTCTACATTATTAGTTTGCAAGTTAGATATTTTAAAATTTTTCATCTTCTGTTGTTTTAGAGATGACAAAACAAATTCATGGTTTATTGAATCTGGTATAAATTGGAATATTAAGCAATTCCTAGATGAAGCAGGGACCTAAGAATCCTTACTTCTCTTTGCTCTTACCTTTTGTGCCATTTTGTCATATTTATATTTCACCTATATTTCACCCCAGAAGACTCACTTCAGATAATTGGTATTTACGCATATTTATTCACATATCTATTAACACTCTTCCAGTCGCTCTTCATTTTTCCAGTAATTTTTTTGTTTTCATCGCGGACTGCTTTCCTCTGATCTGAGGTGCTCAATTTAACAGTTCTTTTCATGTATGTATACCAGTAAAAAACACTTGATTCTCATTTTTCAAAAACTTTTTTTTTTTGGTATTCATTCTTGAAGTATACTTTTCCTGGATATAGGCTTCTATGTTGGTAGGTAATTTCCTCCATCCTTTTAAAAATACCCCTTTCCATTGCCTTACTTCTTTAAAGGCTATATTATTTTTACTTTGCTGCTTAGAAAAATTTCCCTTGTTTTCTTTTGTCCTCAGGAGGAGTTTAATTATACTGTGGTTGGGTATGGCTTTTTAAAACTAACACACTTGGGGAGAGTAAAGCACTTTTTGCTTCAGTGGTCTGATTTTTTTTAATCAGTTTTGAAAAAAATTTTGGTTGATAAATTGCTTTCTCCCTGCTTTCCTCCATGACTACACATATATCATAATTTTTCATTTTGTCCAAAAGTGTCTTACATTCTTTTCTTCTTTTTCCCAGGCGATGCGCCTGTTCTCTCAAGTTCACTCTTCTGCTGTGTTTAATCTATTTTAAACACATAAGTTCTACATTTTAATTTTTTTCAGATGTAGAATTTCGATGACTCTTTTTATAGATTCCAGTTTTCTGGAGAAATTCTATTATCCTGAAACTACTAATAACAACTATTTTATATCTCATACCTGATAACTATAATACCTGGATCACCTAAGAATCTGCTTGTATTGAATATTCTTTGACCTTTTTTTCAGTCATTTGGCATTTACTTTGGGCGCATCTAATAATTTTTGACTGGAGCCCAGACATCGTTATGAAAAATTGTGTAGATGTCCTGAGACTCTGGGTTTGGCTGCCCTTCTGAGAAGAGTTACTTTTGTTTTGGGACAGGTAGCTTGAATTTGGGATTGTGCTTTTTCGAGTTAAGATTTTAGAATCTGTGATACTGGGTCTGTTTGGTTGCTCTTACTCCCAGGATGTAGACTTTCTGGGTTTTAACTAGCAGTCTGTGATGTTTACCAGGGTTCACACAACTGATGTGAAGAGCTGACTCACTGGAAAATACCCCTGATGCTGGGAAAGACTGAAGGCTGGAGGAGAAGGGGATGACAGAGGGTGAGATGGCTGGATGGCATCACCAACTCAATGGATGTGAGTCTGAGCAAGCTCCGGGAGATGGTGAAGGACAGGGAAGCCTGGCGTGCTGCAGTTCATGGGGTTGCAAAGAGTTGAATGTAACTGGACAACATACAACTAGTATACAACTTGTGATATTTACCAAGACTCATACAGCTTGGGCTTCCAAGGTGGCTCAGTGATAAAGAATCCACCTGCCAGTGCAGGAGCTGCAAGAGACCTGAGTTCAGTCCCTGGGTCAAGATCCCCAGGAGTAGGAGATGGCAACCCACTCCTGTATTTGTGCCTGGAAAATTCCCTGGATGGAGGGACCTGGCAGGCTGCAAGCCCATGGGGTCACAAAGAGTCAAATATGGCTGAGCACACATGCACTCACACAACTTGGTGGGCTCTGAAGTATGTTTCTGTTATTCTATTTCCATGAGATTGCCAAAAGTTCTGTTAAATTTCCTAACCTTTTAACTTTTGCTATTTGTTGGTATTTCCTTAGCTTCTTTGTCTTTTTGTCCCGGATCCTTAATAAATGCCTGAAGGAAAAATACTTTTCCCTGGAAACCCATGCCTCCAGGTCCTGACTGCCATGGTAATGCCATAATACCTTCAAACACAACTTTAAATTTTTCCTAGCTTTCCTCGCTTTTATTAGACATGTAGTTGGTTTGCAACAAATGCCTCCACCACCAGAAGGGGGAATGCTTTATCATATTATTTTCCTAACTTGCCACATTTATTTAAGCTTCACTGACACGTCAGGATCATATGCATCTTTTTTTCCCTAATGTTTTCACTTTCAAGAGAAGCCACAGCCTAGTATGTTTTTTTGGTTTCATCAAGATTCATCATTCATTAATCTGTTGGCAAAAACATTTTTGTCTTTATTCAGCATCTACTAAGGTAACTTTTTGATTATCTCCATAGTGAGCTAGATCCCTGAACTGAAAAATAATTTTGGTTCTAGCTTTTACATGAACATCTCAAGTAATTTAATGATTATTTTTCTCTTGACAGTTTAAGCTACCTTTGTGCTGGAGCATGTTAATTATATTTCTGCTCTCATATAAGTAAATCATTGCAAACTTATTTCTTATTTCTTTTTTTTTTTTTGGGTCACAACTAGCTTTTTTTTTCTTTAATGAAATAGAATACATCATAGTACAGAGAAAATATCAGATTGCATCATAGTCAGTGACAGTAAATGCCATTTGCAGAGCACTGGTTTCTATTATTCATATGTATGCACATTTGATATAAAATACATATTACACTGAGGACTATGGTCAAAAGCATCTGAAAAGAGCCTCCGACTCTCTGAGCCACTGCCCAGGGGCTGGGTGGCTGGGGCCCCGCAAGGACCAATGGCCCCTGGACTAACATGGGTGAGCATGCTACTCACTCCTAGCTCGTGTAGCCCCCGTCACGGCACTTACTTGCTCCACTAACCTCTGCTGTTCAGTCGCTCAGTTGTGTCTGACTCTTTGTGACCCCATGGACTGCAGCATGTCACTAACCTTGGATTTCAGCTAAGATGTCAAAGACAAAGGAGGCCTTTCATGATCCGACCCCTTCTGATTCCCACAACCTCATCTCTTGCTGTATCCCACCGTGTACTTTATGCTCCAACACACTATGCTATATTATGCTTCAAGGCATGATTCTCTCTCTTGCCTCCTGCTCTTTGCAGGAGGATTTCCTTTACCTGATCAATTCCTACTTGGTCTCCAGGACTTATACTTCAGTCATTCGCCTTTCCCTAGAAGCCCTCCCTGACCATCCAGGCCTCTGTTTTTCTCTCCACATTTCCAGATGTGCTTGCCTCTCTACCCCCCACCCCCTCTCTTGCTGCATAGTACACCCTCCCATCACTCTTCCTTTCACCCTCGCCCCTTACCACTGACCCGAGTCTGTCTGGCCCACAGGCATCCACTGCGATAGCACGTGTCCCCCTGGACGCTGGGGCCCCAACTGCTCTGTGTCCTGCAGCTGCGAGAACGGCGGTTCCTGCTCCCCAGAGGACGGGAGCTGCGAGTGTGCCCCGGGCTTCCGAGGACCCCTGTGCCAGAGAGGTAAGGCTGGCCCCCACCCCACAGGCCTTGGACAGCTCTTCCTCCCTACTCCTTCCCAGCTGGAGAGAGGCTGGGCTTACAGAGTTGGTCCCCATCAAGTCCCTCCCTCTAATCCCCTTTCTCCCAGCCTTAACTTTTCTGTCCCCAAGTTCAGGGCCCAGCCTGACTCCCCTGTAGAAACAGGACCACCCCCACTCCTCTCTGTAGAAAGGAACAGGCCCTCTGAGGTGTGGGTGGATACAACTCTCCTGGTACTGTTGAGAAGCCTCTCTTCTTCACCGTGGGGGACTGGACAGGTAGCCAGGCTGGCTGGTGCCCCTTGAGCTGCTGACCAACATCTCCCCTTCATCCCCAGTCTGTGCCCCCGGGTTCTATGGCCAAGGCTGCACCCAGCCATGTCCCCTCTGCGTGCACAGCAGCGGGCCCTGCCACCACGTCAGCGGCATCTGCGAGTGCCTCCCCGGATTCTCCGGAGCCCTTTGCAATCAAGGTATTCTCTCCAGGGGTGGAGAGAAGGGTGTTGGGGTGTGGGGGTTCAGGGAGGCGAGGAGTCCTGGGAGGGGAGTAGAAGGAAAAACAGGTTCGGGGTTCTCACCAGGCTCTGTGGAGGCAGTTCCTCGGCTCTTCAGGGTTTGTTGTTCAGTTGCTAAGTCATGTCCAGCTCTCTGTGGCCCTATGGACTGCAGCACACCAGGCTTCCCTGTCCTTCACTGTCTGCCAGAGTTTGCTCAAACTCATGTCTGTTGAGTTGGTGATGCTATTCAACCATCTCATTCTCTGCCATCCTCTTCTCCTTTTGCCTTCAATCTTTCCCAGCATCAGGATCTTTTTCAGTGAGTCAGCTCTGGGGGGCTTGCTGCTGCTGCTAAGTCACTTCAGTCGTGTCCGACTCTGTGTGACCCCATAGATGGCAGCCCACCAGGCTCCCCCCATCCCTGGGATTCTCCAGGCAAGAACGCTGGAGTGGGTTGCTTTAGAGCTACCTTAATGAGAATTGGATATCAAGGGCCATGAGAAAAGGCCATTATGCAATTGAAAGAACAGGTTCAGAGAAGGTAAAAAAGACTGCTTCATGGTCTCACGGCTAGCAAGTAGCAGAAGTGAAGTGAAGTGAAGTCGCTCAGTCGTGTCCGACTCTTTGCAACCCTGTGGACTGTAGCCTACCAGGCTCCTCCATCCATGGGATTTTCCAAGCAAGAATACTGGAGTGGGTTGCCATGTCCTTCTCCACAGACAGTTTAAGCTACCTTTGTGCTGGAGCATGTTAATTATATTTCTGCTCTCATATAAGTAAATCATTGCAGACTTATTTCTTGACAAAACTTGAATCTACCTACTTGTAGGACAGTTTTCTATGGTGCAGCTGCTTCACCTGAAAAATAAATTATTTGCTCACTAGGGAAAATTTTTTAAAAATGAATTTTAGCTACTTCTGTAGAGCTTGACTCTCTGGATCTTCCAGAAGAGTTTTTCTGGTGAATTATTTTAAAGGAAGAGAGATAAAAATGAATCCTAGACACTGCTGGTATGCTGGGAGACAGTGGAGTCCCTACGAGATGCTCCTTATTTCAGGAGCAGTGTCCAGAGAGGAGGCTGCTCTGTCCCGTTTGAACAGGCTGGCTTGTCAGCACATCTCACAGTGCCACCGATGGCACCAAGGACTGGAAAATGGAACTGCAACTATCAGCCATCGAGCTATGTTTTAACATTTAGTTATAAAGGCCATGTCATGCCCTCAGAGATGAAGCAGGAATATTAGGCCTGACATTTTGAATTTCACATGCAAATTGGAAAATCCAACCTAAACTAAGAAAGGACAATGCGAGTAAATGGACAAAGTTCAGGATTCTGAAATAGCTCCTGGGTTAGGCTGATCAAGTTTCCCAAAGGCTCCTGTTTAACTCTCTTGCTGGCATAATCAAAGAAAAATTTCAAATATTACATCTGAATAATACCCGAAGAGTACTACCTGAGTATCTTATTTCACAGAGATTAGTAATAACATGTATCCAGGTGATACAAGTCAATATTATGCCACAGTAATGCAGTTTGTTTCACAACTAGATTATAACACAGATTAAAAAAAGACTTAATGGTGTTCAAAACCTCCCAATAATGGTAGCCATATTGAATAGATTTATATTTTCCAAAGCTCTTAAGTTAGCCTATCTTCACCCATTTTCCAAAGTAGTTAACTAGCTTGCCCCAAAGCAAATTTTGAGGACGTAATTGGGGCCAGAAACCGTCTGATTTTCATTTCACTGATTTTGCTGCCACTTCCACACATTGTATGCCAACTACAAGATAGTTATGATGAGAAACAGAGAAAACACATAGTTCTGTTGAAATAGGAACCCATTCTTTTTTTCTGAATATTTAAAAAATCTAGTTAATACAATTCCATCAATGATCTTTTTTTGTACCAAATTTGAATCAATTAATATGTATAAAATAAAGGGATATATAATTGAAAACAGTTTATACAGCTGTAGTCAAGAACATAGCTACCCATGTGTGACCCGGGGAAAAATAGGCGTCCTAATGAAACACATCAGGACCCTTTAGTCCTTCCCTGCCATGTCCTCCACCCTCCTTTTGTCTGTGGAAAAGCTTTAGCCAAAGAATACAATTCATCAGAGAAGTGAAAAAATACAAAAACAAAGGAAAACAGTCAAACGGGACAAAACAGTAACAGTTTCGTCAGTGAGCAAAGTCAAGGGCCTTTAGCCCTTTCTCAAGGGCTATAGAACATATTCTGAGCCATGTCTTGTGAGCTGTCTTGTAGATACTGAAGCCCCCCACCAGGTGGAAGAAGTTAACTGCATGATGGCCAGATTGTAGCCATGCATGAGTCCATTTTTTTTCCTTTTATAAGCAGAGGTGTGTGTACAGGAGTTAAGAACTGGCTGAGAATGTATAGCTTTCACAGTGGGCCTTAGGCCATTGTGAAATGTACTATATTCACAGTCAAAAACACACATTTGAAGTTCCTTTCCTTAAACGCCTTTTAGCCATTAAAGCCCTTGATGGATCCTCTGTGCCTCAAATAGAGTCTAACTTCCACAGCACAGTGTATATCTGCCTGCCCCCATCTTCTCCCTTCTTGCAGTTTCTAGATTCTTCATGCCCTCTTCACATCCGGCCCTAAATCTTGAGAACTCTCATCTCCTGACCTTTGCTTGCCTAATTCTTTTCATTCTTCTGGCTTGCCGTGGTTGCCACTTCCTCTAAGAAACATTTTCTATGTCCCAGATATCAGTGAGATTCACCTCCTAGGTTTTCAAGCACCCAATATTTACTTTATCAAAGGCATCACAATGGGCATGGGAATTGCCTATTTGTTGGTCTTTATTACCCGCTATTCTCTATGCATGCTGTGTGTAGGATCTGTGTCTGTCTTGCTCCTCATTTCAGGCATTTAGCACCCTGCCTGGCATATAGCAGACACTCCATATATCTGAAGAATGAATGAATAAAAAATCATTCTGACTCTCTGAGAAAGGCCTTCAATGGGTGAAGACCTTCACAAGGACAAATATCACACTGATTTATTATCTAATACATACAACCATTTTCTGTACATAATCTCTCAGTTAGTCTCTTTTTACGAAAAAAAAAAAAAAAGTAAGAAAATAGCAAATATCTTGTGATAGATTTTCTTGGCCAAGATTTCTGTGGTCCCTTTTGAGGATATTGCCCTAGTGAACTCACTCATGGGCATGTGAAATGGGAACAGAAATGGCAAGTATGACTTTGGTGCAGTAGCTTCAAAGCAATGCATGGTGGCTTGCCATGTCATTGATCACTGATATGTTTCAAAAAGAAGTTTCTTTTAACTGAAAGCTCAGATACTGTGGAACAAACCCCAGCTAACTTGAACAGGGTGAGAAATAGAAATGTTTGTTATTTTAAACCACTGAGATTAACACACTGAATAGCGTACTGTAGTCTACCCTGACTGCTGGAGATCCATTCAGCTGAGTTCAAATGAAAGGGAGTTTAGTGAAAAGATTCAACAGGGAATTTCAGGCACATCGTAGATTAGAACCAAGAGCACGTAGGTTTCATTGGAATAAGACACTAAAATGCCAGAAACTGGAGCTAATTTGTTTATATCTTAGAAGCGGCCTCACATTTCTACTTCCCAAAGCTTACCTACCAGTTTTTCTTCTTCCCTCAATAAATTTTACATATGTAGCAATTATAAATTTGACCCAAATGAAGATGATCCCAGGTCCTTGTTTCTATATGATCTTCCAGCTTGGGACTAACTACCAACTGCCAGCTCTCTCTGAGTCTCTTGGTCCATGTTATTGAGAGAGATATTTATGATTTTAGTGAATCTTTTTGAACCAGGGAGCTTCCCTGGTGGCTCAGAGGTTAAAGTGTCTGCCTGAAATGTGGGAGACCTGGGTTTGATCCCTGGGTCGGGAAGATCCCCTGGAGAAGGAAGTGGCAACCCACTCTAGTATTCTTGCCTGGAGAATCCCATGGACAGAGGAGCCTGGTGGGCTACAGTCCACGGGGTCACAAAGAGTCAGACACGACTGAGTGACATTTCAGTTTCACTTTTGAACCAGGTTAAAAGTCAGAAGTTGCTGGCTGGTCAATATTATTGGTCACTAGTCTAAAGTTTGTTCATCACTTGTGTGTCTGTGTGAGTGTTCTAGGGAGGGTGGTTGTAGTTCAGTAAGAAGCCATGTGCTATGAAACATAGCTATTTGGGACAGCAAAGACTGTGATTGGGTTCTGTGTCTTAAAAAGTATATAGGAAGAAGAGATATCTTAAAATATGTCAATTTGCCATGTTGGTTTTTTTGAGGAAAGTAGTATTATTTCTATTATTAGTGTTATAGCATTTCAGATTATAAAACTAAGATCAGGTAGGTAATTTGGCTAAAATTGTACTCTAATAAGTAAAGGGCAGGGTAGATTTAAATTTTAAATTTTGATATGTTTAGCTGACCCCAAATTTCATGCTTTGCAATATAGTAAATCACCTCAAAGATTGGAACTGTCTGCATCAGTGAAACAAGAATGAATAACTTTATTGCAAAAATGAAATAAAAATCACTTAAAACTATAACAAATGGGGTTACTTTTGAGGGGAAGAATGAATAATTGGTATACATCATGGGGGATGAAAGCTTTCACAGTCCCCAAAATGTTTTATTCCCGACCTATTTTTCCAATATTTCATGGAAAAAAGTTTAAATATGCAGAACTTGGAGTAAATAGCCACATATCCACCTAGCTGTTAAAACTGAAATCAACATGTACAGACCACTATATTTAAAATGGATAACCAACAAGAATCTACTGTGTAGCACAGGGAACTCTGCTCAATGTTATGTGGGAGCCTGGATGGGAGGAGAGTTTCGGGAATAGCGATACATCTATATGTATAGCTGAGTCCCTTTTCTGTCCACCTGAATCTGTCACAACATTCTTAATCAGTTACTCCAATATAAAATAAAAAATGAAAAGTTTTATTTTGCTATATTCTTGCCTTATCACATATTTATGCAGCCGTCCATCAAACTATCTTATTTTTGATGCACTTCCAATTGAGTCGCTTGGTACTCTGTCTTCAAAGACTTCATTAGTTTGTTGGAGTCTGGCAAATATATTCTTAAAAGCACTAAGTCCTTGCTACTCGAAGTATGTCCCATGGCCACCAGTAGCACTGGCACCACCTGAGCCCTTGTTAGAAATGTGGACTCTTAGGACCTTCTCTAGACCTACTGAACCATAATCTGTGTTTCACTAAGACCCAGGTAACGTGTGTGTGCAGCAAATGTTGAAAGAGACTGATACACATGACTCCCATGAACAACGAGGGATGAGAAGTACTAAAAAGTCGTTTCATTACATGTTTCTTTCACTTACCACCACGATGGTCTCAGTTTGAATCTTGGGGTTTTAAAATCTCTGGTGTGGGGAGAACACTTCACTTTTAGTGGAAGGGTTAGACGCAATCGCTAATGCAGCAGAGCCTAGACATAGGGTACCTGTTGTTTCCGCAGGCACAGACCCAGCAGTGGCATCCAGCTCGATACCTCCCAATAGTGTTCTACTGTTACTCAGTTTTGTAGATAACAATGGAGAGAATAATCTAGGTAAGGCCTAAAGAGAACAAACAGATGGAACAGGTTTTTGAAGTCAGTTAGATACAAACCTATTAAAGGCCTAGAAGGTTTGAAGTAGGGGTCAGGGCTGCAGGGAGAAAAGCAGTTTGGAGGCTCAAAAGAAGTGAGACATGATAAAGAGAAGTGAGAAAGAACAGTTTCTTAATCATTTAAAGATTTAATGGGATGGGGAAGGACGATATGGTAGGGTCACCGATTCAGAGAGGCCAAGAGTTCATTCAAAGGGTAAAAAGGGACTCAGCAGGTTGGCAGTGAGTTTACTGAAAATTAGTAAACATTACAGTCAGACACGACTGAAGCGACTTAGCAGCAGCAGCAGCAGCGGTCGTCATTACACTGAACTTAAGTTCTTTGCTGATAAAAAAACAGCATCGAGAAAAAAATTATACATCCATAAAGAAGTGGTAAAAGTGCACGCTCCAGTCATGAGAGAAAATAGAAACAGACCACACAACCTGGGAGCTCAGGGCAGAAAGAAGGGCGCGCTACCCTGCAGAGTGATGGAATTCAGACGCAAAACAAAACGGCCTTCTAAGTATTTCCATGGCACCAGGGAGTACCACCACACTCAGCAGCCCCAGACAAAGTCCCCAGAGAGCTCTAGCCCTGCTACGCAATTACTGTGTTATGCCAGCATCCTCTATGTCTAAAGAACTCCTATTCCAGCCTCCCTCCAGAAGTGAGCCAGCGTCCTTCCAGTGACTGTACTATTACCCAACCTCCAGGTGGAATCACCGGTTCCCCTTTCTGTGTGAGTATGTGTCTGTATGTCTCTTTAAGTTCGCTAAAGTAAACGTGGCTTCCCAGGCAGCTCAGTGGTAAAGAATCTGCCTGCCAAGCAGGAGACGCATGTTCGATCCCTGGGTCAGGAAGATCCCCTGGAGAAGGAAATGGCAAGCCACTCTGGTATTCCCGCCTGGAAGTTTTCAAGGACAGAGGAGCCTGGCATGGGGTTGCAAAGAATCAGACACGACTTCATGACTAAACAACAAAGAAAATGCACAGTGAGGAAAGGAAAAGAAAATGCACAGTGAAGAAAGGAGAAGCGTTTCATAGGTAGAAAGTCCCAATACAACAGGACAAAAGGTTAAGACCATTTACAATACACCCTCAACATCCGGAGTGATGCCAAGCTTTGTCTGTTTCCTGTTCCATCTTCTTAGGGGTATTGTATATTGGTATGGTTATGATGTCCTAAATGAATTGAGCACTTTCTCAAAAGTGTCACCTGATAAACGCATGCATTCTCTCCACCAGATGTTTCTCTTCTCATCAGCAGTTATGGATGCTATTTTTAGCCGGGGCTGTTAGTTTTATCTTTCCAAGTAGGACTGTTGCTTCAGCTCCTTTTATTTTACTTTGCTTCCATTTTTTTTGAGGCTCATTTCAAAAAAAAATTCTAAAGAAGCTTTCAGCAAATTTCAATGCTTTTTCTTCTTAGGCACCTAAATAGAACAGGCCAAAGAATGTAGACTTTAGATATCCTCTTAAAGGTTAGTACTTGATTTGCTGAAAACAATCTCAACTGTAGTGATTTAAAGTAAAATAATCCAAATCATCCAAGGATTGAATATTTTTATTTTAAAAGGGAACAAACAAGTGATCTATAGGCAAAAGTCTGAAATACAAAGTTTCTGATGGAGGTGAAATTTACCTTCCATAGCAAAGGTTTGCTAACTCCAAAGAATAGTTTTGTTCTATCCCATCCCATAAAATATTGTAAGTGACAGAGGGTGACAGCAGGTGTGCAGGACATTTTCCATTTTCCTTTCCAGATTCACTTTCCAACATTTCCCACCTGCTCTGTGCTTGAGCCCTGGCTGTTCAGGGCTGTACTAAGAGCCTTCCTGGTCCATGACCTGCATTTGGGTTTGGCCAATGAAAGGCATCAGCAGGACACATGAGGCAACAGGAGGCAGGTTCTGGGTATTTATCTTCCAGGCTCCTTTCCTACTGGGTCTCCTCTGATCAGCTGCGTCCCAAATGAAATCCACAGCTGCTGGGCAGATCTGTCTTTTCAGACAATGTTTATTTATATATTTATTGACTGCGCTAGGTCTTCATTGCTAGCACAAGGGCTTTCTCTGGTTGTGGGGAGCGGGGGCTCCTCTCTAGCTTTGCTGTGTGGGCTTCTTATTGTGGCGGCTTCTCTTATTGCTGAGCATAGGCTCGAGGCCACCCAGACTTCAGTAGCTGCGCCACATGGGCTCAGCAGCGGTGGTGCATGGGCTTAGGTGCCCCACAGCATGCGGGATCTTCCTAGGCAGCCAGAGATTGAAAGAACCCTTGTCCTTCCTCTGTATTAGCAGGCAGATTCTTAACTACCGGACCACCAGGGAAGCCCCTCCCCACCCCCAGATTCATCTTACAAGTTCCCCCTTCTTATTCCTGCACCTGATTCCTGCCCTTGCTCTGTGAGGTGTAGACACCCCACTGTCTTTGCCTCCTGGGTATTTCACCATTCTTATTGTTCCCTTCCATTTTGTAAATATCTCCTTCTTTAAACTTACCTAAATTTCCCCATTTGAATTTTCCACACCCTTCCTGCTGGTGCCCTGACTGATACTAAAAAAGTGGACCTTAGTTATACTAATTCATTCATTCATTTACTCATTCATCTAATCCTTTACTGATTTATTTATTCAACACATACAGAGTATGTACTCTGGGCTCTATGCACTACGTTATTCCGTGCCTTAGGGAAATAAACATTGTCCAGAAAAACCCCAGCAGGTAATCTCCACCCTTATGGAGCTTAGGTCTATTCAGGGGAGACAGACAATATCTAAAAGAAGCAACTGAATTAGAATATGTTAGAAAGTGGAAAGTGTTATGAAGACTTATGGAGGGAAAAGAGTAGGAAGTGTGTGTGTGGGAAGGGACAGGGTGTGATTTTAGATAATGTGGTTAGGGAAGGTTTCACTGAGAAGGTGGCATTTGGTTAAAATTTTAGGAGAAGAGAAAAAAAAAAAAACAAAGTAGACATTTGAGGGAAGCGTTCGAGGCTGAGGAAATTGCAGCTGCAAAGGCCTGAAGGCAGGGAATTCATGGATGTTTGAGGACAGTGTGGCTGGAATAAAATGAGAGTGCAGGAGCATCCTGGGAGAAGAGTTCAGGGAGAGGAGGGGATGCCGGAATGCACAGGGCAGATAAACCAGTAGAGGGACTGGCCTCCATTGGAGTAAGTCAGGGAGGCTTTGGAAATTACTGAGCAGAAGAATGATATATGAAGCTTGTTTTAAGATGGTTATTCTGGAACTTGTACTGAGAACAGGTGTTCAAGGAGTGAGTGTGGAATCAGAGAAACCAATTAGGATACTGTTGCAATAATTAAGTGGAGAGGTTTTGGTAGCTTGGAGTAGGGAGGTAGCAGAGGAGAGAAGCAGTCAGCTTCTGCATACACCCTGAAAAAAAAACAACTGATAGATTTACTGATAGATTAGATACTGTGTGTTGTCCAGGCTGAACATTTGTGTCTCCCTAAAACTCATATTTTGAAATCCTAACCCCAATGTGATGGTGTTGGTAGGTGATTAAGTATGGAGGGTGGAGGCTTCATGAACTGGATTAGTGCCCTTAAAGCAGATACCCCTGAGCACTCCCTGACCCCTTCTACCATGTGAGGACAGGCAGAAGATGGGCATCTGTGAGCCAGGAAGCGTGCTCCCACCAGACACCAAATCTACCACGATCTCAAAACTCTTAGCAACCAGAACTGTAAGAAATACATTTCTGTTGTTTATAAGCCACTCAATCTATGGTCATTTCTTACAGCAGCCAGACTGAACTAAGACAGTGGGTAAGTGAGTGCATTCCAGAATAACCCCAGGGGTTTTAGATTAAGAAAACAGGAAGAAAGAATAGTGGTTAATGGAGGCAGAAGAGACTGTAGGAGGGGAAGAGTTGGGAATGAAGAACTGGATTTCAAGTTTGGGCCTAGTAAGCTTGAGACGTCTATTAGAGCTTCATGTGCAAAATTTGCAAAGGTAATTGGATATACGTCTGGAATCCAGAGGAAATTCCAGGGTAGAAAGTATAGATAAGGCTGTCATTAGCTTTTATATTGTTTGGGAGGACCATACAAGTGAATTTATCAGAGGAATTCTCAATAGAGAAGTCTTAACAATGAATTTTTGGGTACTCCAACAGCAAGGTATTATGAAGATGGGGAGGAATTGGTAGTACAGACTGAGAGAGTCCAGTGAAGTAAAAGGAAAACTGGATCCTATGAAATCTTAGAAACCAAGCGAATACAGTGTTTCAAGAAAGAGAGTGCTTAACTGTGTCAATTGTTTCTTACATTACAAGACAATGAGAATTGTTTATTGGGTTTAGTAACATGGGAGTCATTGAAATGAGCTCCAGACTACAGTGTGTGAGACTATTGCCAGTAGAGATTCTTGCTCTTCTGCTAGTCCTGACAATCTAAGAGACTATATTGTGAACCACCTGACAATCTAAGAGACTATATTGTGAACCACCTGTGGGAGGGAACTATACATGATCTCTAGTAGTTGAGGGCGAACTCTGGCTGATAACAACAAAGCTGAAGTTCTCACTCCTACAGTTTCAAGGAGCTAAATCCTGCCAACAGCCTCAGTGTAGCCTGGAAGCTGATTCTTCTCCAATCAAGCCAGGGGTGAGCTAACCTTTAACGGAAAGGCATGGGTCATGTCTGCAGTCCCAGAATGTCCAGAGAAATCTGGACATTCGAAATTTTCAAATGCCCATATGTTCCCATTTCATCTCAGAGTCACATTACTTACCAATCAAGGCCTTAACCTTGGCATAATAGACCTGCCAGGTTTCAGAATTAAATCTTATATGATACTCCACTACCAATTAAGTCCTGGACCTGATCTTAAGCTTTCTTTTTTTCTCTTGCTGCAGCAGATGAGCTTTGCAAGCTGCCAAAGCAGCTTTCACTGTTTGCCTTAAACTGATGATTTATTACCCTTGGCCTTTCATTATCTTTCTACCATGCTTAACAACCTCCAGTAACAGCTCTTCAAGTCTATATTCTTATAATTAGTATTTCCTATAGCTCTGAATGCTTGAGACACTATGTCTTTCCGGGTATTCTTTTCCATGGGCATACCCCATCAAAGGCAGTATAACAATCACAGCATGGCAACATGCTCAGGACCCCTCATAACTCCATTTCCCACCTGTGATGCTGTCCTTCATGCGAACTTGGAGACTGATGCTGCAGTTCCAAAAGCTGACTGTAGAATCTGCCCTCTAGCGTCACTTATCATACTATCTGTTTACGTTTCCTTCTCTGCTGAGCAGACTCTGAGATAAAGATGCGTGCAGGTGTTTTTGGTGGTAGCAATGGAGGTAAGGGGACTAGGGCAAAGGGAGAAGTTGAAATGCAAAGCGTTTACAACAAGCAGGGTCCTTAGCTGATCTCACTGGGACAACAGGGTTGGGATGGCCATTCAGAGATGTCGCTGACTGAGGGAAAAAAAAAAAAAAAAAAATCCTGGATCGTTGTACCCCTACATCAGTCAGTCATTGGATGTAAAACCCTGGGGAAAAGGTATAATCTTGGTCAAGTCAGCTCTCTCTGGTGGAGGGCAATTCCTGTGAGGAACAACTCAACTGTGAGCCAACAATAGCCAGCCACATTAGCAGCTAGGCGACTAGATGCTTGTGCCCTGAAGCAGCGATCTGGACACGGCACCAGAGCAGAAAGAGGTAATGCTGAAGAGTGAGGTAGCTCAGAGAGACCATGGAATTCAGACAGGTGATGAGGTGATATATCAGAGGATCATAGATCCTAATGATGTCTGTGGATTGTTGGAGTCAGCAAACCAGAGGTAACAAACTACAATAACAGGAGATGGCATTTGGAGTGTGGGATGATTGTAATTGAGATTTTGAAAAGCTTCATGCTCACCTTACATGACCATTTATTCTAAAGATTGAATCACTCAATCAGAAAGTCTGGTCATATATCAAACTACTTGCCAAATGAAAGCTTACCTATATATACCAGTATACAGTTCTATTAGAATTGTGTGCATTTAAACCTGCCAACATATACAATCCTAAGAGTGTGGAACGTTACAGTCATCTTTGCTCCAGTTCTGGTGACAAACTACATTGAAAAGTTTGGCAGTTTTCAAATTATCTCAGTGGAAATAAATGGTGTTTTTGCATCAAAAGCAACTATCACTGTTTTCCCCCAAATCTAGTTTAAAAATCTATATTAAAACACAAGTAACCAAATATTCTTATTCGTCTATACTGCAAAAGCCAATTCTCTTACTTCCTGGTCTCTGAAACTCTTTATCGCAATTGAAATGTAGAGTTTCCTTGGCAAGGAAAGTTTTTTTTTCTTAATTGAAGTTAGGCTGATTTGTGATGTATTAATTTCAGGTGTACAGCAAAGTGATTCAGATGCACACACATAAATGTAGACTTTTTCAGATTTTTTTCAGAAATATATATATGTATAGTATGTATACATACACACACACATACTTCTTCACATTCTTTTATAGGTTATCACAAAACACTGGGTATAGTTCTGTGTGCTATATAGTAGGTCCTTGCTGGCTCTATTTTCTATACATAGAAGTGTGCATAGTTGATCCCAAACTCCTAATCTATCCTCTCCCTTTCTCCTTTGGTAACCATAAATTTGATTTCTATGTCTGTGGGTCTGTTTCTGTTTTTCCTTTTTTTTAATATTAAGCTCATTTGTAATATTTTTTAATTTTTAGATTTGACATGTAAACAGTATCATATATTTTGTCTTTCTCTGTCTAGCTTACTTTCCTCAGTATGATGATCTCTAGGTTCATGGCAAGGGAAGCTTTGCACAAGAAATAGAAGTTTGTAGACTTCACATGCCAAAGAAAAGTCTGCAGACTTTTAAACTCCAATTAGAATATGCTTCATTGGGAACTTCAATTTTTCATCCATTCCCAGCAGAAACTCACCATCCTCCACTAAATTTTGAAGGCTGGCGGAGTAATTCAGGATGAAATGGCTACCTGCATACAGACATGAGGCAATGATGTGAACTTAATCAAAATTAGAGATTGAAAAGGATATTTGAACTATTCCTTACTGAGGGGTAGATATTTCCTACAGCCCAATAAACTTTAAAAAAAAATTCTACCTCTGATTCTGTAGCTGTACTTACACATGCAGGCATATATTTATATATGAACAACTCTATTCTGGATAAAATCAGGTAACCAGTGATCCCAACCTTTTTGGCACCAGGGACTGTTTTTATGGAAGACGGGTTTTCCATGCATGGAGGGATGGTTGGGGGATGATTCAAGAGCATTACATTTACTGTATACTTTATTTCTATTATTATATCAGCACCACCTCAGATCATTAAGCATAAGATCCCAGAGGTTAGGGGGGACCCCTGAGGTAAACTCCCACAGCTTGACTTTTTTCAGAGCACCATGAATGCTTTCCCTTAATATTCATGTCTGATTTTTCCATTTGTGTTGAGAAAGTATTGTGTATACTAAAGCCAAGGCCCCAAATGGCATGCACAGGAAGGGCAGATAATCTCACAAATGTGCGTAGAATTCTGAGTAGACAAGAGGGATAAAAAGAGAAAGAATTTATAGAAACACAAAGTCAAGAGTGAGAAAATAGAACAAATTAATGATTTGACATCTATTTTATCATCTACTTTTCTGAAAACGCTGTTCTCATTTCTGTTTTTTTGTTTTTTNATTCTGAGTAGACAAGAGGGATAAAAAGAGAAAGAATTTATAGAAACACAAAGTCAAGAGTGAGAAAATAGAACAAATTAATGATTTGACATCTATTTTATCATCTACTTTTCTGAAAACGCTGTTCTCATTCCTGTTTTTTTGTTTTTTGTTTTTTTTAATTCTAATCTTAATCTTTCTTTCAGAGTTTTTGAGACTACTTGAAAAAAGATGGTTGAGTGGTTTGGATCGGTATGACTATTCAATCAGATCACTTTTAGGCAGCCTTCAGGATTATCTTTGCTCCTTCCCTCCATCACAGTTGATAGAATGTTCTAAGGCTATTCAGTAATTTGAATGGAATCTGACTAAACCAGCACATGAAAGATATTTTTCATGAAAAATAACTGATGCACAATGGACAAAAAGAAACTATGAACCAATCTTGCTTTCATGGAGGAAAGATAAACTTACATACAGTTAGGAAGCTATAAAATCCTAATGAATATTTCCTGTAGCTCCTCCAGAGAGGCCAGGATTGGGAAAAGGGTGAAACTGCATCATTCTAGTTATTGAAAAACTTCAAAAGGAAATACATTACATTATTGATACAATACTTGATAATATTAGTGGTGGGTATGTGGATTTCCATGTATATCTTGGAATACATGTATATTATTCCACGTATATTATAATCTTCCTTTTTCTATATGTTTGCAGTATTTCATAGTAAAATACTGTAGAAGAAACTTAGAGAAAATTATAATATTAAAGTTGAACTGTGTGGAATTTGTTGTCTTCAATTGTGTTTGCCCCAGGAAAATAGCAATTTCCTATGGTTAATGATAATAGCATAGACACTTGAAATAGCTTCTTCCTAAAAACACTCATGGAACACATTCCTGACAATCTAAGAGACTATATTGTGAACCACCTGTGGGAGGGAACTATACATGATCTCTAGTAGTTGAGGGCGAACTCTGGCTGATAACAACAAAGCTGAAGTTCTCACTCCTACAGTTTCAAGGAGCTAAATCCTGCCAACAGCCTCAGTGTAGCCTGGAAGCTGATTCTTCTCCAATCAAGCCAGGGGTGAGCTAACCTTTAACGGAAAGGCATGGGTCATGTCTGCAGTCCCAGAATGTCCAGAGAAATCTGGACATTCGAAATTTTCAAATGCCCATATGTTCCCATTTCATCTCAGAGTCACATTACTTACCAATCAAGGCCTTAACCTTGGCATAATAGACCTGCCAGGTTTCAGAATTAAATCTTATATGATACTCCACTACCAATTAAGTCCTGGACCTGATCTTAAGCTTTCTTTTTTTCTCTTGCTGCAGCAGATGAGCTTTGCAAGCTGCCAAAGCAGCTTTCACTGTTTGCCTTAAACTGATGATTTATTACCCTTGGCCTTTCATTATCTTTCTACCATGCTTAACAACCTCCAGTAACAGCTCTTCAAGTCTCTATTCTTATAATTAGTATTTCCTATAGCTCTGAATGCTTGAGACACTATGTCTTTCCGGGTATTCTTTTCCATGGGCATACCCCATCAAAGGCGNGTCGCTTCAGTCGTGTCCGACTCTGTGCGACCCCATAGACGGCAGCCCACCAGGCTCCCCCATCCCTGGGATTCTCCAGGCAAGAACACTGGAGTGGGGTGCCATTTCCTTCTCCAATGCATGAAAGAGAAAAGTGAAAGTGAAGTCGCTCAGTCTGTCCGACTGTTAGCGACCCCATGGACTGCAGCCCACCAGGCTACTCCGTCCATTGGATTCTCCAGGCAAGAGTACTGGGGTGGGGTGCCACTGCCTTCCCCGTTAGCAGCAGCAGCAGCATATAAGTGGACTCATACACAATTTATCCTGTTGTGTCTGGCTTACTTCAGTTAACATAAAGTTTTCAAGGTTTATCCATATTGTAGCATGTGTTAAAATTTCATTCTTTTTCCATTGTATGTATATATCACATTTTGTTTATCCATTCAATCAGTCAATAGACAGTCAGATTTCCTCCGTCTTTGGGTTATTGTGAATCTTGCTGCATGAAAGTGGGTACACAAATACCTGCTCAAGGTCCTGCTTTCACTTCTTTTGGATATTATTTACAAATATTTCCTATTTTGTGGTTTGCCTTTTCACTCTCTTAATAGTGTCCTTTGATGCACAAAAGTGTTTAATTTTGGGGGGCATTCTAATTGCTGTGCATACTTGTCAGCACTTAGTATTGGCAATCTTTTTAATTTTAGCCTTTCTTTTGGGTGTGTAATAGTATTTCATTGTAGATTTAATTTGTATACCCCTGATGATTAATGGTATAGAGCACTTTTGAGATGCTTATTGGATATTGTGACTCTTTATGAAATGTTTCTTCAGCTCTTTCACCCATCATTTTTTTGTTTTGGAGGTTTTGGTCATTTTTTAAATTAAGCTATAGGAGTGGCTGATATTTCTGTCTCCTCTTCCGTAGGTAGTAAGTATGAATTCCTCCATGACACCTGGGCTACAAGAAATGCCAAGTTCAGCCACTGTCCACAGTGTCCTGGACCATAAGAGCCCACACATGTCTACTCCTGCCCAAGGCTTGAGATCCATGCTTGGAAGAATGAGGGAGATGCCCCAGGCTGTTGGGCCATGGGGGAAGAGGGCAGTGGGAGTGTCTAACACAGAGTGATTTGAAAGGAGGCATTATTTGTGGCTCCTGGCAAGGAAGGAAAAGAAGACCACCTTGTGGAGAATATCATCTCCACAGGAGGAGGGATGGAGGAAAGGGAGCAGGGAGAGCTCACTGGCCCTCAGTCAGAAGAAGGAAATGCAGCAGCTATATAAGCCAAACAAATCTCATAGCACAGCTGCCCAGTGAATGCCTCCCCGAAGACCCCGTCTTTGAGGTGACAAGGAGACATCAACTTCCTGCTCTATTCGCAGCCCTGAAAACTAACAGTGACCACCATGCACTGAGGAGGAGGCTTTTCTTCTCAGCTGCCTTGCCCTGCCCTTCCCTGTCCAGTGGTGTCTTAGTGGAGGTTGCAGGCTGCATCCCAGGGCCAACAGCCAACTTTGATCACATTAGAGATGCAGTATATTGGAGGGTCAGCCCTTTTAAGATCTGATGCCCCAATCTAGAACCTAACCCTCCCTGTGGAGCAGGAAATGGCAACCCACTCCAGTATTCTTGCCTAGAGAATCCTGTGGATGGAGGAGCCTGGTGGGCTGCTGTCCATAGGGTCACACACAGTCGGACACGACTGAAGCGACTTAGCAGCAGCAACAGCAGCAACCCTCCCTGAGTTGCAAATCACAACCATAAAGAAGTCTTTTAATATAGAGAATGAGGCATATTAAAGTATATCAGTCAGGAGACAGAAATCATGCCAGTTATTTAACAAAGAGAATGTAATACAGAGAATTGTTACCTAGGTTTAAACTTGCTAACTAGTAACTAAAAAGTAAAACAAAAAATCTGCAGTATTACAGAGGTAGCAACTGTAAGAAGCAGTTTCTATCCCCTAGGGCTGAGGGAACCAAAGAAGTTGAATTACTAAATCTTGGAAGGTGGAGGAAGATTTCCACAGAATTGAAACTCAGACCTCTGAGAGGTCACTCCAGCCTCTGGAATTGGTATCTCTGATGAGGTCACTTTAAAGCTGATTCTGTGAAAACTGGAAAAATTGCAAATTGAATTTGGAAACTGCTAAAGGAAGAAGCCAAGGTGATGAGCCCAGGAGCCACAGGCAGACAGGAGACAGACAGGAAACAGGAAAGAGCAAGGCCCTTCTCCCTCCTCCATCCCCACAGTCTCCCTCCATTACTTCCACTTTGCAGTGGAGGTAAAAATAAAACCTAATAAATATCATCTCCACAAGAGGAGAGAGGGAGGAAAGGGAGCAGGGAGGGCTCACTGGCCCTCAGTCAGAAGAAGGAAATGTAGCAGCTATATAAGCCAAACTGAAATTTCATAGCAGAGCTGGCCAGTGAATGTCTACCCGAAGACTTTCCGTCTTTGAGGTGGCAAGGAGACATCAACTTCCTGCTAATAAAACTTTCTTCCTAATAAAACTAGCTGGTAAAGCATAAATAGAGTTTGGAGAATCCCAGCCCCTGTATTATAATGCAGAGTATAGAAAGTCAATTTGGGGCTTAGAGACAATAACTGGTTAATATATTCAGTTCATTTCAGTTCGGTCAGCACATCAGGCCTCCCTGTCCATCACCAACTCCCAGAGTTCACTCAAACTCGTGTCCATCGAGTCGGTGATGCCATCCAGCCATCTCATCCTCTGTTGTCCCCTTTTCCTCCTGCCCCAAATCCCTCCCAGCATCAGAGTCTTTTCCAATGAGTCAACTCTTCGCATGAGGTGGCCAAAGTACTGGAGTTTCAGCTTCAGCATCAGTCCTTCCAATGAACACCGAGGACTGATCTCCTTTAGGATGAACTGGTTGGATCTCCTTGCAGTCTGAGGGACTCTCAAGAGTCTTCTCTAACACCACAGTTCAAAAGCATCAATTCTTTGGCGCTCAGCTTTCTTCACAATCCAACTCTCAAATCCATACATGACCAATGGAAAAACCATAGCCTTCAATAGATGGACCTTTGTTGGCAAAGTAATGTCTCTGCTTTTGAATATGCTATCTAGGTTGGTCATAACTTTCCTTCCAAGGAGTAAGCGTCTTTTAATTTCATGGCTGCAGTCACCATCTGCAGTGATTTTGGAGCCCCAAAAGATAAAGTCTGACACTGTTTCCACTGTTTCCCCATCTATTTCCCATGAAGTGATGAGACCAGATGTCATGATCTTTGTTTTCTGAATGTTGAGCTTTAAGCCAACTTTTTCACTCTCCTCTTTCACTTTCATCAAGAGGCTTTTTAGCTCCTCTTCACTTTCTGCCTTAAGGGTGGTGTCATCTGCATATCTGAGGTTATTGATATTTCTCCCAGCAATCTTGATTCCAGCTTGTGTTTCTTCCAGTCCAGCGTTTCTCATGATATACTCTGCATATAAGTTAAATAAGCAGGGTGACAATGTTCAGCCTTGACGTACTCCTTTTCCTATTTGGAACCAGTCTGTTGTTCCATGTCCAGTTCTAACTGTTGCTTCCTGACCTGCATATAGGTTTCTCAAGAGGCAGGTCAGGTGGTCTGGTATTCCCATCTCTTTCAGAANGTTTAGTTCCTCTTCACTTTCTGCCATAACGGTGGTGTCATCTGCATATCTGAGGTTATTGATATTTCTTCCGGCAATCTTGATGCCAGCTTGTGCTTCCTCCAGCCCAGCGTTTCTCATAATGTACTCTGCATATAAGGTAAATATACAGCCTTGACGTACTCCTTTTCCTATTTGGAACCAGTCTGTTGTTCCATGTCCAGTTCTGACTGTTGCTTCCTGACCTGCATATAGGTTTCTCAAGAGGCAGGTCAGGTGGTCTGGTATTCCCATTTCTCTCAGAATTTTCCACAGTTTATTGTGATCCATATCTATTCAGTAATATATAATTATTTCAGAAATAGAGTTTCTCTAGAGTCGATGTTTATTTTGTAACCAGTGATTTTACTAGTGCATCCATATTACAGCAAATTTCATTAAAATGTTAATTCTATTCCTGAACATCAATGTAAAATATCAATGTAAAACAAGAAGTGTGGCTTTAATATGATTGCTTTCTTGGGTGAAATTAGGAATTTTTAGGCTATTTTAAACAGAGCAAATGAAAATTATTTGAATTGTATAAGAAATTGAATGTTGGGTTTCTAAACGTCCTAATTTTCTGTTGTGACTATGCCACCTTACAAAGCAAGAGAAATTTTGCAGATGTGACTAAGTATCTTGAGATGAGGCAATTAGCTGGATTATCTGGATGAGTCCAAGGTAATCATAAGGGTCTTAATAAGAGGGAGGCAGGAGGGTCAGAGTCAGAGACACCTTTTGGATGGAGGCAGAGAGAGAAAAGGAGATGTGATGATGAAAGCAGTGGTCAGAGTGACGTGGACCCATGAAATTCTCGAATCTGGAAATGGCAAAGATATAGATTCTCCTCTAGAATCGCCAGAAAGAACACATTCCTGCTGACCCATTTTAGGTTTCTGGCCTCCAAAACTGTAAGAAAATAAATTTGTATTGTTTTAAACCACTAGACTTGTGACAACATGTTATAGTGGCAAGAGAGAATTAATGCAAAGCATTTTTTAAAAGGAAGAGTTTCTGGGTTTCCCTGGTGGCTCAGTGGTAAAGAATCTGCCTGCCAATGCAGGAGACACAGGTTTGGCCCCTGGTCCAAGAGGATGCCACATGCTGTGCGGCAATTAAGCCCACGCACCGCAGCTGACCCTGTGCTCTAGAGTCCGGNTTTGTGTTGTTTTAAACCACTAGACTTGTGACAACATGTTATAGTGGCAAGAGAGAATTAATGCAAAGCATTTTTTAAAAGGAAGAGTTTCTGGGTTTCCCTGGTGGCTCAGTGGTAAAGAATCTGCCTGCCAATGCAGGAGACACAGGTTTGGCCCCTGGTCCAAGAGGATGCCACATGCTGTGCGGCAATTAAGCCCACGCACCGCAGCTGACCCTGTGCTCTAGAGTCCGGGAGCCACAACTGCTGAAGACCGCGGGTCCTAAAGCCTCCGCTCCGCCGCAAGAGGAGCCACTGCAGGGAGGAGCCCGTGCACCACAGCCAGAGAGGGGTCCCCACTCGCTGCAACTAGAGCAAAGCCCATGTAGCAACGGAGACCCAACATGCCAGAAGCAAACAAATGAACTTATCTTAAAAGAGGAAGGAAGATAAACTTACGAACCGTTAGGAAGCTTACCTTTTTAGTTCGCATGCGTTCAGTGGCATATGCACATATTAAAAATTTTTTCTGTTAGATTCATTTCTGGAAGTTTAGGTTTAATGTTATCTCAAAGGCCTTTTGAATGAACAAACCTTTCAGTGCTTGTAGCAACCCACTCCAGTATTCTTGCCTGAAAAAAATCCCACGGACAGAAGAACCTGGCGGGCTACAGTCCATGGGGTTCCAAAGAGTTGGACACAACTGAGCACTTGTTTATTTTTTTTCTTCCAGTGCTTGAATTAAATTTCTTCATCCTTAGATACCGCTGAGGATAGCAAATCCAAATATTTGGGTGAGTGTTCTCAGATGTATGAAAAATATTTTTCTCTCTATGGGTTTCTCCCATTGATCTTAGTTTTACATTTTGAGTCTGTACTAAATAAGGCCAATATCTATCTTACAGTTTATCTCACTAAAATGTTGGAAGATAACTATGGGGCCCTTCTTCTCTGTAACATCACAAAAATACTTCGATTTACTGGCTCAACAATCATTTCCACCAGTGTTATTTAGATATTGGAGTGCATCATGTTCAAGAATTTCTCAGTTTCTGGAAACAAATCATGATTGTTCCAAGCTTGTCTTGGGTTGCTTTATTCTCTTGTACCACAGATCATTTGTAGGTAGTTATCTAGGCCCGTTCCAACAATGGCACAATATTGGGTACTTCTATTTTTCTCAGTTAAAAAAAAATAAAAGCAAAAGAAGAGAAAGTCACCGTTCTGATTTGGACATCAGGTTGGAAAGAGATAACATAGCAGCCATCTTGCAACCTTGAGGGGCCAAACCACAGAATAAAGGGCAGAAATTTGAGGATAATGGAGCAGAATGATAGAATGAATTTAGGCTTTTGATAATATCATTTAAGAACTGAACTCATACTTGAAGCACCAACTTAGACTTCTTGATTTAGGAGATAATAAAACATCATATCATTGTTTTAGTCAGCCTGGTCTGCTAATAAAAAAAAAATACCACAGGCTGGGTGGCTCAACTGTAAAACCCCACTGTCACATAGTTCTGGAGGCTGGAAGTATGAAGCTGGGGGGCCAGCAAGGTTTGGCTCTGGTGAGGTTGCTCTTCCTAGTTTGCAGATGACACCTCTCGCTGTGTCTGTAACGTGGTAAAGAGAGAGCAAGTGAGTTCTGATCTCTTTCTTTTCTTACAAGGACACCAATTCCATCATGAAGCCTCCATCCTTATGACCTCATCCAAATCTGATTACTTTCCAAAGGCCCAACCCCAAGGATCATCACACTCGGGAAAGGTAGGGGGTGGGGAGCGGTTAAACTCCAACATATGAATTTGGGGGATACAAATATTCAGTCTGTGACAATTCTTACTCTGTTACTTTCAGGCAACAGAACCCTACCTCGGACATTTCTACTCCAGTTCCTCCAATACTCTCTATTTAAATTCGGTACAAAACTTTCCACAGCCTTGGTTAATGTACACTGTTTCTCTTGCACGTATCTATATCTCTTTTCAAGAGCAAGGGAAGGGGCAGAGGCCTTGGTCCAGGTTTAGCCGACAAGACAGAAAGTGAGATTATGTTATCGGTAATTTTAGATTTTATGGTTTTATTACGGCTTCCCAGTGGCACTAGTGGTAAAGAATCCACCTGCCGATGCAGGAGACATAGGAGTCTCAGGTTTGATCCCTGCATTGGGGAGATCCCCTGGAGGAGGCAATGGCAACCCACTCCAGTATTCTTGCCTGCAGAATTCCATGGACAGAGGAGCTTGGTGGGCAGCCGTCTCTGGGACCGCAGAGAGTCGGACAAACCTGAGTGACTGAGCATGCACACATTGTTCTATTAGGTTATGATTTCACAGTTTCTTCAGAAGCCTCAGCCTTTTGTTGACTCCAAATGAGTTCACCAGTGATTCTCTAGTATTTGCTAATCTATGTCTCATCTGTGATTAATTATGCAGTTGAATTTAGGGACCCAAGTAGATGAACTTAGTCCTGTTGATTTTAGGCCTTTTGGGTCTTTTGAAGATTTCTTATTTTCTATTGGGTTATAGTATTCTTGAATTTTTATTTCAATTATTCCAAATTTACAAACTCCTAGCCAGTCTCAGATGATCTACAGATGTATTGAAATGTTTTTTTTTTTTTTTAATCAACTCATTGTAGAAGACAGAGGTTTGTGTGATTCCATGTGAATTTCCCTAAAGTCCATAAAGGCTCAGTCATCCAATTGCTTACAAATGTCAATAGCTGCTCAAGAATCCCTTTTAGACTGTGATTCCCTTTAAAGCAGGGACCAGGACTTATTCATCTTTTCCAGGTATTGGGGATGTAGAGCGTCTAGTTCTCAGTAGGAATCCACAGGATCTTTAAAGAACTGGTCCTCCGCTCTTGCCTGCCTATTAGCAGAGCCTGCAAAGACTTTATAATACACTGGTGCCTCACCTTACTCCAGCAGAATCAGATAGTTTAAGTGTTAGGCCCAGGAGACAGAGATCAAGACCATCCCCCTGGAAAAGAAATGCAAAAAAGCAAAATGGCTGTCTGGAGAAGCCTTACAAAGAGCTATGAAAAGAAGAGAGGTGAAAAGCAAAGGAAAAAAGGAAAGATATAAGAATCTGAATGCAGAGTTCCAAAGAATAGCAAGAAGAGATAAGAAAGCCTTCTNCTGCTGAAGCCTGGCTTGGAGAATTTTGAGCATTACTTTACTAGCGTGTTGAGATGAGTGCAATTGTGTGGCAGTTTGAGCATTCTTTGGCATTGCCTTTCTTTGGGGTTGGAATGAAAACTGACCTTTTCCAGTCCTGTGGCCACTGCTGAGTTTTCCAAATTCGCTGGCATATTGAGTGAGCACTTTCACAGCATCATCTTTCAGGATTTGAAATAGCTCAACTGGAATGCCATCACCTCCACTAGCTATGTTCGTAGTGATGCTTTCTAAGGCCCACTTGACTTCACATTCCAGAATGTCTGGCTCTAGATTAGTGATCACACCATCGTGATTATCTGGGTCATGAAGCTCTTTTTTGTACAGTTTTTCTGTGTATTCTTGCCACCTCTTCTTAATATCTTCTGCTTCTGTTAGGTCCATACCATTTCTGTCCTTTATTGAGCCCATCTTTGTATGAAATGTTCCCTTGGTATCTCTAATTGTCTTGAAGAGATCTTTCCCATTCTGTTGTTTTCCTCTATTTCTTTGCATTGATCACTGAGGAAGGCTTTCTTATCTCTCCCTGCTATTCTTTGGAACTCTGCATATCTAACTATTGCCTGTATGAAAATTTTAAATAAGAATTTTAAATATCAGCATAGAAGTTGCCAGTAGGGAATTCCAGCAGGGAGTTAAATCTTGTCCAGATTCCTTTGTTCTTGTCTTGATCTAGGGGTGGACACTGATGCTTGTTAACAGTACATGTCAGAAATTACAAGTTTACATTCATGCACGTTTAGAGAATAACTACTGTGGGACTTTCCTGGCAGTCCAGCAGTTAAGCCTCCTCACTTCCAATGCAGGGGACACAGGTTTGATCCCTGACTGGGGAACTAAGATCCCACATGCCTTGCAGCATGGCCAAAAAAAAAAAGTTTTTTCAACTAAGAATAAATAGTAGACACATTGGAATAGAAGGTAGAGGGGGCAATGGGTCAAAGAAAACAGTAAAATTCAAGAGTAGCAGACGTGGCTCACTACCTTCCGAGCATCATTTCCTGCCTCTCAGTCATGAGCCAGAGTCTTGAGTGACTACCCCACCGCTCTCACAGACTTTGAGGGAAGCCAACTCTGCTTCCAGCTTCAAATACAAATTTTAATTTGAATAAATCAATCAGAACATCCCTCCTCTCACTCCAGGAATTGGTTCAGGTTGGGGTATGTGAACCTTTATTGCCAGTAAATACACCTGGTTCTCACTTGCGGGCAATTTCCCCCACTCCACGGGGATTTGGCAATGTCTGGAGACATTTCTGTTTGTCCTAGCTGGGGAGAAGATACTGGCATCTGGTTGGGAGACGCCATAAATGTGCTAAACGTCCTACAATGCAAAGGACAGTCCCCCACAACAACTTTCCACCCAAAATATCAATGGTGCCAAGGTTGAAAACCCCTTAATTAAAGGAAAAAGTGTGAATAGTTTACATATCTTGACCCCTTGGGGGCAAGCCCTGGGAAGAAGCTATGCTGCAGATAGCAGATCTGAGGAATGGAAAAAGACAGGGTCTATGATAACAGCCCTAGGTCACAGGCTCATTCTGCCTCTGGGTGTCCAGTCACATAAGTTTAACTTTCTCATGGTTAAGCCACTGTTTAACTGGGGTCCCTATTATTTGCACCCATGAGCACCTTGATAAATTAAGAAAGAGATTACTTTTGTAACACAAAAGTTTAGGCTAACAGAAACATTTATAACTACATTGTAAGCAGAGAATACACATTCACAAAAATTGACCATAGACTAAGCTGCAAAGGAAATTTTAACACATCCCCCATCCCCAAATAATACATAGACCATCTTCAGTCACCACAATGCAATAAAATTAAAAATTACAAACAAAATGATAACTGAAAAAAACAACAAAAATCCCTCAAACCAATCATGTAACTAAAAAATGTAAACACACTTGTCAATAATACAAGTAAAAGAGACAGCAGGACCAGAACCCAGATTTCCAAATAACTAGTACAATTCATGATCTAGCCCTCATGTTTGTTCTTAAACAGTTGCTGAATTATATGGAAGGGAGGGAAAGTGGGAGAAAGACAGAGACAGATCAAGGTGAGCTCAGATAGGATCGGCTGGAGAAAAAACTTCTGTTCATTAAGAGACTGTTAGCAGCAGTCAGACTCAGTAAAGCCTAGAGGTGTCTACTGATTTTAGTGACCTGGGCAGCCAGCTGCCATCTTGCTGCTGCTGCTGCTAAGTCACTTCATTCGTGTCCGACTCTGTGCGACCCCATAGATGGCAGCCCACGAGGCTCCCCCGTCCCTGGGATTCTCCAGGCAAGAACACTGGAGTGTGTTGCCATTTTCTTCTCCAGTGTATGAAAGTGAAAAGTGAAAGTGAAGTCGTTCAGTCGTGTCTGACTCTTAGTGACCCCATGGACTGTAGCCCACCAGGCTCCTCCGTCCATGAGATTCTCCAGGCAAGAGTGCTGGAGTGGGGTGCCATTGGGAGACCAAAACCGGGCACCAGCAACCAGGAGAGGCTCTGATGAGCTCTGGTCCTAAGGCAGAGACAGCTTCTCACACCATGGTGCAATGAACTTCTGTGGGAAGAAGGGAGAGATGGCTGCTGTGAGCAGGTAAGATCCAGAAACTAGAAGGAACTCATGGGTCAATAGCTGGAAGCAGTCCAGATGACCGTGACCACACAATGCCAGAACACGCAGATAAAATTTGAATTGTTGAAATTCAAATAAAATTTGAATGGTTGAAAATCAATAAAAATCGATTTTCTGAACATTGGATCAAATGGCGCCGAACACCCAAGCTAGGAGGCTTGCCAATTGAACTGACATGGTGTTTTATCTATGCAGCACAAACTAAATGGCATATTTGACAGAAACCATGTGGCAAATTATCTAGCCTGTATTTAAGGTTCATCTGGATGGTTTAGACCTCAAACAATCAATTGTAGCCTCAATTATCCATGTCGTTTGCCCAGTTAGGTTAAAATGCGAGTATGTTTCTGTTTTGTTAGTAAGTTCATTTGCATGTCTTTTTTTTAGATTCCACATACAAGTGATATCAACTGATATTTCTCTTCATCTGACTTACTTCACTCAGTACGACAATCTCTAAATTCATATAAGTCCCTGCATTATTTTACTCTTTTAATGGCTGGGGAATATCCCATCGTATGTATGGACCACATCTTCTCTATTCATTCTTCTGCCGATGAACATTTAGGTTGCTTCCATGTCTTGGCTATTGTAAACAGTGCTGCAAAGAACTTTGGGGTGCATGAATCCTTGCAAACCATATTTTTCTCCAGACACACGCCCAGGGGTAGAACTGCAAGATTGTATGGTAGCTCTATCTTCAGTTTCTTAAAGAACCTCCATACTGTTCTCCTCAGTGGCTCTACCAATTTACATTCCCTCCAACAATACAGAAGGGTTCCCTTCTCTCCACACGCTCTCCAGCATTTATTATTTGTGGTGGTTTTGATGATAGTCATTCTGACTAGTGTGAGGTGATATCTCATTGTAGTTTTTATTTGCATTTGTCTAATAATTAGCGATGTTGAACATCTTTTCATGTGCCTCTTGGCCATCTGTATGTCTTCTTTAGAAAAGCATCTATTTAGGTCTTTTGCCCCCCCCCCTTTTTTTTAATTGGGTTTTTTTTTTTTTTATGATATTAAGCCGTTTGTAAATTTTGTAGATGGTTACCAGGGCCCTGGGAAAAGTGGTGGGGAGGGATAGTTAGGGAGTTTGGGATTGGCAGGTACACAGTGCTATATCTGAAAAGGATAACCAAGGCGAACCTACTGCATAGCACGTGTAAGTCTGCTCAGTGTCATGTGGCAGCCTGGATGGGAGGGAAATTTGGAGGAGAATGGATACATGTATATGTATGGCAGAGTTCCTTTGCTGTTTACCTAAAACTATCACATTATTATTTGGCTATACCCCAATACAAATCAAAGAGGTTTTTAAAAATATTATATAACAAATGGGAAAAGAATTTGAAAAAGAATAGATGTATGTATATGTATAATCACTTTGCTGTACACCTGAAAATATAACATTGTTTATCAACTATACTCCCATATAAAATAAAACGTTTAAAAAATAAGATGCAGGAAAACTGTCATTGTTTTCCGTGAACTACATATCAGAACATCTGTTGGGCTGAAATCATGGAGTTTTTGGGGTTTTGCTTCCCCTTTTAGTGGGAATTCATTCATGCCTTTATCCACGCACCCACACCCCCTTCCATTTAACAAACATCCAAAGCAAAGCTAACAAACACATCCTAGATCCTTGGTGTTTCATGTGTCATTGTTTACATCTCCTCTGCTTACTTGTAGATGAGAAAGATAAAGAAGATGGTCTGAGTTATTTTGGTGCCAAACAAGAGTCTAGAAAGAAACAGCAAAAAAAAAAAAAAAAAGTTCTAAATAAAAAACTAAAAAGAAAAAGGAGGGAGAAAGGGAAGAGGGTGCGTGGAGAGGAAACAGGAAGGGCCCAGCGGGGGAGGGCAGGAATCTTGTTTGCTACCTGACTGGGTTTTCATTTGCACCGGGAGCGTTGTGACTGAGGACGCTGAGGAAACCCGCCCACCCTACGTAGCAGGGAGGCGCCAAGACTGGAGTCGGAGGAGTTTCGAGTTTCTTAAACTCTCCAGTCTAGATTCTGGTGTCAGCTCCGTTCCTTTCCCCTCGGCCACCACCACCTCCCCTCCCGGCCCTCTTCCAACACGCGCAACCTTCCCAAGAATTCTGAGTCTGGAAGAGAGAGAAGAAAGCAGGTGTCCAATTGGCCTTCCCCGCCGCCGCACCCACACAGGCAAGCATCGCGTCTCCGCCCGCTCGCGAGGATCCAGGTTAGCGGCTCTCACCCCGGCCTGGAATCATCAGCGCATTAGGTTTGTCCGCCCTCCCCACCTCAGCTCAGATTTCCGGTCCCAATGCCTGGGTCTGCATCTGTGAAACTCCTCGTAAACTGTGGTGTGACTTGAGTACGCCCCAAGACACGAAAGGAGCTCAGAACAGCGCCAGGCACCCTGTCGGCGCTCTGCCTGCCGCCTGCGAGCGTTGGTGAGGGGCCGACCCCCAAGCCCGGCCTGGCGGGTGAGATGCAGGTGCTAGCATCACGGTCTCCCAGCAGTGCGCCCCCCGCCTCTTCTCCGTCCTCTCTCCAACCAGTCACCGACAGAGCCGAGCAAATGGCACCCAACACATCTGCGGGCTCTGGCCTGATCTCTGTCCTAGTGACCGGACGGGGGACTAACATCAGTCCGGGCCTACGGTGGTTACTGTGCCACCCCGGCATTCCCAGTCTACAGATGAGGAAACTGAGGCCTCAATCCAGTGTCAGCAACCCAGTGATCAGGCGCTTGGGTTTCCAAACCCGCCTTCTCCTTCTTACAGGATTTCTTTGGGGGTCTCCCTGGATCCCAGGCGGAAAGTCTGGGGACAAGGGGCCAGGAAGGTTCTGGATCCCGTGTCCTAAGCCTGGATCGGGCGCTCCACTCTCACGCGGGTGGGCAGGGAGCCCGGGCTGTGGCTAGGGGCCCGGCGGGGCGGCACCGAGCGCGAGGTTGGGGGGTGGTTCCCAGACCAAAGTCCGAGAGGGGCCGCAAAGAGTCCCGGTTGTGGCCCCGCCCTTTGACCCTCAGGATGCTTATTAACCAGGCGGCCAATAGGTGGCCGGGCAGAGGCGCGCCCCTTCGGCAGAGCGGAGGACTCGGCTCAGGAGTGCGGCTTCCGGGGGACCATGGAGCGCCCGGTGAAAGTGAAGGCGTGGGTGGAGGAGAACCGGGGCTCCTTCCTGCCCCCGGTCTGCAACAAGCTCCTGTGAGTCCCACGCACGCCCCCACCCTCCTGCCCTGTGTTCTCACCTCCCCGAGTTCTTCCGCCCAGAAGCTTGCAGAGGGGGATGCCATCCTCGTGGTGATCACAGGAGGGTGAGGACGGACTGTTCCGGGTTTCCCCGCCCTCCTCTGTTCCTCTTTCTGGTGACTGCGTGGAGACGACGTGCCTTGTCGTCTGAGCAAGCTGGGTGACCTACCGAGACCAGAGAGATGCAGGTGCTAAGCGGTAGCCCTGCCTCCCAGGGCTGAGAAACAGGGCTCCAACCCCGCTGCCTCTCAGAAATTGGGAGCGGGGATGATGATACCCCAGAATTATAGGAGAACCGAGGTCTGGGAACCGCCCAATATTACACCGCTACTGGGCCCAGGAAGCTGCAGGCGGAGGGTGAAGTCAGGGTCAGCTCCTGGGGCAGGCGGTCTGTTTGGTGCTCTTCCTGGCCCCCTCTGCTGCTGGGCGCGCACACAGACTCCCACCAGGCCTCCCTAGCCCCCTCTGCCCCCAGCACCCAACAGGGCTGACCCTGGTCCAGCAGTCTTCCTCCAGCTGAGGCCTCAGGCCCTCCCTGTGGCCTCTTCACCTCCTTCCCCTTCAGTCACCTGGGGTGTGGGGCCTTCTGTGCTCCCCAGCTCCAGGGTCACAGTCTTGTGTTTGCTGGGTCCACAGAACATCAACAAGGTAGCTTTTCAAACCACCCAGCTCCAATCACTAACACCTTGACTAGTCGGAGATTACCAGGCGTTTTCATGTCTCTTATGTAATTCTCCCAGTAGCCCTATGAGGTGGGATTTTTTTCTTAATATTTATTTGATAATTCGGCTGTGCTGAGTCTTAGTTACAGCACTTGAGGTCTGTGGCACACAGGATCTTTAGTTGTGGCATGCGAGATCTAGTTCCCTGACCAGAGGTTGAATCCAGGCCCCTGCCCTGGGAGCATGGAGTCTTAGCTCCAAGGGAAGTCCTAGTCCAGGGCAGGAAATCTTAACAAGGAACTTTCCCAGTGTCACAAAGCTAGTGTGGGGCACGGGGCAAGCCCATGCAAGAGTCTGACTCCAAAGTCCACCCTCTTGTGACTGCGCAATACTGCAGTAACAGTCAACATCCCCCACCCCCAAACTTTGTCTCTTCTAGTACTTTTGTCACCCCCAACTCTCTCCTCTACTTCATCTCTATCCTCAGTCCTCCACCTCTCCCCCTCATGGTGACTCACATTCATCCGCTCCTCTCCAGCCCCACGCCGCTGCTGTGCTTCCACCCTCAGGCACCCTGGGCACTTCCAGGCTGCAGCAGCCTCCAGGCCCCCACCGCGCTCTCCAGCACTGCCCTGATATTAGTAACCACATAGGGCAGGTCCTCCCTTCACTCATTCAGCAGATCTGCGCATGTGAGCACCAACCACATGCAAGGCACAGTTCTGGACCCTGGAGATACACAGGAAGAAACTGGCGGAAGCCCCTTCCTGGTGGAGCGGACATTCTGGTGGGAGGAGGCAGCCAATACATAGAACAAACAAGGGGTGCAGGTGGGCAGGCAGGCAGACGTGGTGAGCCACAGAGCAGAACAAAGGGGAAAGATCACTAGTGAGGGAGACGCTGCTCCGAGCTTCTCCTTGATCCTGGAGGTTTGGCTGCAGTCTTTGCACTCCTTGTCGTTTGCAGCATCACTCTGCTCTCTGCCTTTATCTTCACATGGCATTCTCCTCATAAGTGTGACTGATCTAAATCTTCCTGTCTTCCAGACACCAGTCATATTAGGTTAGAGCATTCCCCCCACCCCCATGCCAGTATGATCTCATCATAGCTTAACTAATTACACATGCAATGACCCTAGTTCCCAATTAGGTCATATTCTGCGGTACTGGGGTTAGGATTTCAACATATGAATGAATATAAGGCAGAGAAAACATAGGAAGCTGCTGGAAGGTTGCTTTTATTTACCTGGCTACAACAGATCTTAGTTGCTGCGTGTGGGATCTAGTTCCCTGACCGGGATCAAATCCAGACCCCCTGCATTGGGAGCATGGAGTCTTAGCCACTGGATCACTGGGGAAGTCTGAGGCTTGAGGGTTTTGAGCAGAGGAAGGACATGGCCACACTCACAGTCACAGACACACACACAGTCACAGACACACACACACACCCTCGGATGCACACACAGATGAAAATGGAGACTCTGACACAGAAAGAGCCTTCTCCCTCTCCCAAGTGTGTGCCTCCTCCAGACTCCCACAGGCCCCTGCAACCCTCCTGTTCTCTCCCATGAGCCAGTTCAGGACCTCACCCCCCTCATCCATTGCAGGCACCAGAAGCAGCTCAAAATCATGTTCGTGGGGGGTCCCAACACCAGGAAGGACTACCACATCGAGGAGGGTGAGGAGGTAGGCTTGTGGACTGCCCCCTCCCCTGACCCAGCCCTCAGGGAGGGTTACTTCCCCTGCCTGGACCAGAGCCTGTGGATGGGGGGGAGGGGGGCACAACGGAAACCGTGGTGCGAAACTGCTGCCTGGAAGTTGGGGGCACCAGCGACACCCTTGACAGCTCCATCCTCGAAGGAGCCCCGCTGGGGAAGCCACAGGAAAGAGCCCAGGCTTTGCGGGTATGAGAGGCTCCAGCTGTTGGGCATCAGCCCCCGGACACAGGGGCCATCCATCGTCCAAGGGGATGCCCAAGTCCTCTCACCCCCAAACCTGAATAATGCAAGATTGGCCTCCAAAATGGGACCCAGATCTGAGAGGGACCTGTGCGCTCCACTCTGGTCCCAGGTGCCAAGTTCCCTGGGAAGGGTTAGGACTGGGAGGCCCCCCTCCTTATCTAGAGGGCACAAGGCACATCGGATCCAGGTTGCTATTTGATGAAGGGGTGCGCGTGCAGGTGGGAGGGGGATTTGTACTGAATACCCTTTTGTTCCTTGAATTTTGAGCTGTGTTTCTGAGTGAGTAACCAAAAGTAAATCAAAAGTAAAAAGATGGGTCCCCTTGAGAGACACAAATGGGTTCCCAGCTCTCAGAATCTCTGGTGGCAAAGGATCGTCATGGTCGGGGGGCCCTGTCTTCTCGGAGGACCTGCTGCTAGGGTCCAAGGTCCAGGGTTCAGCTTGCTCACCAGACTCCACCCACTCTGGCGGACGAATATCCACTTAGGGGTCTAAACCAAGCCCTGACTGCTGGCTTGCTAGCTCGTGAGGAGGGATGACTTGAGCAGGTGTCTCACTCTGGAGGGACACTCAGGTGGCTCGGAGGAATTTGGCTAGAGGTTGTTTTTGATGGCTTGGTTCCGCCTCAGGTGAGGGAGAGGGCCAGCCATAGGTCAAACCCTGGAAGCCACAGGACTGAGTGTCAGGGTGTTTGCTGTCCCTGCCTGTCCTCACCCAGCTAGAACAAAGGAGTCTCCAGGGGCCAGGCCTCTTCCCAGTGAGGGAAGGGAAGCCACTGAGCTGAGTTTTTCTCCTGGCTGAGCTCAGGCCTCTGCCTTTCAGGTGCCCAGGCTTCACCCACCACACACGTTCCACTTAGCCCATTCCTTCCCTTGGGGTGAAGAGGTGCAAGAGAGCCTGGGCTGGGAGTCAGGTGGGCCTGGAGTCTGCCTCTTAGCAGTCATGTGATTTGGATGGGCTTCCTTGATAGCTCAGCTGGTAAAGAACCCACCTGCAACGCAGGAGACCCCGGTTTGATTCCTGGGTTGAGAAGATCCCCTGGAGAAGGGAAAGGCTACCCACTCCAGTATTCTGGCCTGGAGAATTCCATGGACTGTATAGCTCATGGGGTCACAAAGAGTCAGACATGACTGAGCGACTTTCACTTTCACTTTCTTTCACCTCCCATTACCAGGAGGCTTCTCTGGGGGTAGAGGGATAAAGAATCCGCCTGCCAATGCAGGGACTGCAGGAAAGTCTCAGGTTTGATCCCTGGGTCAGGAAGACCCCTGGAGTAGGAAATGGCAACCCTCTCCAGTATTCTTGCCTGGGAAATCCCATAGACAGAGGAGCCTGGCGGGCTACAGTCTACAGGGTCACAGAGTTGGCACGTCTGAGCGCACCTGCACACCACCTCTCTGAGCCTGCAGGAGTTTCCTTGCAGCAGATGGGGGACCTCAGCCCTGCATTTCGGAAGGATGCAGTGTATAGGGTATGTGCACAGAGCCTGGCACAGAGCGGAGGTGCCTGGGTTCTCGGCACCCTCAGCCCCTCTCTGGCCCCGCTTGCCTGTAAGGCCTTTGCAGGCTGTGCAGACCAGATTTGATTCAGCAGCTGCTTGAGCCGGTACAGTTAATCTTCTGGTTAGCTCCAGGCCCCAAACATCATTTACTTCCAAACAGAGCATCGCTCCTTTTGGATTGCCCGTGGCTGTTTGGGATATTTTGCTGTTGAGGATCTGCACCTCTGCTGATGAGGCCTGTCCCTCATCATAGGTTGTGTTGTTGTTTAGATGCTCAGTCGTGTCTAACTCTTTTCTGAACCCATGGACTATAACCCACCAGGCTCCTCTGTCCATAGAATTTTCCAGGCAAGAATGCTGGAGTGGTTTGCCATTTCCTTCTCCAGGGGATCTTCCCAATGCAAGGATTGAACCCGAGTCTCCTGCATTGACAGGTGGATTCTTTACTGCTGAGCCACCAGGGAACACCGCCCCCCTTCCTCCACCCACCCATCACAATGCAGGCCTCTAAAATTCCACTTCCTTTCTATGTTTTTGTTTAATGGCCACTAACACCTTGTGTGGTGAAAGCAATGGCACCCCACTCCAGCACTCTTGCCTGGAAAATCGAGGTAGAGGGATAAAGAATCCGCCTGCCAATGCAGGGACTGCAGGAAAGTCTCAGGTTTGATCCCTGGGTCAGGAAGATCCCTGGAGTAGGAAATGGCAACCCTCTCCAGTATTCTTGCCTGGGAAATCCCATAGACAGAGGAGCCTGGCGGGCTACAGTCTACAGGGTCACAGAGTTGGCACGTCTGAGCGCACCTGCACACCACCTCTCTGAGCCTGCAGGAGTTTCCTTGCAGCAGATGGGGGACCTCAGCCCTGCATTTCGGAAGGATGCAGTGTATATGGTATGTGCACAGAGCCTGGCACAGAGCGGAGGTGCCTGGGTTCTCGGCACCCTCAGCCCCTCTCTGGCCCCGCTTGCCTGTAAGGCCTTTGCAGGCTGTGCAGACCAGATTTGATTCAGCAGCTGCTTGAGCCGGTACAGTTAATCTTCTGGTTAGCTCCAGGCCCCAAACATCATTTACTTCCAAACAGAGCATCGCTCCTTTTGGATTGCCCGTGGCTGTTTGGGATATTTTGCTGTTGAGGATCTGCACCTCTGCTGATGAGGCCTGTCCCTCATCATAGGTTGTGTTGTTGTTTAGATGCTCAGTCGTGTCTAACTCTTTTCTGAACCCATGGACTATAACCCACCAGGCTCCTCTGTCCATAGAATTTTCCAGGCAAGAATGCTGGAGTGGTTTGCCATTTCCTTCTCCAGGGGATCTTCCCAATGCAAGGATTGAACCCGAGTCTCCTGCATTGACAGGTGGATTCTTTACTGCTGAGCCACCAGGGAACACCGCCCCCCTTCCTCCACCCACCCATCACAATGCAGGCCTCTAAAATTCCACTTCCTTTCTATGTTTTTGTTTAATGGCCACTAACACCTTGTGTGGTGAAAGCAATGGCACCCCACTCCAGCACTCTTGCCTGGAAAATCGCATGGATGGAGGAGCCTGGTAGGCTGCAGACCATGGGGTCGCTAAGGGTCGGACACGACTGAGCGACTTCACTTCACTTTCACTTTTATGCACTGGAGAAGGAAATGGCAAGAGAATCCCAGGGATGGGGGACCCTGGTGGGCTGCCGTCTGTGGGGTCGCACAGGACACGACTGAAGTGACTTAGCAGCAACACCTTGTAGCCTGCCAGAAAGGGCTTGACTTTGGCCCACCCACCCCCCAATTCCTGTTTTCCCTGATATTTGCAGGGCCTAAGGGCTACGACCCTCTCCCTGAAATTCTCTAGGCCCTTCCTCCTCTCCCTCCAACCATGAAAGGACATACCCCCATATACATACACATAGAGGTTTTCTCCTAGCTGAAGGGGTTTGGGGGAGTTTGCAGAATTGTTCCCTGAGAGAGACTGATAGGTTTTTTCTTATTTGTTTTAAATAACTCGCATGAATTATATTAAATAATAAGAGTAAAGATTGTTTATTGTAGAAAATGTGCAGAATACAGAAAAGACAAATGTAAATGTGTACCTCATTCATAATCCCACCACTCATGGGAGCACCGTGAACACAGCCTGGTTTACACATGTATTATACACTGTGTAATTAGAATTCTCAGACAAAGTCTAAACCACAACAATAAATAGAATCCTGCTGGTGTCATTTTGAATCTTGCTTTAACTGGATAACTTTAGCATTTTTCCATTTTACTGACAGTTATGCAAAAACGTAGCTTTTAATGGCTGCATAATGTTCCATATTTTGTCTCTATCATAAAATAATGTGATTTCCCCTATTGTTATTATTAGCATTCGTTTTGCTATTCTTTCCGTCACTAATATGAATAGCTAGAGATTACGGAGTGCTAACTATGTATTGTCTGTTTTTGTATACAGCATCCTGGACAACATTCTGAGTAGATACTGTCATTTTATAGATAAATTAATGGAAGCATAGAAAGACTAACTGAATTGGCCAAAGGCCCAGGGTGACTGGCTGAGCTGAGGACCAGGTGATGCCTTAAACTACCACACACTGTGATAAAACAGTCATGTATGTCCACCACGAGGCAGGTGCATTTCTGACTCACTGAAGCCACTTTTCTAGAGATGGAATGACTAGGTCAAGTTCCCAGTTTCAGCATGAAAGGTCTGGCATCCCAGAAACCCTTAAAGAGGCATGAGCTGTGAAGGCTCTTTCTGCCCTTTGCCAAATTGCCCTTCGGGGGTGTTGTGTCAGCTTGCTCGTGTGTCAGACTGTAAAGCCACATTTCTCTAGTTTTCTTGAGCCCACTTGATTTCTCTTAGTAGACTCTGGGACAAGAACCTCTATCTCCTCTAACTCCTTACATGATAATAGTAATTGTATTATTAATAACAACCCTTCAACTATTTGGGTGGGGTTTTTAACACCCATGCAACGTGTGACTGGTAGAGAGAAAATGTGTCTTCCTCCTCCTCCTCCCAGTGCCATGGGTGGTCTCAGTAAACACATTAAGTGGGGACTTGGGGTGGAGGAGGGCAAGTGCACCAGGAGCCTGCAGCACCACCGTGCCGCCCCCCAGGGGGACAGCAGGAATGAGGGCTTCCGTCCTCAAAGCCCCGCCACCCCATTCATCCCAGCCCCCAGCACTGAGCCCAGCATTTCCACGGCCAGCCGATGTCCAGAGGGGTTTGGACCAGCCCAGCCCCCTTCCAGGGCTCACGGTGGCCAGAGGAGCCAGCCGTGGCTCCAGTGCTACACTCAGGCCCACACGGCTGCTCCAGGACTAACTGTAAACCCGGGGGCAAGTCACTTCACTCTCTGGGCCTCTCTTTTTCTTTTTTGCAGAATAGGGCTAACACTATTTTTGGAGGTTGTTATAAAGAGTTCTGATAATGTTCAGGCATACCTCAGAGATAGTGCAGGCTCGGTTCCAGACCACTGAAAGAGAGCAAATATTTCAACAAAGTGAGCCATGTGAATTTTTTGGTTTCCCAGTGCATGTAAATATTTATACCATGCTGTAGTCTGTTAAGTGTGCAATTGTATTATGTCTAAAAAAACAATATATATACCTTAATTTAGAAATAATCCTGTTGGGAAAATGGTATCAATAGATTTGCTCAATGCAGGGTTGTCACAAACCTTCAATTTGTTGAAAAAGGCAGTATCTGGGAAATGCAATAAAGTATAGCACAATAAAACAAGATCTTTCAGTCATGTGCTGGCCCAGCCCCCGGG